>OY804260.1:11033967-11633967 GCA_963680825.1 Meiosimyza decipiens
GTCCTGATTCCAATGTAATGCAAAGTGCTGATATATTTGTTTCAATGTAAAAATAAAAGCTTGAATGGTTTTGTATCTTAGAATTCTTTGAATGTAATGAAAAGATAATGAATGTGGGGACAATTGTCCTTTCCTATGATATCAACATTAAAAAATCGCCAGTACACAACCAGGATTGCCAAGTTGAAAATAAGTGATTAACGGCTTCCTCTCCAATACCTTCAATTAACAGCTTGACGGCCTCCTACGCGGCCTTGGCATACAATTAACGGCCTGACCGTTTCAATAATGACCACTTGGCAACCCTGTACGTAACATATCAATGATGTTTGCAGTGGAATTAGTACGAGCTCTATTTAGTACTAAGATGATTCAGAAATATTGCTGCACTGATGCAGTTAACCGCAGGATATATAGTAGTGTCAGTCACACCAGCCTCGTTAGTTTGATAGGTAGTTCGGTAAAGCTCTTAAGTGTGAAGACCCGATTCTAGTTCAATTTCGTTAACTTGACAGTAACAGCTGAATTTGTGTTTTTAATTTTTTATGTATTCATAATTTTTTTGATTGGAAACAAACTAAAACGGTGTTACCAACTATCAGTCATGTCACCTAGTTACTTTGTTACTCGTTATTCCGACAGTTCGATAATTTTACAATAACTAAATCCACATGAAAAAGTAACGAATAACAACTAACAAATTAACGAGTTTGTTATAAACACCACTAGTGCTTTTTAATTTACTTGTGTATTTTGTAATTAATTTTACCGTTGAGTAGCTTCAATAGTCGCCATCGAAATGTTCAGCCAATGTATGTCTATCTAGTGCCATTCTGGAAATGAAAATTAAATAAATGGAATTAACAAATTCTATATAAAATTGGAAATTCGTCAATGCCAAGTCAATTGGTTGCTAGAAAATTAGCCATTTTTCATGTGAACGATATAATTGACAATTTTTTGATTACATTTTTGCGCATTAACCTGTAACAAAATGAAGAGGTGATATTAAAATTATAATGAAAGTCACATCATTTTAATACATTGGTGTCGACAATCGCGTACATAAGGTTATTGGAATGCGAATAGACTTTTCCATTAAAGTCATGAACATTCATCCGCCAACATTCATCTTTAACTCAGAGTAAATGCAGCTTATTGTCTAGGGCTTTGACTGGCCACTGCCTTATTGAGCATCATGATTTTAAGTTGGGTATAGTATCCAACGACTGATGTAGAAATTGTCATGAAGCCGACGAAAAGAAAACCACGATTGTGTGTTTGCTCCGTCTTTGCAAGATATTGATAAACATACCACAGGTGGCTGTTTTGTCTTTGAAGGAACTAATAGAAGTCCACTCAAGTGCATTCAAAAGATTCGCTGTAACGACATTCACCTTTATATTGTACGAGCATCACAATAGAAGGCTCAAAGATTATGGTAACACTATGGAATATCTATTCATTTGACAGGCAGTTTCATTATGTATTTGAAGAATTTACTCGTTTTTCACAGTTTGATAGACCTCTAAAGTGCGACTTTTACTATCTGCGTTATTGTGAAAAGATAAAATTATGTCAAATTTATAAGCACGTCTCCTCGTGCACGTAGATGAAACAGGATAGTGAAAGTTGCTATCTTATAGTTGCCTACATTTTGATTTGTCTGTTGCTTTCCAATTGTGTTAATTATTTCAAGTCAAGCCTTATATGATACTTGCCTTAATGAGCATGGCTTCATGTCTCAGAAATATTCATTTGATACTTCAATTATGATATTAGGTTAACCTTTGACCTGAATGATCCTTTGAATGTTGCATGTGTGCGCTTTCTAATGTTTGCATGCCTTGTTCATTCCTCTTATAGTAAGAATTTAATATACTACTGTGATGCTTATGAGCTGAATAAATTAAGCAGCTCATGCAGTTTAAATAAAAAAGTAACGTTTCATTAACCAAAGCAATTTGTCTCTTTGTGCAGGTCGGAAAGTATCGATAAAATCGATAAGTCTATATAATTGGAAAATTTGCGTGAGCTCTACCGCTGCGTTAATTTTCAGCCAATTTATTTTAGTAGAGATTTTCTTTCAAATCCATTTTACTAAGGCTGTGCAATGAGCTGATCGAACATATTCGAACTTTTACCATAAGCAACGATTCAAACTCGAACTACTCGATTAGTTCGACTTAACTAATGTTCTGTTCGTACGTTGTCCATACCATACGATTGTAACTCATGAGCTTCAAGCTACTCGTTTGCTCAACGAGATGTAAACTAAACAAACTTAGTTGAGTTGAGTTCCGTTGAGTTGCGTTGCGTTGCGTTGAGTTGAGTTGAGTTGAAATGAGTTGAGTTTAACGAACTTGGTTCGGTGGTGCAATTTTGTGGTAAACTAGTGAGTCTCGAGTTCATTCGAACGAATTTGGCTCGTTGCACAACCTTAATGTTAACGCATAAACAAGTTTTATGTTACGACAAGAAATAATTTGAAGTGGAAGTGATTGATGCTTTGCCTCAAATGTTCTAATCTAAATTGTTGCCACAATCTGAAGATCTACCTTTCGATTCGCCATTTTGAGACGTATAAAGCTTTGCTTTTATATCGTATTATATCAGTTAGAGCCTAGGTTAATATATAAAGAACATATAAGCACAGTTTAGTTAGCTCAAAACATATTGCAATTGAATAACTTCAGCTGACTACTTTCAGCAACATCTAATTCTTGTGGTGTAGTAAAACCTCCCATATCTATTGGATATCTCACCGAAATAACCAGATTATATGTTTTTTTATTCTGTTCCCTTAATATTTTCTTTGTATAAATAGATGCTTTCAGCTATGTTATCAGACAATCAGCTATGAATTGACATTGTAAAGAATTCCAAAGTTTTAATTGTAAATCTCCGTAGCTAAATTTATTCGGGAACCGCCTGAAGATATAACTAAAGCAATATAACAAAAAAATTTTAATTTGTCTAGCGAATGACGTGATGGATTTCATAACTGACAAAGTTTTTTTCTGGCTTCTTTTTTTTGCCATCTGGATGACATAAGGTTGATAAAATAACTTTTCGTCTACTTTGGCTGGCTACTCACTTTTACTTTATTTTCATATATGTAATGTCAGTTTTATTAACGTTCCAAAAATGAAAAAAAAAACTAGTAAAGGTGCTATCTTCGGCCAGGCCGAAACTCACATACCCTACACTGCATTGAAAGTACTTTTTAAATAAATTTTAAAAATTTTTAAGTGGTTGAATAAGTCGAAAATAATGTACAAAGGTTCAAAAATAATGAAAAGTGTTGGAAAAAATTGAAAATGTTGAAAAAATATGAAAACCATTGAAGAAAGTTGAAAGAAATTGAAATAGTCGAAAAATATGAAAAATGCTGAAAAATCGTTGAAAAAGTCGAAAGAATAAAGAAAATGCCGAATAAAATTAATGAAAACCATGAAATATGCCACGCGCACTTTTTAAATACCGCCTACTTGTGGAATAAAAATAATATTCGTAATTAACATACATAGGCATACAAATTTTAGCACAATAGCGCAATAGCTTGTATAGTTTGCGCTATATGACGTAATTAGTCTTAAAATTTAGGGCGGTGACACACCCAAATGTACAACCCAGTTTGACTTTTATCCAGAAATAGCTTTACATAAACTTCTTACACCAAATTTCAGTATGAATGCTCATATATTTCGATAGTTATGCCACTTAAGGCATTTTAATTGTATAGGAGGTGCCACGCCCACTGATTTAATTTTGTCAAGCTTCATTTTATTTCAAAGCTTATAGTAACCGACACTTCACATAAAATTTTATGAAGATTACTCTCATAGCACACTATCTATAGCATTAAACGTATTTATTTCGCTCATATGGGAGGTACCACATCCACCGGCGCAATTGTGCCAAAATTTTGCAAGAAGACACCTTTTAGCAAGTGTATCCGCCATATTAAATTTCATAACGATTGCATTGTTAGTTCCCTTTTTATAACGTTTATAAATATTGTAGGCTGTGCCACGCCCTTAAAATATATTTTTCAGTGTATTGACGTGACTTGTATTATTGACTGCTTTCAGTGGTATCATCCCTAAAATTTTAATGAAAATCGTATGTGCCAATTTGGAGTTATACGAAATCCAATTTTTTAATTGTTAAGAAATGTCACGCCCACTTTTACAATTCCGCCCACTTTATGCGCAATTCAAGATTCACAAGATCTGTATCCGTGTACCAAATTTTATCACAATATCTTGCACAGTTTACGAGCGATGGCGTCATAAAAGTTAAAATTTAGGGCTGTGCCACGCCTCTTTAAGAGCCTATGCAAACTTATGACCTAGCCTAATCTAAATGTTGTTCTCATATTGACCAAATCACCAAGTTTCATCAAAATCGCAGCAACTTTTTTTCAAAATAGACTTGGGTATATTTACATAGAGTATGGGCGGAAGGCGTGGCCGTCAACTGTTTTCGTCCATTTTTATACGCTAGCAGCTTGCAAGAAGATGTGACCTGTGTGCCAAATTTCATTGAATTAGCTTGCTTAGTTTTCCCGTAAACTTGATTTCAACAGACTGACAGACAGACAGACAGACAGACAGACAGACAGACAGACAGACAGACAGACAGACAGACAGACAGACAGACAGACAGACAGACAGACAGACAGACAGACAGACAGACAGACAGACAGACAGACAGACAGACAGACAGACAGACAGACAGACAGACAGACAGACAGACAGACAGACAGACAGACAGACAGACAGACAGACAGACAGACAGACAGACAGACAGACAGACAGACAGACAGACAGACAGACAGACAGACGGACACAGCTATATCGACTCAGGTGGTGACGCTGCTCAAGAATATATATACTTTTCCATACCTGCCACGCCCCCTTCTATGCGTTACAAACGGAATGACAAAGTGAATATACCCTCTGTGTAGGGTATAAAAATAACATTAAATGGCATTTATGTAACTTAGCAAAGTTAAATTCTCGAGTAGTTGACCCATCTTCATATTGCACTGCGCAATACATAGTGTGGCAGGTTTAATGTCTGTTATGGGGCTCATTATATTTTATGAATAATTTTAGGTAGGGTAGCATTTGTGTTACTTGTTTCGTCTTGGATAGGTAGAATAACGTTTGCTGCATTGCACTTACTGCCAGCATTGAGCGTAAAATGAGTATTTAAAGCTGTAGATATTACTGTGGCAACCAACGGTGTGCATTGGATAACGTCTTCTGCAAAAGAAAAACAATAAAATAATTTGCTGAAGTTATTTTGCTATTAAAGACTATATATATATATGATATATGACATAGCAGAAGCAGACAATGATGATAACCAGCGATCAGAGTACGAAGATTAAAATTTAACAGCTGAGTGAATGAGTTTGATTTTTGTTGCGTCTAGGTTCTGAGACACCCTATATATCTTAAAAAATTGAATTAATTAATTAATTTTTCGGTTGCACTTGGACAAAATGCTTACAAAACAATATCTAAACATACTCACCAAAATTTGCCATGCAATTTTTTTCCAGAACTACCATTTTGGCCCTTCACACCAGCAATCGTAACTATTGATCCGCTTTATATACCATATCTTGGTATCTTAAATTAGCTTTCATACCATATGCAATTTCGTATAGCGGTATGGAATTTATATTGGGGGATTTTAAAAAAGCTCTAATGGAACTTCCGACGACTATACCTTTGTAAGTCATTCGAACCGGTGATCATATAAATTAAAATTTTTTTCACGTTAACTTCAATATTACGTACAAAAGATACATCAAAATAGGTAGGAGGAATATTTTCAGAATTGGTATTTACACTTCAGCTAAAAACGTCATTTCAGATAAACTTTCTTATTGATATTGACTCAGTTTTGGCAGTGTTACTACAAAGTTCAACAAAGACTGCCTGATGGCTAAGCCATGTAAAGTTGGACGTTCTTGATAGCATTAAGATGATATTGTCAGCATAAGCAGTTTTTCTAAATGAGCCCACAATCCCCATTGAATTCATTAGTACCAAGTTAAAATCGGTTTTAGTGCATCATCCAAAACGATTGGAAACAATAAGGGCACGTCGAGCGACACTGTGAGATCTCATTGTTTGGCTCGATTGGCGGTAAGGTATTGTTGTTGTGGATAATGAAAAATTTGAACTGGTCGTAGTGTTCCTTGATAGTTTTCATTAGTTTAAAAGGAATATTATGCGATACCAACGAGAGTAGTTATGAAGTCAACGTTGCATGCACGCAGGCTCGTTTGCTATTCGAGCATTTGATCCGTACATAAGCGATTTGTACGGAAGCCGGCTTGATTTTTCAAGTTAGCTTCGAATGAAGTTGAGGATAAATATAGCAAGTACTTAAGAGAACGAGGACCACACAGCGATTGCTCTGCCATTTCTATAAGAAGTATGATCACTCTTTTGGGATCAGCTTACAATAGTAGCCTTTCTGTTTTCAAATTTTTTCAAAAAGAAGAAAAAGTTGGTTAGCCAGTGTCATGTTTTAAAGAGAGGAAGACATGCTAGAAATAGGCGACAAGATTGTGAAAGTGTCTGCTAATGGTGTTGTTGTTGTTTTATGTTGTTCTATTTTCATTACTATCGATACTCAGCATGCAGTCGAAATGATTGCACCATACACCTACTCGTAATGCGCAGATACGGATGTAGATAGCAAGGCATTTTTACTTTTGATTGGACGTGCAAGGCTGGTAAATTTTCCGGAAAACTTTATAATGATGTTGTAGAGCATGTTTAAGTTGTAGGTTCTCTACATACGTGAAATTTTTTTTCTAAAATTCGATAGGTTGTGGTTTCCAGGACTGTGAATTGTCTTAAATCTATTTGCCATCTCCTCATCGATAAGTATATATATTTGTTTTTTAATTGAGCTTAAGGACCAAGTCACATCTACACTTCATTTCAACTTCTTCAAAATCACTCCTTAGCGGGCTGGAAACGGCTATGATATTGACTTTTGATACTTCCATTTGAATAGGACCAAATGTCATACAAAAATGATTTTTGATTTATCGCCACTGGAAGACGGGCCCTGATTACGTGTTATGCCCATACCCTAATTTTAACCTTTAACCGTCGAATGTTGAAATGAATCACTGCACCAAGCTTTGCAGTTAAATAATAAAATACACCCTTAAAGCAGCAATCTTTTTACTGAAAATGCGAGTGGTATACTCAAAGTTGATTCACCCTCTGATTAAAATTGCATGAAGATTTTTCATATCAAATAATAACAAATGTTTAATAATATTTCAAAAACTCAATGGACTACTTTGTTTTTGCGTTCGGGGCGCCAAGGACGACTTGAAACTCTTAAAGGGCATTGCACATTAAAATGGGAAATCTAAATCAGCCTGTGCTTGACGTTAGAATGAATGTGAAATCTTATACCATTATCAACTTAATTAAACAAAACTTTCATACTTGGCACAAATATAATATAGTACGTAGTAGGACCAGCTGCAAATAGCGATACAAATGTAACTGCATACTTCTGCATCAATTCCAAATAAAAATATTTAAAACATTTTTGAAGCTATTTATCTAAATGTCTTTCATTGTGCTTGCTAATCTTTAAAAATCAACGAGTAAGACGAATTAATTCTATGCACTTTTAAACATTTTACTTTCCAACAAAAAAAAAAAGATACATTTTCTAAAGATAAATTGCAGAAACTTAAGCAACCTGCAACGAAAAGGTTTTTAAATTGTTTACCTTCAAGCAGAATAGTTTTCAGTAAATTCTCGTTGCGCATCGTTTAATGAAAAAGCCAAGTTGCTGGATGAAGGCATATTGTCTGTGCTGCTTCAGATTACATTTGGCTAGCTACACCAAGAAAAAAAATGTAAGATTTGTTCACATAAATTATTTAGTTGGTAGAAAGCTTTTGAAAAACTTCAATTTATGTAAGAGATTCTTAGATCATGGTTCCTCTCTCAGCAGAACTTCTAAACTTAGCTGGCAGCTACTTCAGCTAATTTGCTTTAAATGTTTCAATTGACACAAGTTACCAGCTTCAAAGCAGTAATGGGAACAGAAAAAACTCAGATAATACAGTGCTTGATCGAGCACATTCGTTGAACTTTTGGCTAAAGACTCTTGCACAAGGATTACTTTATGTGATGATGTATTGTACTGGTGCAAAACCTATCAGTTATCATATCACAAATGTAGCCATTTGCAGTGGTCCTTAACCCCCTTAATAATATTCCTTACTTACCGTTTGTTCTTCTGGAATGAGTTCAGAGCACACCATACTGCGGCAATAGATAAAACTCATTGTAGTTTTTCTACTACCAAAGATATATATTTCCAAACCTGCTTCTTCCAAGGAGATTTATTCCCAAACCTGCTGATTTCCATTACTTATTAACGCATTTACTAGAAGATTTTTCTTACAGTTTTGTATACGAACGTTAGAGCAACATGAGACGCTGTGTAAAATTAGATGACGTCGTTTTGGGTTTTGTAGGAAGCAGAAGCAGCTTGCTTGTCAGTTTGCCAACAAATAGACAACAGCAACAGGGAACTATACTCATATAAATCCAATGACAGATAAAACAACAACAACAAGCAAATGGTTAAAGTTGAATCTAAATGCTAAGTTGAACAAGAAGCGGCAGTAGTGAAATGAGTCTGAGAGTAGAAGAAACTAACTTCAGTTTTTCCAACATGTCAAGATAGTTGACAGTTGTTGGTTGATGACTTGTTGTTGCCGGTAATTTTGTTAGCCAAGCTTCAAATGGCATAATTTGTTGCTTCATTTTATGCAAATTAACCAACATAAAAAAACACCAAAATTCGGTAACGATGAAAAATTTTATTTTCCCGTAAAAAATCGCATAATTTTCTCTTTAGCAAGAAAATTTTCTTCACAAAAGAGTTTGCGCTAATAAGCTTTGCAGATCTCATTTTTTGAAAGATTTTTTGCTATAATGCGCTTATATTAAGCTGATGAGCCAATTAAGCACTGTTGTACTGATATATATTATGAATGCAAGTAAAATTACATTAAAGATATTTGGGACAAAAATTTTGAAAATATAACTGAAACCTGATTTGATAGTAATGTTTGGACTAATTTGTCAAGCTAAAAATTGAATGCAACTTTTGATGAACTTTCTATCATGCCGAATTGGGAATTTTGTTAAGCATTTAAGGGACTTTTTAAACATTTTGTGAAAAGCAGAATTTTAAGGAAACAAAAACTAAGAACCTACAGCGATAATTATATAAAATAAACCAATTAAGTAATTTATCCCATTGTTATTGAGTATATCTACTTAAACAAACAAACACCTCTATCTATACACACAGTGCGACAATTTTTATTCTGTAACTTAAACCACATAAGCCATAGCAACTAGAGCAATATTTAAAGGAATTGTACGTTACTTAAAAGCTTGGACTTTTCTGAACGAACCTTAAATTTTTTATTGAAATCGGTTTGCATATGTATGTCAATACTATGACATTTTGTTGTTCAGTCCAGTTCGTTTACGTTCAAAAATGTAATTATGGAACAACGCGCTGTTGTTCATTGCTTTTCTCGATAGCAAGAACATCAACCACAGTGTAGTCGTCCCAACTTGTCAAACAGTTTGCTGCTGCTTTCTATTTCGATGTTTTTAATCGTTTTGCTCAAATTCGACCAAAATGTTGGAATCTTGACGATAATGCACCAAGGCACATCTTGTCGATTGCTCATCAATTTTTGGCATGAAATCAAGTCGGTGTATTAAATCATTCACTGTATTCACCTGATTTAGTTTCATTTGACTGACCGCTGTTTCCACTGTATTTAAGTTGTATGGGAGGTGCAATCCCGTTTTGTGATATAACGTCTACATTTTTCATGTGGCTGAAAATGCGGACAAAATCAAAAATTTTTTTTTAAAACAAATTGTAATTCCTAATCCTATATTATAGAATCTGGTTTGAAAAAAATTCTACCAAAATTTCAGCTTCCTAGATCAACGCTGCGAACTGCGCAAACAGTTTATTTTCTAGACAAATAATATGGCATAACCATTTATGCGGCTGATATAGGGCTATTGAGGCCATTTTTCTTGCACTAGACGTTATCTCAAACAAAATATACTAGAAACACCCTTAACAATGCACGCATCCAACCAAACTGAATCAGACGAAAAAAGTTAATTAGACACATAATAATTTGTTTGAATAATTTTTGATGGGTCTAATATGCTAAAAAGGGTAATTTGAATATCATTTGCGCTCTGAATTTAGATAGAGAAACACGTAACCTATTTCTATAACTAAATGCTGCCTGTGAATAAAAAAAATCTTGTTTGAACATATTTTTGAGAAAGTCTTACTTAGCGCCTCTGCAGAAGAATTTTTCATAATTTTGTCTATAGTGCTGTTATAGCCAAACAATTGTAGCATCGTTTGCAATACTTAACTTACGTATGATATTGAAATCGAAAAAAAAACTTTTTTTTTATACTCTACAGCTGTCCCTAATTGTATGCAACAATTAATGTCAAGAAAGCAACCAGCATTTAGCTCAATGCCAAATAAAAACTAATCAGAAACAAAAACCAAAAGAATAGGAAAGCAAATGTTCACAACAAGACCAAAGCGTTAGGGCGCGATAAGAACAACAAAACCTCCCGATGGTGCATTTGAAAATGTACTTTACTATGATACCAACACTTAAGGAACAGTGAAACCAGAGCAACAACAAACATAAAAGCACCAAAACACTTACCAGCACAAATCCACTTTGCCAAAAACTCACAACACTTTTGCATTAGAATATTGACGACCTTACACCGACACGCGCACATTAAAATCCAATAAAATGGCGGGCGACGTCTATTTGTACGAGTGTATGTATGTTTTAACGTATGTACATAAAAGAGCAAGTACATTAGTATGTCTGCAGTCTGCGTCGAAAAACTTAAAGCAATATATTTTGTAGAAGCAAAATACCCAAACACCGTTTAAAAGCAACAAATTACATTACATTGCATAATTTAGGGAGCGCAAGCAACCAAACTCAATTTGTTGTATTTTATTTTTGCGTGGAGTTTTTGTAATGTTTTCCGTTCATTTCATTTTTAAAGGAAACTACTCTCCAGTGTATTGCAAGTAGGAATTTAATAGCCTTAACTGTTCAAAGTTTACCCTCTAAGTATCCCTCTCCTATGTGTTTATGGCTCTATGAAGGTTCTTTTCAAAACTTCCAAGTTTATCGCAACAAATTTCGCAGTTTGGCAGCCAACTGAGTTCACACATGCGTTACATGCAAAGTATTGCATATTTATTGGGGTAATTTATGTTGCAAAATTTTTTGGCCAATTCAGCACAAAAATTGACTAATGCAGGAGCACTATTTACAGTGGTTTGCCAGCCAGTGGCAGACTTTTTATAGCTAGTAAATTTGTTAAAGATTCATCTAATTAAAACAACATAAAAAGGAATATTTTGAAAGCTATTTTCATTTCACCCTTAGGTCAAGTGCTTTTTTTATTAAGTGATGTGTTATGAACCTGACAGACCAGACCATAAGGTATTCAGTGCAAATGGTAGTTTTATTCAACCACAATGTTCTTATAACGAGCTCAAAGTTATCTATTAGGAAAGTTGCACTTGACTTTTTCAGACGGCGAAATCAAACACTGGAATCATTGGTACGAATTTTATTTTTTCAAAGCTTAATGCGGTGCAGTTGGTGGTTGAATCTGGTGTCACGGTTTAAGAAACAAAGAAATTGTTGTTCAAAGAACTTCAACCAAATAAGAAAGAAAATGTTAATACGAGTTATGTAGCCTGCTTTTAAAAATATCCAATAAGTTAGAGATTTGAAACTGGAGCCATTTACTTCAGTAACATCATTCCAATTCGCTAAGTCAACATTTAGCATTGTACAGCTCTTAAAAAGAAGGACACGTTTTTCTTATGGTTTTTTAGTCACCAACTACACTTTGGAGTGTTGTCTGCCGTTCTGCAATATTATTAGTAATTATAAGGTTTTTATACCCTACATAGAGGGCATATTGACTTTGTCATTCCGTTTGTAACGCATAGAAGGGACGTGGCAGTTATAGAAAAGTGTATATATTATTGATCAGCGTCACCACCTGAGTCGATATAGCCGTGTCCGTCTGTGTGTCCGTGTGTCCGTGTGTCTGTGTGTTTGTGTGTCTGTGTGTCTGTGTGTCTGTGTGCCTGTCTGTCTGTCTGTTGAAATGATGTAAACGGGAAAACTAAGCAAGCTAATTCAATAAAATTGAGTACATAGGTCATACCTTCTTACAAGCTGCTTGCATGCTAAAATGAGCAAAATCGGTTCATGACCACGCCCACCACCCACATTCTATGTAAAAATACCCATGCTCATTTTGAAAAAGGTTGATGCGATTTTGATGATACTTGGTGATTTGGTGAACAAAAAAGATATTGGGGTAGGTTTCGAATTTGTAAAAGCTCTTAAAAGGGCGTGGCACAGCCCTAAATTTTAACTTTAATAACGCCATAACTCGTTAACCGTGCAAGATATTATGATGAAATCGAGTACACGAATACAGTTCATAAATATC
The DNA here is from genome assembly GCA_963680825.1 of Meiosimyza decipiens. NCBI lineage: Eukaryota > Metazoa > Arthropoda > Insecta > Diptera > Lauxaniidae > Meiosimyza > Meiosimyza decipiens. Next base: position 11,046,609 of record OY804260.1, read on the forward strand.
TTGAATTGTGCTTAAAGTGGGTGGAATTGGAAAAGTGGGCGTGACACTTGTCAATAATTGAAAATTTTAGGTAATTAATATTCAACGTATTTTTAACATTTATTTAGAAAGTACTTTCAGTGCAAAGATAACACCTTAACTAGTTTTTTCTTATTCTTATTACAGGGACTGTAAAGATTATGAATTTTATGATAGAAATCACTGCATAGTAGTTATAAATGGACACTTATATTTTCTTTAATCAGAATTTCAGAATTGTACAAAATGTAATTCGCCATTTAAATGGAAGTCCATTACAACTTAAAACACAAATTAATTACGATCGGGCAAATACCACTTTCAATGGCAGATTGTAAACTTTAGTGGATTAGAAGCCAATGGGGGTATCAGTTGGATATCTAATGAAGCTCACGGCAACATGAAAACTCGATGATTATGATGAAGATGTAAGATTTTTTTTTGATTAATTTCTTTCATTCAAAGTGAAGAAAATTTTTCTTCAATATATCTTGCTTTCCATTGTCTTGAAATGATGTTGTTAATAAATCTTTGCCAATACCAGCCATTGGCAGCAAAGTTTTGTAAATTTATGTTAAAAACTACTGCATATTTATAGGCTTGCACGCGAGCGAATCTTCAGTAGCACTCAAATTGTACCTAATGTGTTATGCTGTTCCGTGCTCGTGAACATGCAACAAAACCCAACCACCACACCAAACAAAAGAAAATAAAATCAAAGTCAATTTGGTACGTTGCAACTAAGTTGCTTCTTGTTCTCGCTGTACACTTTGCCACCTCTTGTCTGTTGCTCTTGTGGCCATAATATTCTGACATTTTTGCTGCGGAAACTTGCTGTTATATTGCTTTTTGGTATGCCTAAAAATATACCTACGTCAAGTTATGTGATTTTTTTTATTTCCAAGTGCCATTTCCTTCCAAGCCTTTAGCACGCAAGTGAACGTCCCGACAGTTTTAGCGCATTTTTTCGATGAACGTGCATACACTGGAAAAAAATTTCAAAAAAATTAATTTTGCTATATATGTGCTTATGGAGCAAAATGGTTATTAGTGAAACTTATGTGTGGGAAGCATTTGAATTTATTTGTTTTAAGCGATATATCTAACTAAAGATTAAATTGATACAAATTATGAATTATATCAAAGTAATCATTTTTTCCAGGGTGCCATTCGTAAAGAAACTACACGATGGCGAAAACTTTAGTAATAAATTTTTCTTACCAGTTACAAAATCTTGATGCCTGCTTGTTGCAAGCGTATTACAAAATGTTACTGGCACAAGAATTTGTTTTTAATGTAAAAAAATAAAATGGAAAAAATTCCATAAGAAAAAAACAAAACCAAAAAGTCACAAAAACACTTTGCATCAATGAGGCAAAAGTACAAGTAAAAAATAAGAAATAAAGCAACACTACAAAAAATGCTTTGCCAACGCCAGAAAGTATGCTTTAAAGTTTACAAAGTCAAGAAGCAGCTGTCAAAATGAAATTCCAGAAACAGTAGAAATACTTAGATAATGTAACAGTACAACACGTCAGAGAATGCAAATAAATAAATATAAGTTTAGCAATTTGAGTGTAAAAAACGACTGAAAAATCTATAAAAAAGTAAATTGGAAAAGTTAAGGTCGGTCACGCACGAAACATTTTTTTTAGCTACCTCTGTGTGTCATTGAAAAAAAATATCTTGTGTGATATATATTAAGAACGATATAAAGCAGTCGTGAGTTGTCTTGATAATCTATGTTCTGTCAGAGTGTAGAAAATAGTTTAGGAAAGTTTTAAAAACTCAATTAAATTCTAAAAGTTTCGAATTGTTTAAAAAGGAATCAGTGTTAATGTACTGTGCTTATAACCCAAAAACTTAGGCATGGTGACACACTTTCCATATTTCTTTATTCTCCATTCTTCCTAATTATTATAATAAATTAGTAATCAGCTACTTACCCTGTAGGAGCCTGTTCAACATAGCGAGAATCGCCGTGATCTGCACTGCACACTAGGCAATCGAACACTAGGCAATCCACTCTTTTGTCCACTTTTTTAAAGCTGACACATCACATACGACCGCTTTATAGCGACCAATTCAGCAGTATAAAGCTCCGGATGAAACAAAAAGACGTTGTTGTTGTTAAAATAATTTTTTGTTCGAAAACAGTGAATCTTTTTCAACTTTTCAGAGCCCAAAGATTGAATCACTGGCGTTTCGAAAGATCAGCCGCCTTCAGTTCTTGCATGATCTTAATCCAAAGTTCTTACGTGAAACACATCAAATTGTCGCATACGACAAGCCAAGCTGTTCAGAAAGACGCTGAATTTTTTGATGGTATAGTGAATGATGTAATTGGTAGTCAATTATGTGGAGTATAAGTAGTGCTAAGCGCACGGAACACATTCCTCGTAGATCGCTGATTTTCGTAACACTGCTTTATAATCTCTCAATGCAGTGTAGGGCTAAGTAAACATGATGAAATTTCAAGCAATACTCTGAAATCGTCAGCACTGCTAAGAAATCGAAATAATAAATCATAATACCTCATCGAATAAAGGAAAAATCGAACAAAAGAAAACTGAGTTCAAAATATGGTATATCGGGGGGGGGGGGGGGGGAAATTGCTAAAAATATGACTTGGTTAACAAACAGCGGTCTGATAGTGCGCAAATCAGTAACTGATGTTTGTTGGCAAGAATTAGTAGCAAAAAAACGTTGCTGTCTAAATTGTAGATGGGCAAAGTTTTGGTAGCAGGAGCTACTTGCAACAAATGGAACAAAAACAAGAAATATAACAACAGAAAAGAACCCCTTTATAAATGCAATCTCGATAGCAAAAAAAAAAAAAGAATGCTGCAATAAACCAAAAGCCAATTCTAAGAATCATACAAAAACCACATACATAAGTGTAGAAATAAAACTACACTGATCAAACGAAACGAGATAAGCTGTTCACATTGTTGTTACCTTGATCACTCGCTTCGGTTTTTATTTTTCAACACAACGATAAAAATCTGCGTAGCAGTAGTGAATGCATGTGTTTGTTGTTTTGGATATTTTTCTTAAGAAAACGATATGTTTGTTGTAAAGTACTGAAATTATCTAATTTTTCCTATTATGCCCATCGCTAGTCTAAATCATACTAGAGGAGGAGATGTTGATAGAATTGAAGACAGTCGCTACTTATCGGACACGTAAGAAGATATTTGTGGAGACCCTATGCTCCTATGCTACGAAATTTTACTCGAATTTACTAATATACTTACTTGCATCACTGGGAGTTGCTTTTCACATTATGCTATGTCTAAGATATGCTCGTAGTTTGTACATACCACTCAATTTTTTGTAGCATTCAAAATAGCAAAGTAGCAACGTAACTGGGAAGAAAAATGCGCTGAGGAAAAGAGAATTTCTTGTTAAAATGAATTCCAGAGCTTTAAGGTTGCATGCTTGCAGTATTTTACAAATCGTTTAGAATTTTGTATTTATTAGGTTTTTTTGTGCGCCGCTTCCCTTGGGTATCGCGTGTCACGCGCTAGAATATATTGACAGCGGTTTTAATGGTTGGAAATGACAGTTGTCAGTGGCATCAAGTTTTATTTATTGTTTCTAGTATGTTTGCAATTTACATTGAGAGCAAATAAAATACAATTTTCAAATGAATTCAGATATTTACACAAAAAAATTTATTCAAAAAATGCTGAAGTTGTTCTATGAAAAATGCATTTTGAGGAATTTTTCTACCAAGATAAAAAAAAAAAAAATTTAGAATTTTTGAATAGAACATTCAGTAAATTTGCTATAACTGGATAATTAACTAAAATTTACATTCAATTAACTGTTTTTGCAAAATTTGTTTGACTTTTGTTTTCACACAAAAAGCGTAATTCGAAAAAAACATTTAATGGCATACGTCCGAAGCTTATGCAGAGCATATTGTTCGTTCGGAATTTGTGTTATCTTGTTCATGATTTCGCATATTTTTCATTGTAGTGACCTTTGCGGTCTCATAAAAAAGCCAAAAAATTCATGTCTTCCAAGCGATTAACATTCATAGCCAGCTATATTATAGCACACCAGTAGAAGTGACCATTGGTATAGAGGCATACGTGTGGTCAGTAGGAAATCTCAATGATTTAATTTTTAGATATAAATGTTTCAAGGGTTCAAAGTCAAAGTAGTGACGGGCAGCTGCTGAGGCAAAAATAAACTCCTTCAAATAAATCAAATAATTAATATCTTGATAAAATTAAATAAAATTGTGTCGAAAAAACTGGAGACTATTTTATCGCAAAAAGAAAAAAATACTTCTAGATCTAGATGGTCTATATCAACAAAGAGCCGCTTAGGCAAACTTAATGAAAATAAGAAAAAATCATTCAGAGAACCTTTGAATATATGAGCAAATTATTAGGAGCCAAAAGTCTCATCTGGTAAAATAAAAAATAATCTTGACACATAGAAAAATTATTTGGACACATAAAAAGAATAAAACTTTTTGACAATTAAAGAATACAAAAATCACAATAGCGAAATAAAAGTGTGAAATGTACTGCTGTAGCAAAAATAAATTGAACTATGAAATTGAAATAAAAACTCATCTGGACATACAAATGAGATTCGGAGTAAGAAAACTTAAGTTGGATAAGCGAACATAAAATCTTAAGAGGAAAATAATATGTAATCGGAGAAATAATGTCCAAGCTCATGAACCAAAATTATTTACAGTAACAAACCAAAATAACCTCAGTAAATGGAAAATTGCTACGGCCATAAGAAAATATTATTAAGAAATCAATAAAGACATTTAGATATATAAAAATTAACTGAACAAAGCGAAAAATAATTTGGACAAATAATATTAAAAATAATACAATAAATAACAAAATTAAATAAAAAGCACTATTTGAGTCTCACTAACGAAAACAGAAAACTCTAATCTTGCTCTACAAAAAAATCGCTCATTTTTTCCTGTTAATCACTGTTTTGTTAGATTTTTCTATTATTACAATAAGCAGTGAACGGCAAAAATTAGTTAATTTTTTGAAGAACTTGACGGCGTAGCGCAAAAATAAAACTTCCAGTTTTTACCAATTAAATTCATATAGTGCTATTTATTTGTCCAAAAGGGTTTTCATTGATTTTGATATTGCTTTTTAGAGTTTTCGTACTAATTTATTTAAAGTAAATTTACTTATTTCCAGCTAGGCACTCAGAAGTAAACTTAAAGTCTTGCCCGATGTCTATCTATGCAAAGCAATGATTTCGCGCTCACATGGAAGCAGGGCATTACATTTCATTATTGATTTCGTACAAAAGATTGCACACAAATACAAAAAAGTCTCGAAGACTGAAAAGAGGAGGTAGAAGAAACAGAAAAATTGTATGAGCGTATTGTCCATATATTGAGCACAATGTGTGGTCAGCCAGGATATATAAGTACATACATAAAGACCTTTTCATCATATAATTGAATTCTGACGATATTCCAAAAATGTTTCTATGAAGATATTTTTTTGAAAAAAATTATCAAAAAGAATCGCAATGCATACTAACAAAATAACAGTCTTGCTGTTATAGAAATTGGAGTGGACATATGCGTAATTAAAAGCTTCTATTTCTCATGTGTTGAAAAAAATAATAATAGAAGACTTCTACGACAAAAAACATTTTGAAATGAAAGCAACCAAGCAAACAATAACAAAGATAAAAGGTTACCTCTTTTTTTTGTGGTACTTGCTACTTACCAATAAAAAATAAAATTTTGTCTGCGCTTACAGTAATGTTTCATTATGGCTTGCAGCGTTTCTTTTTGTTTGATTTCGAAATATAAAAATTGATCCAAAACATACTGCAAAGTCTGTCACATAAATCTTGCAAGGAATAGCAGCAGGATATGCTGCTGTAGAAAGCAGCGGCAACAGCAACTGTAACAATATTCTAAGCAATAATATTACAATGGAAGAGATAGTAAAATCTACATTAAGATCTTCTATGTACATTTTAGAGTATGTGTAATTTAACTAATTTAAAAATCAAATTTACAAAGTATTTCTGTTTAATTTATATATATTACCGGCCAAACTAGTTTTAGCCTAAAGATATGTAATGAAATCTTAGTGCAAAAGCACTGTGGCTAGCGAAGACTAAGACAGTAGTGAACTAAGACAATAAAACATCAATTTAATTTTATACTTGGCAAATGGTTAGTGATGTAAGTGGCCGCTTTTGGTCGCAGCTCAGGACTTAAATCCTCCAATATGTCAAATATTGGCTTCGCGGTTCAGTCTATAGTATTTGCAACACCGTCTTCGGTATCCACAGTAGTTTTTGCATTAAAATTAAATTGCATACTCTTAGGCTTAAAAAATTAACTAGTTTGGCCTAGGATATATTAGTTTATTCTAAGAACTAGTTTGTCTTGTAACATATACACATACTTCTCAAAAAAAGTTAAGCTTATGCTAAAAATAATATTCTCAATTATGCTAATATGATCTTGAATTTTAGTAGAGGAAATCTTAATTGATAAATAAAGTTTAACGAGAAAAAGAAAAATTGATCGAGTTCGATCTCAGCGGTTCATAATTTATGTAGAAAATTTCATTTGGATCAACGGGAAAAAATTTATATCCTATGAAACCCCAAAGTTTCCGTACAATATTTTTATGTAGCAAATGGAAGAACAGTAAGATCCGATTTTCGATATTTAAAAATGCGTAGCTCTGTCCAATTTCTAGGTATAGAGATTTGTTTTAAATATACTCAAAATATATAATATATATATGATCGTCAGTTTTCAAACGATATACCACTCTCTTTGCAAATGTATCATCTGTCCGAGCTATAACGAACAATGCAAAGCTACATTTTGATTTGTGACACAAAACTGAATTATATTGGAACAGTTTGAATAAAAATATCCAGAATTATAAACGGTTGATGATAATCGCCTACACTTTTCCGCAATATTATTGAATTTGGCATAGTCCATGGTCGATACATGCAGGTAAAGGACTTTAAGAATGTAGTTTAAACTCTAAATTGAAAAGCTTCTAGAGGTCTAAGATTAGTGTGAAAAATGTGTTGTCTTTCAATTCAAAAACAATTCAGTTCAAGTAACCTCTAGACAGTTCAGTTTTTTATCATATTTTGTTTCAGAGTTTCGTTAACCACTTTCTTTACAAGGATATTTGTGGCTCTGAAATCTTTTCCCAGAACCGTCGTGAATCATCGGAAACTTCTTTAGAAACTTCATTACACTTACACTCACGTCTTCCAAAGCCCCCCAATTTCGGTGCTGTAGTTTCCGTGGATCACTTCTAATAGCTGCATAACATTTTATTTAATTTACTTTTATAGCTCTTTATATATGGCTACTTTGAGTCTTCGATAGCCACGCCCACTTATCCAAATCCAACTATTTTCCATCATTAAACGATTTCTTCTGTTGTAATTTAAGTAGTACTTGCTGAAATAATTCTCTCCCATAGCATTTTCGCCTCGTGCTTAGCCAGCTTATTGTGGTATCTTTTGCTAACTGTTCTCAGTTTGCTGTACTGTTTTTGAAAACAGTTTTTTGTCCTTCTTTGTTTAACGCTTAGATGAGTTATGTTTGAGCCCTAAAAATCAGCGTATGGATTCATTATATCGTTAGATAAAATGAATTATCTTACTTAGATTTTAAGCATGGCGTCGGTGTTGTCTGGCCATGTTGTTATAAAGAAAGAGTTTTCACTCTACCAGAGATAAGCACTGGGTCGTTTCCATAATTTCTTCTATTCCAGAAATATGACAGAGTTTAATTATACTGGTGTTGTCTATCAATACTTCATTATTGCATTATGAAACCTTCATGAATAGTCTTGACAATTGCGATAAAAAATAAAATCCAAAGCCACCTGAAAATAAAATTAAATTCAATACCATTGTTGAAAAAAAAAAAAAAATATTCAATACTCTTCAACCACACCTTTCAATAAGGCAACGCCTACACCAGCATTGGCTGCTGCTGTTCCTGCTATCTTTACCACTTGGTATTTCGATTCCTTTGGCTATTTGCATACATGAAATATTATTGCAGCCTTTTGGGAGCCACAACAATATTTCTGCATACTCCGTTTGCTTTCCGGTTCAGCAACGGTTTACATTATCCTGTATTGTTTGTGTTCGTTCTCATGCACCATTTTGTTATTTCCCAGCCAAAACTTCAAACGTCGTTAAGCCTTCCAGGCTAAGAATTTATCATTCAAGTTAATAAATTCTTTTTGCATATGATTTCACATTAACCTTATGTTATTTATGTATATTGCCGGCAAAGCTAGTTCTCTATACGTACTTAAATTGTTTACCTAAAAGTATGCAATGAAATTTTAATGCCGAAGTACTGCGACGAGTGAAGACAGCCTCAGCTGTAATAACCCTTTTTTTTCGCCTTCAACAATAAGCGAGTTGTTACTTCATCACAATTTCTCCCAAAGCTCCCAAGCTTACGCGCGATCAAAACTATCGCCTTGGCGATTGAAATACAAAATATTCTACGATTAAAAATGTTTGCTGGGTGAGTTTTATATTGCTGTTGGCATTGCTCATACGTAAATGTAAGTATATTAGTTTACCTCTGCAATTTCTGTTACTATTTACCTAAATACATTCATATATGCATGTGTGTGTATTTCTTCTTGAACGTGTGTGGTTTTCCATTTCCTTTCTGTTGAAAGATTTTTCTTGTGTTACATTTGTTCGGTATTTGCGGTGCGCTTCTAATTTATGTACCTTTCGAACAAGTTGCTATATATTTTCGTATGTTTTCATTATAAAAAAACATGTTCAATTAAATAAACCACTAGAACGCAATGATTCCATCAAATGCATTGCCATAGATTCGATATATTTTACCAAATTAAAGACAAATTTAGATTTTAATGACTTTTGTGGTTACAAATAATGTGTAATAACTTATGGTTTTGAATAGCGCATTGATCGAAGAAAAAAAATTTCGATAAATTGATTTGTTTTTTTAATGACAGAGATAAATTGTTTTTTGACTTAATTATCATGTGGTTTCAACATCGCATACATCCGAATTACAATAGAATTTCTACGAGATCTCTTTCCAAAACAAGTTATCTAAAAAGTGGTGATATTGATAGGTATCCACGGTCACCGAACTTGATTGCTTTGAAGTGATGAAACTGAGGAAATACCTGGTGAAATGTTTTAAAATGTAATAAAAAATATGCTCGCAGAGCTCGCAGTTTGATTTCATTTAACCAAAATTTATGATCAAGCAAAGTATACAGCTTACCTTTCAGGTGGACACCTTGCATATAGATTAGACTTCTGCAAAAAAATCTCATGTTCTGGAATTCTTCAGGAATACTCGAAATTCAAAAAATTATTCATTTTCGAGTATATCATTATTTTAAAAAAAAAAAAAAATTGCTCTTAGGGTTGCTACCAGAGCTGCAAGGTTTTCATTTTTTGGAATTCGAGAAAATGAAACTTTCTTGTTCCACAAAAATTTTTTTATAAAGGTGTTTCTCCGCCTCTTCCGGTAGGTGGCACAATGAATTTGGTTTAGTTAAAGTTCCTTGCAGTGCTAATGTTCAAGCACAAAAAATTTGAGTTCATTCAAATGAACAAAAATTAGATTCCTGACGCTTAGAACTGAATATTTGTAATGACAACTCAAACTTCAAGTCTGTGCATTAAATTATGAAAATCGCAAATGTATGGAGAATTGTGAACGTTTGAACTGAATTGGTATGTCAGCCATCAGTGAATGCGTGACAGCAAAACATTGTGTCCTCTGATCTTTACGTTAAATAAGGTCGCTTCAGTGATATTTCTCATAACTTTTTAACAACTAATCTCGCCGTCTCAACAAAAAAAATATGTTGCTGTAGTATATCCTCAATCGATAATGTCGCGCGCAGTCGCCACTAACAGGTGCACCAGCTACTATGTATTTGATTAGGATTTTTCTCTTATGTGAAGGGGCGTAGTATCACCCACTTATTCCAAAGCAAACTATGCTTAAGATATTACACAGACCTTGAGAAGCATATGTCATCCAGCTATGTAAAATAGTTACTGATATACAAAAAAACATTTTAAATTTTCATATGGGAGGTGTGGTACCGCCAATTTTTTTTATTCGAACTTTTTTTGTTCATATCTTTTATAAATAGATGTTCCAAGTTTCATTCAACTGCGTCAAATAGTCGATGAGATGTAACGAATTTAATTGTGATTTTATTAAGAGGGCGAACTATGCTAGGAACCATCCCAGGACCAAATGAAATATTTACAAAAAGCATGACTTTCATCGGTCTTGTCGTTCAGAAGTTGCGCGATGACAAACAGACGCACTAACGATCATATATATAAAGATAATGTTTTGTCTTGAAATGGCGGCGAGAGGCTTTTGCCTCCTGATATTGTGATGTTTATTAATGGAGTGACCAAAAAAAAGGTAATAGTTTTTCGTTTCCCATAAAACATGAGGGGCATTGAGTTTGGGACCTGGGGATGTAGTCTCTTTTAGCCGACGTTAATACGGTGCAAGATTACATGTAAATATTGGCTTTAATTTTAAACTTAGCAACTTAAAGCAGGATTTCTCGCTTATTAAATTTTTTCCTGAAATGTCCAGCAAAAAAAAAACTTTTAGTCCATGTCCCCAAAAATTTTGGAATTAATATAGTGGGGATTTCAAACATTAAAAACATTTTCATTGAATAACTCCAGAATTTAAGAAATTTGGTGAACAGTAAAGTTTGCTTGGTGTTAAATTTGGTCTGGTATGACGTGCAGGAAGTCTAATGGGCATATCAATAAAACTGAAGTAACTTTCTATTATACTCAAATTGGAAATCATTAAAATTCTACACGCTTTGTCACATTACAACCCAACCATTTCCGGTGCTAAAAAGTAATGCGTTGCCAGAGCTCTGTGTGCGTGTTCGAATAATTAATAAGCTTTATGCAAGCCACAAAAGAAGCCTAAGTCAGCGCATATGTGTGTGTGTGTGCTTGAGTGAAATTTCTGCTGCTGTTGCATTACTGTGCACAATTATCTATGCGCGTGTGCGTGTGCGTGTGCTTGCAAAAATTAGCAAACTTATTTGCTCAAATTTTCGACGCGCATTTTAAAAAGCATAAAAACTTTGAAAGTATTGCGTATTAAAATCAAAAAAATGCAGAATGAGAATTGTTGCTGCAACTCAAACACGCAAGCACTTAAACTCACACATACTCAATTACAGCCACTAACAAATAGAAAATTAGTGGATGATAGAGTATGGCAAAGCGGATGTTTGTTAATTTTTTGATGAACACATTACTGTTATGGGGTTTATGTGTGTGTGTGTGTGGTATCTGTAAGTTCATAAATATTTAAATTGAATTTTTTATTTTTACTAAGAGAAAATAATGCGATTAGGAGTGAGGTTATTAAATACTTTCCTGTGGTTCAGAAAATGTGTACTTATTAAAATAGTTTTTTAGAATTTAGCTTGTGTTTTGTTGAATAAATTATGTTAAAATTTTAATGTTCGCTTACTTAAATATATAAAAAGTAGTCATTGAAAAAGTGAGACTGCAATTTTTAAGGCAAATAGTTTTGAAAAGCGATATAGTTAATCATAGTTTTCTTTGGAGCTTTTTGATAAAAAGTAGTGATTTGTGATTAATGATTTCTCAATAAAAGTGCGTTTTTGCAGCTGGCTAAAAATAATGAAGCTTTTAAAATCGTCTTTTAAAAAGCTTTTGTCTGTATTATTTATATAAAGTTGCTCAAATAAAAATGGTTTGTAACGCTTTGGTGCAGAACATACTGCACCGATTTTAATAATTCAAATTTTAAAACGACAAATTTGTACTTATTAAGATTATGGCATACTTATTTTTTTATTCTTTTTTGAGGACTAAGTTTTTGCCGAATCTCACACGAAAATTATCATTTCAATTTTTGTTGCTAATGTTGCTTCTTGAGTTCCGTGAAGTTAATTTTCTTTCAATTTTTTTTTTGTTACTTTTGAAGTGAGAAGACATATTGAGTTTTAAGAGAGTAATTTACGTATGAAAAAAGCAATAAAACGTGTGCGTATTTTTATAAGATGTATTCTGTCCATGGTGCTACAGTTTTTGGAGTTTTTTTTAAACTACCCTCTTCCCTCCTCACAGTGTGTCAAAAATCTGTGTACCTCGCTCTTCGCTGTGTCTGATACAAACCTATCAGAGACAGTGCTGCCAATTGGAAAATTACGAATTACCCGCCGTCCAAAGATCCAAAAATTTGTTACAATTCAAAAACTTTTTCGGAAAAGTTGAAGACCATTTTTTTTATTAACTAATTTTTTTTTTTTGGTCAGCAATATTTAATAATATATACAAAGGACCATACGATTTGTTAAGTGCAAAAATTTTTCCGGAATAAGTTGACTTATTTTTTGCTTGTATTAAAACTATTCTACCTCAAATTAACGGTCATTAAAGGCTTTTACCTCCAATTAACGGCTTAACAGTCTACTACGTGGCCTACGGCTTTGGCATGCAATTAGCTGCTTGGCTGCACAAAAAATGGCCATTTGGCAGCACTGCTCAGAGATGAGCTGACGCCCTCTCCGCTTTACATCAATTATGAAAGCTTCCCAAGTACATTCAAAGTATTATTTAGTATACGAATTTTTGGTTGGACATCATGTTCATGAGGTATATTTTTATAGCTTTATTTCAGCTCAGATTTAGTTAGATTTGTATTTTCTTTACTTAATTTATTTATTTTTTAAAATATTTTCCCAATATTATAAAGAAGATCCTTCTTCATCATTAGTGGTTTGCGAAAAAAAAGTGTAACAATACGTAAAAAATCACAATAAATTTAAGCCCATAAATAAAAACGTAACAAAATAATAATCACATAGTTTCACTTAACATAAAACAAAAAAAAATTTAACTGACACAAAGGCACGGACTTACATTTAAGTTAGTTGAGGTCAAAAGTTGAACTAATTTAATTTTTAGCTACAACCCTAACAACTTCACTTTACGGCAATTCAAAATTATTTTGTGGATTTTTTGGATGTTTTCTTCCGTAACCACCTCTTTTGGGTGTCCAGGGCATTTGCCGTCTTCGGTGCTCATTTCACCACGTCGAAATTTAGCATACCAATCTGTTACGGTTGCATTTCCTGGCGCAGACTCCGGAAACTCTTGCTCAAGCCATTGCTTGGCTTCAACTGTATTTTTTCCCTTCAAAAAGCAATACTTGATCAGCACACGAAATTCCTTTTTTTCCATTTTTTGCACAATAACAAAAGTTGCTTCACTCGAAATGCAATAACTTACGAACCAATCGACCGATTGCTGTCAAATTTTGACACTGATCGTTTGAAGGTTGGTACTACCTGAAAATCATATGGATTTAATTCAAGTGGCGCCATCTATGGGTTAGCCTGGGGAATTTTCAAATGACCTGTCATATATGTGAACACAATTCTCGATATAACTCTTTAAATTTATTCTCATGAGACCAGCAGGTCAGTGGGAATATTAATAATGTGAAACATCTCTTATAATAACAAGTAGGTTTGTCATATTGATTTTCTTGTAAATTCTTCATATCGTAAGAATTTGGATAGTGTCCAAGTTTTGCAAAGTGGGCTAAAATAGCTGTCCTAGGCCTTGACCTGTCCTGTTTTATTGGTCAGATCGGTGTATTGAAAGTTATGTACTTTGTTTTGTTTTAGAAGTGTCAACCTAAACCTATTTTTATTGATTGGTGCAATAAGAAAATTTCTAAAATATTCCGTAATCGGTCACTTTTTGAATTTGGTACCACTTACGGTCTTGACCAAAATCCATTCCGAAACTATATTATTTGTTATTGCTTATTTATCACTACTCAGCTATCGATTTTCTAGCAACAAGCAAATTACACTCTCAAATTTTGTCCTTTAGATTATCTGGCATTTGTTGCTAAAACTAAAATTATGAACTTTTTCTCAATTGTACATTACCACAATCCTTTTTTGATGCATGCGTTGAAACAGATTGAGAGACATTTTGAGAAGCCTATTTTTAGTACCACAAAAAAAAAAGCCAACTTAATTACAAATTGAAAACACACTTATGTTAGCAGGTTTGCAATTAACTTAAATTAACTCACAATCACTCACTTAGTGCTAACCCATTATGGTTACTTTTATGATGATCGTGTGCTGAAGTGGTACCAAAAGTCCTCAGCCAAATTTCAGACAACTAATAAATTATCTCAGTACTTACACAGCACGCAAACTAATATTTGTAATTAATTACAATTTGCAAAAGGTGCAATTAGTAAAGCAAAATGTATTTTGAGTTCGCACGAGGCATGCAATTTGGTTCTTTAAATAAACGCTTTGTTTCATAATGATGGAATGATAAAATTAATCATTTCAAGTTTGATAATTTGAAAGCATTTATAATTTAATCGTGTTACAAATAAACTCAAGTTATAGTTTTAATGAATAGATGTAAAGAGAATAAAAATTTTGCAAGATACTTAGAATGATAGAAAAAAATTTATTAAAAACTTTGTCTTTTACATTGAATTAATGCAAAAGTTTGCACTTACCATCTTTTTATTCATGTTGCCTTATCTTCAAAACTTATCGCAATCTTTCTAAATTAACAAAAACTTTACAGATTGCAACAAACATCTTTAGATTAAAGTAACACATAGAATGTACAAGAACTTAGGTTGTCAATTTGAAAAGTCAAAAATAAAAAGTCCTTTCAAAAATTAAAAGATTAAGTTAGATAATATGATAATATTGGTATATAAAAAAATATATATCTAACTTGAAGCTTTTTGAGCCTTTTATTTTGCTGTGAAAAAAAGAACAAAACGTGCAAAGTCTCAATTTTGCAGGTCGCCGTTAAAACTTCCTGCAACTCAAATTCAATATCCTGATAGAATTAGCAACAGCTCAAAGTTTTTAGTTAGAAGCATTTAAAGAATTTTTTCCTTCCATTTCAGTTAGGATACACTGAAATTTTTACAAGTCTTGGAAAACTTAAAAATAGCTATAAAATGACTAAGCATTTAGGTTTTGAAATTAGCGCATTCATTAAAAGTTGACAAGAAGGGTAGACTCACGTGACGTATGCAGAAAACTAAGAGCTCAAAAATAGCTCAAAAATTATGAATACTCTGCCTATTACAAACGTAAGACAGCATTTTTGTAGACATGTTGATAGAGCTTTGCATTCACTGAGTCTTTCGAACTACTTCTTGAGGACTATCAACCTGCAAAGTTTCAAAAAAATTAATCGAATGCCATTTCCAAACAAATAGTGCGGGATCCTTTCATAATAAATAAAAGTAGGAAACAAACTGTAAGGTTTAAAAAAAAAAACACCTCTCCAAAAAAATTTAAAAATAAAATTATATTGAAAATTTTTAATCTTTTTCTTATTCAAGGATAACATTCTCACAACTTTGCTTGGAAAATAAATATCGAAGAAAATTCTTTTAATCCAGTTAACTTTAACAATGGATAATTTAACAAAAAACAAAATATTGACATTTCGATTAATGAAATTTTTATCCATAAACTTCCACATTTTTGCGCAGCAATCTCAAGACGATTTGCTGTTCAATACGCCTGTAAGCCAAATCAAGTCATGTTCTCATAAATTTTTAAACAAAACATTTTTGCATATATCTATTTTTATATCTATGAAATTTGTTTTCTTTCGCATTAAACTGCCGCAAAAGTTTTGCGTGTTAAAATTATTGTTGCAAACTTTTTGGCGCTATGCGTATATATTTTCATAGAACATATTTCGTAGAATACAATTAACTTATAGGCGCAAAAAGTTTTGTTATGATAAAAACGTTATCGCCAGTGGCCATAAAATTTTATGCATAAATAAATGATTCAATTCTATAAACAAAAGAAAAACATTTTAACATTAAGCAGGATGTGTAGAGTTTGCTGTCAGTTTACATATTTAATATACGCTTAAGCTTTCTTCGTAGTGTACTCGGCTGTTTTGTTTTTTGAAAGTAACTTACTATTGTGCTTTCTCTTACCTTAGGGATTACTATTGACTATTGTGCCTTGTTTTGCGCTGGTAGCTGGACTGAACGAGATGTTAAAATTCAGTACAACTCAATTCATGTTTTGGCTTTGTAATTTTTAAGCATTAAAATTATGTTGAGATTCATTTGTTAATTATGAGCCACATAAAAATTAGCTTCCTAAAAGCATTTTGTTGTTTATTGTGTTTGTTTTGTACAAATTTATGCTTGGTCTTTTCGTGGTTGGCTGCTGGTTAACCAAAGTTTTTTAGACCAGTATTTATCATAAAGTGATTTTTAATGGCGTAACAACAGTTTTCTTTTGAAATTTATTTTATGTTGCACGAATCTTACTTTTTTATTTATAGACCACTCAATATTTTTTGCTATAAAAGTTTTTAAAACTTTCATGCTTAATGGATCTGAAGTTAATCATTCTCACTTTTTTCTGTCACTTTTCAAAAGTTCATAATAATAACCTTTTATAAAAGTTAATTGCTTAGTTGCTCAAGCAACATAATCTGCTCGACAAGTTGTAAAGTCATTAAATGTTTTTGTTTGCGGTTTTATTAAATTGTTTTTTTTTTTGTGGTTTTTTTCGAAACCATCAAGTGCTAAACTTAAAGGTTTTTGTTTAATTTTCGGCATAGTGTCGGAGTTCCTCTATTCAAATTTTACTCCATTCAGTGAGCTTGACCGTACTTTATGGGCCTTAGCATTGCCTATGTGCTAAATAAAATATATTCTCTGCGTTGATTTTGAACTTTTTTTTCACTGTATACAGAAGTAGATCTGGAACGTTCATGCCTCCCCAATAATATATTTTCACTCAAATGAATTACCAAAGTTTTATAGTTATCGAGATGGTGTACTGGTTTGTAAGTTCAATTACAAATATCACCACAAACACTACATAAATGAGAAACAAATGTTACAAATACTTCAATTACAACAAATATTACAAGTACTACAAACACTA
Organism: Meiosimyza decipiens; assembly: GCA_963680825.1. NCBI lineage: Eukaryota > Metazoa > Arthropoda > Insecta > Diptera > Lauxaniidae > Meiosimyza > Meiosimyza decipiens. Next base: position 11,063,669 of record OY804260.1, read on the forward strand.
TGCGCTCCACAGTAAAAAGTGTTACTTAAGCAATATTTATATTACCAATACAATATATATATAACACAAGAGTGAATTACTAAAACCACTCACTTTTTAAATACATATTACAAATATTCTACCCACTCAGCAGATAACGTTTCAAAAAGTTTCAGAAATGGCACGTGACGTTGCAGAAGTGTTTCATTTGAAATGTTGCAAGTGGAATGTTGCAAATCAAGTCTTTCTGGTACATTGTAAATGAAGGACCAGCAACCAGACAAAATATTTTAAGCGTATTTCCAAAACTGTGCATTTCGTATAAGTGATAAACTTGTTTTTTTTTATTTAACACAAATTATGTAAAAATACTTCATTAAAATACCTTTTCTAAAACGTTTCAGCAACGTTTCAAACGATATAAAAAAGTGGATATTGGCACATTGTAGAAGCTTTTTTAGGTTCTAGAACAACAGCTGAAATATTTTTGCAACGTTTCAGCAACACATCACCAAAAGTTTCTGTAATGTTTCAGCAACGTTTCAAACGAAATTAAAAAGCAAAAATTGAAACGTTACGAAAAGCTTTTTGAAAAGTTAGAGCCACTTTCTAGGATGTCATAACATGAATTATGGAAGAAGATGTCTACGTGTGAGCGAATTTCTTCACTTTGGAAAAGTCATAAAAAAATTAATAAAATTTAACCAACGCCAGTTGGAGTTTTGCTGCTTTTTATGGCATGAGGCTCCGCCTATAACATGTAGCTCTAACTATAAGTCTAAGTATTGCAAATGATTGCAGTTGCACGTTTAAATTTGTATAATTTTTTCTTCGCAATAACAAAAAGTCAGATTGTTAAAAGGATCTGGGAGAGTAAAGTTCGATATGGATTGTTGAATATTCAATAAAATCTCATCCAAAGTCTCTAAAATAAGTTTTACGCTTTATTTCTGCAAATCTGATGCGCAAGTTTTAATCTGAATATAATGAAGCAATTACTTGCATAAACAGTTTTCGGTCATATCTCCAGAAATGTGAGACTTTCGAATATCGAATTTTAAATGCGAAGCTTCCGTGAAGATTTTAGCATTTAAATAGTGATATGATGAACAAACGTTTTTAATTCTCATTTTTAATCCTTGCAATGTTTTTGAATGACTTGATAATCACAATTGTGATGAAGATCTTCAAATAATCTGTTGAGAAACGTCAAACAAAAAAAAAAAAAACGGAAATTATTAACCTTTTCCTTGACGACGCAACTCGATAATGGCATGATTTTTTGGACAGCAAGTGACACCCACTTGACGTATTACCTAACAGATTCCAGCAATTGGAGGGATTTGATATTCGAAAAATGTTTTTACACTTAATCTTTTTGTAGAAAGTTACTAGAGTTATCTAGCGCTGCTTTTCTTGGGAAATTTTCTCATATTAATCATATCATTTTGTCATTTCATCAGTATTTTTGGTGATGCTTTCAAGACTATACAAACCTTATATGCACATTTATGATTCTTCGAAGAATACACTTGATTAAGTTTAGCATCCAATAAAAGCTGTCTCATTTGTTCATATGATTTATTTTACTTTCACTTTCATTTTTATGGGATTTCATAAACTTTCATTACCCTGGTGAGAGCACACACACAAATGCATTTTCTTATTTCCGCATAGAAATAACCTTTCTATATGTATAAAAATACCGATACATACACATGCATGACTATTCATGTATGCATGTTTGTTAAAGCCATATAATAAATTTGGTCTTCAAGAATATTACAGCCACTAAAGTTCTGTTATCGATAGCAACTGTTGTGCATGGTGGTATGGGTAGTAAAGGCACCAACATTAGTATGTTTGTGTAGTGTAAGGACAGAAAATGAATGGACAAAGCTCAGACAATACAAACTTGTTAGAGCTTTACTAAAATGTTAGCAAACTATTTGCCACCCTTTATTTAAGCATTCTGCCGTTGCTTATTTCCAGTAACACTGAAAAAATTTCTGCAGAAAAGTTTTCCTTAAATCAAAGCTAGTACATAATGATTTTTTCTCAGTGTATGCATAGCATTTTTTTGCTCTCAATTTAATTCTCAATTTTGTTCACACCAAATATCCAAGTTGGCGTGTCATCACTTAAGGGTGCGCTTATTTTGAACCACATCACTTATTCACTGAATTTTTATTTATACGCTTGGCTGATTGCCGCTAGGTGTCGCTGCTTTTTTGTCACCTGTACCAGCAAAGTCATTGCTGCCTGGTGAGATTTACGTTTATTATTCCAACTTTGCTGCGTGCAGTTTTCGCTTGACTTAATTGAAAGTGTGTAATGTGCGCTACGATGCACAGTGAAGCAAAATACTGCAAAGCTGACCAAAAATATAAGAGGCTGTGATTCGAAGTTTTAAAGGTTGCTGATTACGGTTTCAAGTTGGTCGCTTTTGGTTTTGATATTTTATTTAGCTTTAATAAATTCGTTATTCGCAATTTGCCAATAATGAATGCAGAGCTAAATGGCAAAAATGTCAGCTGCTGAAAAATTTCTAGATAATGTCATATATTATAAAATTCCGGTATTCACATATTCTTGAGGATAAACGACTGGCTGAGTTCTTAAAAATGTTTTTACTTTTATCAAATTACACATCGTGGTCGCCTAAATGGGCGATAAAATTCAAGAAATTTGATAAAATAATCGAACGATTTTCAAATCATTTGTATAGCAATTCATGATGGTTTTTAAGTATGTCTGTAATAAGAAATAAAAAAACAACTTAACGTGTGTAAAATTCTATAAAAAAGTAACAAAATACCAATCATAATCTTTTCACTATCATCGTATAATTTTAGTAAGCTTTTTACTTGATTTAAAGTTTCAAGCTTAATAGCGTAGCAGGTTCATAGCTGTTGTAGCTAAGCTCTATTATGAAACATGCCACAAAACTGTTTTTGAAAATTGTTCAATGGGCCTCAAAATTCTAGAGCGCTAGTGGCCAGTTGTAAGTTCAATATTGGAAAATCTTTTTGAGAGATAAAGTCCGTTGAGCATATTTTCTGCACTTAATAATTAAATATCTTAAAAAATAAAAATTGTTCTATAAAATTGTGTGAACTTGCTAGCAGAATGATGGCAATTTGCTTCTAGCTTGAAAATTAATTTCTTTCTATAAAAAAACTCAGTGCTCTTGGAAGATTTCCCCATATTTGCATGTCATCTTTATTGTTTCCTTGATTTCATTTATATTGGACACCAAATTGAAGTTGAATATATTATATATTACTGTTTACAAAAACAAAATACATTTTCACTTTGGTTGGAGTATTTTCTGCTAAGCCAATGCGTCATAAAAAAGTCACTACAATATTTGTGAAATTCGAATTTAGGCCATCAAAACAGGTCAAGAAAGCCATAGTGTCGTGTATTGTTTGTAATGGCACGTTCTGTGAAAAAGAGTATATGGATCGATTGCAGGTCACGGTTTGTTAAATGCTGCTGGCATATAGCGTCGCTTGCATGCAGCTGATGCCCGTTACCATAATTTCTTTCAGGTAAATGAGTTTTTAGTTTTATGTGCGCACTTCCTTTGCTCTGCATCAGCGTGAATTGAAATTTTAAAAAAAATTTAAAAGATTTTTTTCACCGAAAAAAATATTTTTTAAGATTGAATTAATAATAAAAAAAATTTTAAATATAGGGTGTTCCAATAAGAGTGCACTTTTTTCAATTTTGTATAATTTTGTTTTTCTGTAAGTCGCAACTCTGAAATTTAACAGCTCCAATCTATGATTGCTCCGATTATTAAAAATCGAGCGTTACAGAAATGAAAAACGCGTTATCATTATTTAAATATTGTTAATTTTTTAATTGGGCCAAAGAAAAACAATTAAAAAATTAGAGTTTTTTCAACGAAATTATTGAAATTGGTCAGCAAAATCATGCAATTTAATGCCACGTGGTTTGGTTTTTGAGGTGGCCTGTCATGAGAGCCGCGGTGGCTAATTGCCATTTTTTTATTTCATACTTAATCGGAACACGTTAACTTTACAATGCATCTTACAATTTTTTAAAAACTACGTATTTTTATTTTTAAATAAAAAACTTCACTCTTATTGGGACACACTTTAATTTTGGAGGTTTTAAGAAAACTTAAGGCTGTTTAAATTTAACATTTTTTTTAAGAAAAATTAAATAAACCTCAGTAACCTCATCTCGAGAGCTGGTTTCACATAAAACTTTTTTCATGTATTTTCGGGTGCAGATTCCAAAAATGGCAAACATTTTTATTTTAAAAATCGTGTTCGAGAAACTAGCAATTAAACTGTTTTTGGCACATTTTTCAGTTTTTCAGATATTCGATCTTCATAAATTGTAAAAAAGCTAATTTAATTTAATGGAGTTACAGGCAATCATGGTCCAAGAAAATGATATTTTTGGTATTTTCATAGTTCACAATATATCAATTGGTCCATTTTTATATATATTTTAAGTATATGAAATGAAAAATTATTCATTTGCGGAAGCTTTATGTATAAAAAAGTACAAATCGGACAAACACTGCAGAACTTTTTTTTTATGTACTCACGATTCTGGTTCACAATACATCTTTGTACACCTTGAAATCTTCGCGACTTTGCATTTACTAGAAGTCAGCAATTATGCTATTGTTCCAATAACCCTCATAGCAATTTTTAATTGATGCGATTCAAAATATTCCAAATACATTTGACATGACGAGACATGAAAATAAAAATATCGTTTCCCGTTGAATATGGTTCTCGAAGATTCTTCGGCTCATAAGTATTGAACGAACACTGATCATACGCAGCAATATATGATATATATTTATAATTTTCTGGATCAATTGGCGTTTGTTCTCACTTTTATAATTGCCAAAAAGTCTATGAACGACGTCTTTGAATACTTCTCAAGCTTCAACCTGGGCTCCTGTCAAGTACTCTTTGAATTCGTTATCATCGAAGAATATCCAAATCTGCGAACTGTCGACAAGAGCCGCTATGATTATTTCCGGAGACACTCTGGAAAACTATTTCTTCAAATATTCGAACAAAAAGTTGGTGTTACGCAAATCATGAAATTCTTTGTTTTGCGATTTCACAACGATTGGGAGTGAAGCCCTGTTTTGTATCCTAGCACCATTCTGCTCGGAATATATTAATGAAATCGAATTTCTTTCGCTCATTTATCTAGTTGAACAAAATGCGTCAGATGGTATAATGAAATTAGAAAAAGGACATTAAATAAAAAAAATCTATTTTTACTTCATTCTCTTTATTGAGGCAATAAAACCGTTAAATGACTCCGACATAAAAAATACATTAAAATGTAGAAATGGGCAGCTTATTGCCTTTTAAGGACAACGTTGATGGATCATTAAAGAAAATTTCCTTAAACTTAAAAAATATTTTTTAAAGCCTACTTTAGGGCTTTTGAACTTAAAGATCAGAAATCACACAAACAAATTTCAATGCGGCTCCATGCAAACGCTTTTGTGCATTTTATCTTTCCAGCTGGCGTTAAATTAAAATCGTTAATTTTCATAGCATACCTTTAGGCTGATGGCAATAAATTCCTTAAATTCTTGCGCATGCAAGATTCTTTAAATTCTCTTCTCTTTTAGCGCCATTTTTCAACAGCCATTTAGCGCGTGCACAAACGCGTTGACAGCAGCAACAATGTCAATAACAAATTGCTACAGATTTTAGCAGCTGCACTTTGCGCTGATTATTGTTGCATTTAATAGCCAAACTGAAATCATATTTAAAATTCACACTGAAAGTCCTTGTCTGGGTCCTTGCTGGGTTGCTTCTTCACTTAAAGTTGACTTGGCTTTTCATCACGAAATGCTGCTTAAGCGAAATGCGCCAACAGCTGCTAATTTGCATGATGTGCAATTTCGTGCGCGAAATGCTTGACGTAATAATTTACATAATTTTAGGCTATAAGCCAACACATACGAGAACGAGTCGTTGCAGTATCGAATTACAGCAAAATTGATGGTAAAATTTGCCATGGACAAACACTTTGCTGATGCCAATAAAGTGCAAAAGAGCGCAGCAAAGTGTGAGCTTGAATAATGCTGCGGAATAATTTTAAACAACACGTTGTAGCGTTGCTTTATTGATAGAAATGTGAATTTTTCAAAGCAAATTATTTAAGACTCAACTGAGCCAGCTAAAAGTTGTAAGGATATTAAATTTGATTGCGCCAAAAATTAAATACCCTTCATGGTAATTGAATTTGGCAGCATTTGGTTGAATAGCTCTTTCTTTCGCATTTTGAACAAGCTTATGCTTGTATGGGAGATGCCACACCCTCTTTTCGAAATCCGCCAACTTTTTTTCTGATGTCAGACCAACACTCGTATATGTGTGAAATTTGTTTGAACGACTTTAAATAGTTCCTTCAGTATAGAGCTTAAAGTCTTATGCTTCTATGGAGGGTGCCACACCCACTTGGAAAGATTTGCCAAGTTTTGTCGAAAGCTTTCTTAAATCATTCATATTTTTATTGCGAAATTCGGTTCAATGATCCTAAATAACTCTCTCAGTATAGTGTTTGGAAAATTTCGCATGTATCGGAGGCAGTAGTGAACCTAGGGGAGGGGGAGGGGGGCGTCAGAGTGTGCGGCCGCCCTGGGAGAAAGGCTTGGGAGCAGGGCAGCAAAATGGTCGTGAAATATATCTCATTTAGCTAGGGCTTTTTGAAAGTCAAAAATGAGGTGTTTTTTTTTGGTGAATGAAACTGAATCGATGTAGGAAATTTGAATGTGTAGGTGGAAATTTTCAAAGTCTGAGTAAAATATATCTCATTTTGCTATAGTTTTTGTATGTAAAAAGTGAGGACCTCTGTTTTTTTGGTGAGGTAAATGAAATTTTTGTTGAAAAGCACGACATTTTTTTCGGTAGTGGTGGCAAATAAGTGTTTTGCCCCGAGCATCCGATTTTCACGATACGCCGCTGACCAGAGGTGCCACGTCTTTTATATGAATTCATCAAATTTTTTGTCCAGAGCTTCTTCAAGTAATTCGTTGTATATGTTAAAATTTGGTTACTCTTTATCAAATATCACTCTTTCAATTTGTATGGCCGGTAGGTGTGACTGCATATCGATTTCGCTAATGTTTTGTTTCAAAAACTCTACTTGAGAGCACATATAACCTGTGTTCCAAATTTGATTCAATTATATCGCTTACTTTTCACATAATAGTGATTTCCAGCGAAAAACAGACAAACAGACGGACATGGCTAAATCGACGTAGGTGGTTTTGCCGATCTAAAAAATATATATTTTGTTAGCCTCCCACGCCCCCTCCTATGAGGGTCTTTGGAACGGTTTTTTTCTTTTGGTCACTAATATAATTTTTGGCAAACATTTTCAAAAACTTTTGTCACTGCACGAAACATAAAAATATGGAAAGTCTTTAAAAGCAAAAAAAAGCTCTTTCGGCAGACGAAAACAGTTTCCGAGGTAATGCTTTATGTTGATTCATTTCGAGGTTGCCTGAGCTATCTTAATGGACTTGCACACCGTGCTTGTTATCAGCTGGCATTTTTTTCCGTCTTTGTGAACGCTTCGTTTCTAGTTTTCGTTGCACGATACTTAAAAATCATTAACATGATACATGCCTTAAGTATGCGCTCTCTTCACTATACTGTTGATTTACTTTTCTGATTATCCTAAGGCCAATGGAACATATTTCATGAATGTGCGAGAGTGTTCCCGTAACATATTTGCGCTGAAACATGCAGTCATAGCCCCAAGCCAATCAGCCAAAGGTGTTCTAAGTCGTCTTTAGTAACCTCCGGTATACTCTAGACGCTGTCTAAATTCGATGACAAGTTCGAACGCTAAAGAACAAGCGCTAACCAGATAGTTGTCAGAATAAATCAATGTCTCTTTAAATCTACGAAGATCAAGGATATGTGTAACTGCTTTTACTCTACTTTTTCGATATTTTTGGTAGTCAATGACGTTAAATTTAACCAAAAGGGCAAATTCTTTAATCATCTCAAATTAAAATGACTGCGATGTTCGTTATAACGTTGACTCTCTAATGGTTTTCATTGGAAACAAAGTTTGAGGAATTATTTGACAGCTTATGAACATCTCGGTACCATTTTTTTTTCAAGAACTTTAAGCGGAGCAAACGTTCCTTTAAGAAAATATTATACGAGTATATACTTTCTATTTTTTTTTAATTATTTAAGAGCTTCATTTTTGAAATTTAGTTATCTGTTGTATAATATCACATTCATTTCCTATGCGCGCAAGTGTGAAAAGCAAACTTCTCCAGCATTTGTTGGCTCTCACACAACATGCCAATATTGGTTAGTGCGGTAAGACAAAAGGAGTTGTTTCTGCAAGTGAATTAATGTGTATTATGTGTTGTAGGCTTAATGAGGTTTTTGCTTCAGGGATGAAAATACATAGCAATATTTCATGCCTTAGTTTGCGTGTGTAGTGTGTAGAGATATTTTTCCGTGCTGAAAACTTACAGAGTAACAGAGTTTATTTACATTTAGTGCCATTAACACGAAAGTATACCCTACTGCCCTTATGCAGACAATCTTCAGAGTATCCGCATTCTGTAGGTATAAGCTTATACGCTTAAGTGTGTTTGTTAATAGCACTCATAACACACTTTTATACACACACATTCATAAAATATTAATTTTTAGTCATTTTCGTGCTCGTTTACTTATCTTGCCGCATATCCTTAAGATTAATTTATGCTTTCGCTGGAGTGTTTTTTGGTTTATATGAAAAATTAGGGCAACGCCTTGTTTGAACGTAATTATGTGCAAAAAGCGGATGATTTATTAAAACAGGTACTAATTAATTTTCTTTTCTATTTTGTTATTAAATCAAAAGTGTTAAGTTTCAATTTAAATGGATATGCGAAACTTTTGAACTCTTAATTTTTGAATCAAAAAAAAAAAAAAACATCTTGTGGAATATAGACGTTCACGAATGAAAATCAAGAGTTCGTGAAGAATAAAGTGTTAAAAAAGGAAAAAAAAAAAATCTTGGGTTGAAGACAAAAGTCACTTAATAAGCCTTATAAGCCAAAAAATGACTGAAACTTTTACAAAAAAAAGTCAAAAAAATACTGCAATCTGTTTTCGGACCTTAGTGATATTGCCGATGTACTATATTTTCTATAGCTTCAACAGAGCAATAGTTTGTTTGAAGAACAGTTTGCTTCAATCAACGATCCAATAAAATAATTTCACTTACAATTACGCAACGTTTGAAAATATTCCTTGTGAAATGTAATGTGGTAGGCTATGAGTGACGCTCTGAACGCCTTGCTTGATTTGGTTTCTCTAGACCTTCAAAATAAAATGTAATCGTGTGCCTTCCATCCGCTACGGGAGTGGCAGAATGATGAAGCACACTCGGGCTGTGATATATGATCATTGTTGTAATTTATCGTACTTTACGTTCGACACTAACAACACGAAAAGCAAAGTTTTAAAGTTAAGAAAATGAAAAATGAAAATTCAAAAATTCAAAAGTCTTATATTTTAATATTTAATTTACACATAAAGCTAAAGGAGAATTATCAAAATTATGTATATGTTTAATTGAAAAATTATTACCTCTGCTGTTGCTTGCTATTTCCAAAGTGATTTTGCTAAGCAGAATCAAGTTTCTGCAGACCGACGATTGCAATATGACAATCGTTCAAAACTGGTTTTGAGCAAGCAATAGCATTGTAATGCATGTACTAAAAATATGCTCATCTAATTAAACTAGTTACTATGTTGTTATTGTGCATTAATTACAGTGTATGAAATTAGTATAGTTTAAGAAATAAATTTAAGTCTATAATTTTAACATAAGTATTTTTAAATCATAACTAGTTCATATTAAGTATTAATAAGATAAAATTGTAGCGTAAAGTATTTTAAGATAATTATAATAAAATATACAATAGTTCAAAGCATATCTTAAGAAAATATAATTTCGATTTCTGATTTCCTCCAACATACTCCCCCCTAAGAACAACTGTTCTTGATCCAGCTGATAAGTTAGGACGGCCCAAAGTTGGAAGTAATTTAGTTGAGTCATTTAGACTCCGCTATGCTTCAACTCACAGCGAATTTCAGGAACGGGCTCCATCCCTTTATCAAAATCGTTAGATGTTTTAGATACTATATTGTTGCCTTCATCACGGATAGGGCTATCTACAGGAAGAAAACAAATCTTAGTTATAGGTCGTTTTAAAAGTTTTGATTTAGTCAAAATGGTGACAACTCGAACCCTGCCGTCGCTGCCAGGATGTATTTCTTGGATACGTCCCAAGGACCACTGACCAGGAGCACAGCGCTCATCAGCTATAAGGACTAAATCTCCTACCTTAGCGTCAGGCTTAGGCTTCAGCCACTTAGGGCGCGCTTGCAAGCGATTAAGGTATTCACCATACCAGCGTTTCCAGACATGTTGCTTCATTTTTTCAATTGCTTTCCATCTTGTTAGACGATTAATATTGGTGTTTAAGAGAGTTTCTTCTTGAATGCAATTGGTCGGCTCTCCAATCAGGAAGTGAGCTGGCGTCAATGAGTCAAAGTTAGTAGGATCCGATGAAAGAGGGCAAAGTGGCCTAGAATTTAGACACCCCTCGATTTGACAGAGCAGTGTAGTGAGTTCTTCGAAACTCAAAATTCGTTCACCTATTATACGTTTAAGATGATGTTTAACAGATTTAACTCCTGCTTCCCAGAGCCCACCAAAATGGGGAGAAGCAGGCGGAATAAAATGCCAGTCAGTTCCAGCCGAAACTAAATTGTCACTGAGTTCTTTAGGGAGTGATAATCTGCTTTTATGAAAAAGTACCTTGAGCTCCTTAGACGCACCTACAAAATTTGTACCACAGTCTGAGTATAAATTGGTACAGCTACCCCGACGGGACACAAAGCGTCTAAATGCAGCCAAAAACGAGTTAGTGGTCAAATCTGAGACCGCTTCAAGATGTAAAGCTTTAGTTACCATACACACGAAAAGGCATATGTAACCTTTCGATATCGCAGCAGATCTTAACGTCGAGTTTTTCAATAAAATTGGTCCGGCGTAATCTACACCGCTATGTTTAAATGGTCTAGTGACGTGAAGTCTAACAGATGGCAGGTTACCCATTATTTGTTGAGTAGTTTTTGCAGTAACTTTAAAGCAAATTAGGCAGTTGCCTATCGTTTTCTTTGCAAGCTGTGTACCGGAAATAATCCAAAATTTGCGATTAACGAATGACATAGTTAGAGTCACACCACCATGCAACGTTCGTTGGTGTGCATCCAAAACTATGAGTTTTGACAAAGGGTTTAACTTTGTTAAAATTATAGGATGTTTTGTTTCAAGAGGTAGATCTGCATTTTGCAGTCGCCCACCAACTCTCAAAAATCCTTCACCGTCAATAAATGGCATAAGTTTTAATAAAGATTTCGCTTTGATATCTTTATGATTTTGAAAATTCTCAAAATCTGAATGAAAGTCAATTTTTTGAACAATTTTGACTAGTAAGTTAAGTGTAGTAGTTAAGTCAACCGATTTAAGTGAAGAAACTTCACGAAATTCGTTTCGCGCTTTGCAATTTTTAACAAAACGATAACAAAGTGATAAAACACGCAACATCTTATTTAGGTTAGAAAATTTAAGTAAAATATCCGGATAAGAGTTGCAATTGACAGCATTAGAAGTAATATTAAGTTTTCGTTCTTCTAAAGAAGTTTGAGTATTGAATTGTCTTTCTGGCCATGTTGATTCAGGCAATTTTAAGAAAGCTGGTCCATGCCACCATAAATTATTATTTATTAAGTCCTCTGGCATAATTCCTCTGGAAGGACAATCTGCCGGATTTTCGCAAGATGGAACATATCTCCATTGCTGAATGTTGGTATATCGTTGAATTTCTCCAACTCTATTTGCAACATAGACATTCCATCGCAATGGTGGTTGCCTTATCCAACTAAGGACAGTTGAGCTGTCGCTCCAAAAAACTATATTTGAAATAGATACTTCGCTTAACGATTTTTTTACTCTTGAGACAAGTTTTGCCAATAATGCAGCAGCACAAAGTTCCAGTCTAGGAATAGTAACAGTTTTCACTGGCGATACTTTAGATTTTGCTTGTAGCAAATTAACATAAACATTGTCCAATGTTTGAATTCGAGCATATACCACAGCTGCATACGCAACTTGTGAAGCATCACAAAAACAATGCAAATCAAATTTGGCTCTTGGATGATATCCAATCCATCGTGGTATTTTTATGTTTTGAAACAAAACCAAAGATTCCCTGTATTTCAACCAGTCGTTTCTAATTTCAAAAGGGACATTGTCATCCCAATCAACACCAGCCAGCCACAATTTTTGATACATTATCTTAGCAAGAACTGTGGATGGCGCTAGCCAGCCTAATGGGTCAAAAAGACGCGCAGAATCAGACAAAATAGTTCTTTTTGTTATTTTATCAGAAGAAGCCAAATTCACTGTGAATGAAAAAATATCTAATTTGGTATTCCACTGAACACCTAAAGCTTTGACAAAATCGTTTTTATCAAAGTTCACAATTACTGAATTTTCCCTAAGCTCTGGAGGGATCTGTTCAATAAACTCAGGTGAATTTGAAATCCATTTTCTGAGCTTACATTCACCTTGCTGTAGTAAGGCACATAAGTTTTTATGTAAAGAAACTACATCTGACAGATTGTCAGATCCCGAAATAATATCGTCCACATAGGAGTCAGATATTATTACTTTTGATGCAATTGGATAAGTTAATTTGTAATCAGTTGCTAATTGCCTAAGAACTCTGATAGACAAATATGGAGCTGATGTAGTTCCATACGTCACAGTGTTTAATTTATATATTGAAATTTCATCGTTATGATTATAACGCCATAAAATTTGTTGAAAATGTTGTTGTTCAGAAGCAACCTGAATCTGACGAAACATCTTCTCAATGTCCGCACAAAAAGCATATTTATGTCTACGCCAACGAGTTATAACTTGAGGTAGATCATTTTGCAAAGCAGGCCCCGGACACAATTCATCATTAATAGAATTTTGTCCATTAATTTTGCAACTGCCATCAAAAACCACTCTTAGTTTTGTGGTTGTACTGCCTTCTTTGAAGACACCATGGTGTGGTAAAAAGTATGAATTATTTTGTATGTCAGTAGGATATGATCCGATTTTGGTCATATGATTTAAATTTTCATAATCCATCATGAACGATTTATATTGTTCACAGAATGAGCTCTTTTTAGAAAATGAGCGCTCCAGACTTTTGAGCCGCTTAAGTGCGCTAATATGATTAGCTTGAAAAATCGGTTCTCTATTATTAGATAAAATTGATCTGAATGGGAGATGGACAATGTAACGACCACTAGGAGAACGTTGAGTTGTACTTTGAAAGTATTTTTCACATGCCTCTTCCTCTTCAGATACAGCTCTCTTGTCCAAAATTTCCTCTTGTTCCCAAAAGGACCGAAGAATTGTTTCAATGTTAAGATTATTCACCAACAATTTAGGTATAGCTGGACTTTCAGTTGGTCCCGAAAAAACCCAACCAAAATGTGTGTTTTGATAGAAAAGTTGGTTATGTATAAAAGATTCACCAGCTAAGGCTATTTTACTGAAAAGATCAGAGCCCAGAATGATATCTACTGGATCTGAATAATTATAATTCGGATCTGCCAAGGAGTCAGCTACCATTTCACTAAGGTTCAAATTAGCAGTAGAAACCTTTGGAACATAAGCAGATAAATTAGTCAAAACCAGAGCATTGCATGTTAAAACATGTTTGTTTTGCAATGATCGTAACTCAAGACTCACACTGTTCCGACAAAGATTTTCGCTACTGTCTCCTACTCCAGAGACCTTACAGTAAACTTTTTTCTTTGGCAGCTTTAATAACTGGACTGCATTTTCAGTAATTAGTGTTGCCTGAGAACCCTGATCAAGCAAGGCTCTTAGAACATATTGACCATTTAATGATCTAACAACTACTCGAATAGTTGAAAGCAATACATGCGGGAAGCAATTTGTATTATGCGTAGAAATATTAGGTTTAGCATCACTTATTGGTGATTGCAAAATTACACAGCTAGTTTCACTGTTATTATTTAAGTTAAGAGAATTTGAACTAACTGGTTGGTTAGTAGACGTTGAATGTTCTTCAACATGTAAAAGAGTATGATGCAGTTTTTTACAAGTATGACACCGAAATGGTGATTTGCATTCGGTATGATTATGACCAGGCGCAAGACAATTGCGGCAAATGTGTTTCTTAGAAAGAAATTCATTTTTCAATTTAAAAGACAATGATATGAATTTGTAGCATTTAGCTAATGCATGAAATTTCTCACAAAACAAACAGCTTTGCGGCTGAGAAATATGGTTAGAATGTAATTTATTCTTCTGAATAAATTTTTGCGGTTTAGGTCTAGTAGCATTACTAGAAGACGGTAATTCGTCATGTACAGATTCAAGTGTTCGAAATGTTCTTTCAAGAAAATCGAACATTTCTTTTACGGCTGGTATTTCAGTCGAAGACTTAAGTGATTTTTCCCAATCTTTTCGAGATTGAAAATCAAGCTTATGAGCAATTAAATAAATTAGAAAAGGATCCCATTTGGAAATGTCAATATTTAAATTGCTTAGTGAAGAAAGACACTCTTGTGTGGAATCAAGTAAAAATTTGATACTTTTAAAAGTACCATCTGACTTTGGAATATCAAACAACTTTTTGATCAAGGTATGTACAATTAATCGTTTATTGTGATACCTATTCATAAGAATTGACCATGCAGATTCATAATTTGCTTCTGTTGCAGAAATGGTCTTTATTAAATTGGCCGCTTCGCCAACCAATGACCCTTTTAAATAGTAAAACTTCTGAATTTTTGAGATTGAATCATTAGAATTAACTAAGGAATCAAAAATATCTTGAAATGGAATCCATTCCATATAATCGCCTGAAAATTTCGGCAGTGAGATTTTTGGTAATTTCGATTCCATACTCAAAGACATATCAGCGTGACTACAGGTGTTTGGCGTTACAAAAGTGCTTGCATGAACTTCTGGAGAAAGTGTGGCCTTTTCAGCCAAAGCGTCTAAAACTTCACCTTTAAAACTCATGTGTAAGTCCGAGTATTTATAATAACTATTCTCGGATATGTAAGGAATATCATTAGTTTTCAATGAATTTTCTAAAATGAGTTTAAAAATATGCTCATGTTTTTCCTTAAATGTGGTATACAAATTTTCAATTTCTTGTAACACACTAGTGAGGTATCCACGTGTTTTAATTGAACTGGACTTTTGGTCATAACCTTCGTACATGGTATGAAGGTGATTAAGTAAACCACGTTGCTGCTCGATGAAGTTATCTAACTCAGACATTCTATTTTCACCTTAAGAGCACAGAAATATGAAATTTTATAGTTTACAAGCACTGCAAATAGTCACCAAATAAAATTTACTTTGATTTTGTATGGCAAATTTGACACAAAAAAATCACTTTTAACAAATATGTTATTCTTTAAATTCACTAAATTCCTGAATTCTTAAATTCCCGGGTTTCGGCACCAAAAAATGTTGTAATTTATCGTACTTTACGTTCGACACTAACAACACGAAAAGCAAAGTTTTAAAGTTAAGAAAATGAAAAATGAAAATTCAAAAATTCAAAAGTCTTATATTTTAATATTTAATTTACACATAAAGCTAAAGGAGAATTATCAAAATTATGTATATGTTTAATTGAAAAATTATTACCTCTGCTGTTGCTTGCTATTTCCAAAGTGATTTTGCTAAGCAGAATCAAGTTTCTGCAGACCGACGATTGCAATATGACAATCGTTCAAAACTGGTTTTGAGCAAGCAATAGCATTGTAATGCATGTACTAAAAATATGCTCATCTAATTAAACTAGTTACTATGTTGTTATTGTGCATTAATTACAGTGTATGAAATTAGTATAGTTTAAGAAATAAATTTAAGTCTATAATTTTAACATAAGTATTTTTAAATCATAACTAGTTCATATTAAGTATTAATAAGATAAAATTGTAGCGTAAAGTATTTTAAGATAATTATAATAAAATATACAATAGTTCAAAGCATATCTTAAGAAAATATAATTTCGATTTCTGATTTCCTCCAACAATCATACTTCAGGATCTTACACATGCTTTCTAAATGGATGGTTTCAAAACTTCTTTAGGAACGGGTTCCACATTTGGGGAATGCGGTTTGCTAGATCATCGACAAAAAATGGTATGAGAATTGTATAGGTGTTTGTAGTGACAGTCAGGAGGCGCCTAAGGGTATTGCTAATTCGGTCATATTTTCGAAGATCGTAAGCGTATTTCTGTAGTAAGGAATAATGACTTGAGTCTTATTTGGTATACAGGGAATGAAGTAGCGAATACAATGACTAACAAGTGTTCAGAGACCACTCCAATGTTTCCTTTTAATCTTCATTTCTATTTCTATGCATCTCCGCTTTCTCAATACAATGGCCTTTGAACTGAAAGAGGTTTCTTTCCAGCACAGCCAGGAATTAAAACTTTTATGTAATGTGGTAGTTAGGTTCGTTGAAGTCTCATAAGTCAATGATAGACTATTTAGTTGACTATAAAAAATGGAAGCCTATTGTTACCCTAGATAGACTTGCTTGAATAGTCTTTAACATTCAGTTCCATTGCTGTCTCTAGTTGTCAAGATAGCATTTTATGTAGCTTTGCAAAGCAAAAATCCTCGTACTTTTCCGATTGCTATGAGAGTTAAACTAAGCCTTGTTGCAATGATGTAGTAAGGTGCTGCGGTACTTTAAAGTCTATATTAACTAATGTTAAATTTCTTGCCTAATAAAGTAAGACTTCTATGCAATACAATGTAGTGTAGGAAGATAGCTTAAGGACAGCTATATTGGGACTTTTGTAGATAAAAGTAAACTTCTTGTTGGAATCTGTTGAAAAATTTCTGACTTCCTGACTCAACTAGAATTGAACTTGTTGGCTATCATAAGCGTTTGTGAGAGCACTCTTTTTGTTGATATATCGTATCATTTTTTTGGTGGCTTAACGAATTTGAGACACGATTAGATTATAATATTAAAAGTTTTTAGCAGTTATTTTTGTAAATAGCTGGCTTCTTGAGTAAGGCGGACCTAGTTTGCATGGAGCTCAAAAAACAATAATGATGAAAGGTTTGCAAAAAAAAAGTGATTGACAAAATTTGCAAACATCTCAAATATTTGTCAGCTTAAAGGTTTCAATATTTCAAAGGAATTTTTTAGACTTGATCGTACTTTATGGCAAGTGGATGAATATTTTCAGAATGGTAACAAAAGTTCTAAGACCCCTTATCGCTGGTGGGGGAAGCCTTAAAACTTGTTTTATCTTTTTTTTATTTTTAAAACAAACTGCTTACCACTGGTGGGGGCAGGTTTTGTTCGTACGAATAAAAAAAACACTCGAAGTTAATGTTTAATGGTCAATGACACCTTTTATTGAATTTACGATACCTTTTATACAATTCTTCCATATCATAAAATTGCAAATTCACTTTTTACAACCAAAAATGCTCTACATTAATATTTGCTTACCCAGCAGTAGTTGCTTATGTAGTTTAACTATATGCTAGGCAAGCAGTAGTAAATTATTTAATTTATCTTATGCTAGCCAAGCAGTAAAATATTTAGCCTATATTAATACTTGCTTGTTTAGCAACTAAATGCACTGTGCAACAAAATATTACATCTATTTTGTCACACGATACACTAATAAACAAATTAATACTTTAACTTAAATTATTTTTATGTTGAATCATCAACAGAGATCAAAAGTGGAATCAAAGTTGTGAATGCCACCGCAGAGCGCGATAACAATAACGATTTCATAAAAATTGAAGAAAATTAATGAATTTCATTTTGAGTAATTCATTGCTTAGTACTCGTATGTAGGAAAACACTTCCTCACAATGTCTAACGAGTTTATTGTCAATCTCAAAATTATGCAAAAATTTTAATTTCATAATCCTTTAAGATTTATTCTCTCATATATTTAAGTAGCAAACTTTAATAATTCAAATACCTGCCATTTAAATTGACAGCAACTTTTGATTTATTTTGAGTGCTTTAAGGATTCCTCAATAGAGTAAACTTTGTTGAGTTGTTTGCTTTGTTTCATACTTAAGTTATTGTTGTATAAAACTTGTTTCCATTTCGAATACTAACATTTGTCTTTTTGGAGAAAGACTTCTGATGTGGTTTCTTATCTGCAGGCTACACTCACATCTATTTCAATGTATGAATGCTATTTGATATTTTACCATTTGTGGCTTAAGAGAAAATATAATTTAAATATTATCTGAGGAGTGCGGCTTTAAAGAAGACAAAAATAGATATATTTTACATCAAATTCATTCGAATCAATTTCTTGAATGCATAAAAAACATGTTTTCTAATAAGTTTCAATTATTATCTATTTTGTTCAGATTAAGTTTCTACGGGAGCCGCGGCTAAAAATTGTAAAGGAGAGGTGTGAAATATCATACAGAGATCATTCTTCTACCCGTACAACTGTGTATATTCCTTTATTTTCTAAACTAAATTACATACAAAAAAATCATTCCAAAGTGTTTACTTAAGTGCAAGCAAAGTAATGTACCATAACACAAGTTGATTTCAATAAAATATTGCAAAACGTTTTGATATATTTCAATTTAAAATGTGACTTTGTTTTTCAATCAGTATCAACGTCAATTTATGTAAACATTTTTGATGCATATTATTAAGTTTGCCAACATATGTTAGAACATGAAGTTACACCATTTTCTTTTAGAAGAAAAATGCTTATGACACTTAAGCTTTTCATTCTTTTTCAATTTATCACAACATGACGTGGTGTTTGCCTGAGTAAATAGCAATTTTGCGTGTTCTCAAGCAAATCGCAATTTCATTTCACATTTTCCCTTTTTCTCACAACTTATTTTCACTTTAAACAAACAACTTAACGCAACACAATACAATGATTTTTATATATCCTTAGCAGGACATTTGCATAATTCAACATGTTAACGCGTCAAATCTTTGGTCTTCTGTTGCTGTAACTCGTGCGATAAGAAAAGGAATTTTCGTTTGAAAAATTGCCAGCATTGCTGTGTATATTCAATTTTCACTTATCTTTAAATCTAACATTTGTTTTGTTTTTTTATTTTAAACACTTGAAAAAAAAACGTTAAGGATTTTTATGAAAAAACGCAACATTTTGTGAGCTCGTATATAACAAATTTTGAAAAGAGAGTGTGGCACCTCCCATATCAGCAAATACTTTAGCATGCTTTATTTAAAAAATTAACACCAAAAGACTGAGCATAGTTTGGTTGTTTTCAATTTGAGGTTAGAAATTCGATAAAAATTGGAAAAGTTGAATGAAGAATGAGTCGAAATATATGAAAAAAGTTTAAAAGAAAGAAAAAAAAAAAAAACAGATGGAAAAAATCGAAAAATTCGAAGATAGACTAAAAATAAAAAAAAAAAATGGAAAATGTTTAAAAAAGTTAAAGGAGGCGAAAAAATTTTGAATAAGGTTGAAAAGTCGTTCAATTGAAAAAAAATCCAAAAATCTGAAGCTGGTTGAAAAATGCTGAAACAGTTTAAAAAGGTTGAACAAGTCGATTTAATATAAATAGAAGATACTGAAAAAAGTTGAACGAGGTGAAAAACTCGAAAAAAGTTGTAAAAAGTTGAAAGAGGTTGAAAAAAGTTGAAAGGAGGTTGAAAAATGTTGAAACAGTTGAAAAAAGCCGAAAAAATTTAAAGTTTATGAAAACTATAAAGAAATTGAATGAGGTTAAATAAATCGAAAAAAGTTGAAAAATGTTGAAGCCGTTGAAAATCCTTGAAAAAGTCGACATAAGATGGAATCTAATGAAGAAAGTTAAAGAGGTTAAAAAAGTCGTGAAAATATGAAAACTTTTATAATAGTTGAAAATGCCGAAATATGTTGGAAAAAAATCGGAACAAAACAGATAATGTTGAAAGAGATTGAAAAATATCAAAAAGTTGAAAAATTTTAAGAAAGTTCGAAAATGTCATGCCCACTTTCCAATTCTGCCTACTGTTGGTTCAATAAATTATATTCGTGATCAGAATCCGCTTACCGAATTTCATCACAATAGCTTGTATAATTTATGAGTTACACCGTAATTAGTCTTACAATTTAGGGCTGTGATACACCCACTGAAACAATCCAGCACGATTTTGATAAAAAAGTATTTTTTTATAAACATTTTTACTTCGAATTTTTGTATGATATTTCACATACATGGCTTTCTTGATATGTCATTTAAAGTATTTGGCTTGTATGAGAGGTGCCACGCCCGTTTCTGATTCGTTATAGCTGCAATATTTCTCGTCTAGTACGATTTTAATTCAAAGTAATAGTAAGCGACACCTCAAGACCAAATTTTATTACTATTAGTCTTACAGAACACTTAATGCATATAGCATTAAACGTTTTTTGCTGTTATGGGAGGTGCCATGCCCACATATTCTGTTGCGCTGATTTTTGGTTGTGAATTACCTGACAGCAACTATATCAGTCATATTAAATATCAGATTGATTACGTTATTGGTTCTCTTATTATAACGTTAATAAATGCGTTCAATTTATTAATACCTTTGTAATACTTTTAAAAATATTATAATGCGTGTAATTGTGTCAGATTTAATTTGAAAAAATATCGACCATCATTTCTCAAATATTTGCCAAAATTATATTCATCCTAACACTCGTCGGATACACTAGTTTGGCCTAGGAAAATCTAGTTTATTCTAAAAACTAGTATGGCCGGTAACATATAGATGGTGAACAGGTCTTTTCTCTTCGTGCAGCAACAGTTTTCTATAAATTTTTTTTTCTCTGTATTGTCCGCTATGGTTTTAATTTTTACAAAAATTCCAATAAAATCCTTGTTTTTACAAAGTTCTTTTTTAAAAAAAAGGGAGTAAAAAATCTTCTCTTTTTCTTCTGCCATTTACCGTAGCTTGGTACGCGTAAAACTATGCAAAAATCGCAGAAACACAATAAAATTGAAACTGTTGGTCACAGTACAAAAGGTCACAGCAGCAACATCATGAATTTCAATGATTATCCTTTTTATGTTAGCGCTTATTCTTATTGTTTTCTTCAAGGACAATGCGCAAAACTTCTTTGTGTGTGCGTGAGCATATCACAAATTGTATCTTGTTCCTTTTTTTTTCAATTAAAATTTTTTCAACTAAAAATTCCACAGCAATCATATAAATATCGCATTGTTTTTCATTATTTCTCATTCTTTGACAAACAATTGGTGGAAGAATTTTGAGTATTACAATTGCGAATGTGAAATTATTTTCTTCTCAAGCCAAGCGTTTCACAATTTTTTTCTTATCTTTTGAAGTCATAAAATTAGCACTGACTGATATTTTGGTCGTTCATTGCGTTTTCTTTTTTGTCCATAGCAACGTTTTGGCAATAACATTAAATTTTATTTCAACATAGTGATGCTGAATGTTTTTCTTTTTGCGTTTTATGAAAACCGAAAAAGGGTGCGAATAAAATCTTATACAAATTTGGGATTAAACTTTCTGGAAATTGGCGTAAAGTTTTTGGCGTACAACTAAGCACTTTTTGTGTAATTATTTTTTCGATAAGTTAACAAAACCAGCGAAAGAATAAAAAAAACTTTAATTTTTTTTAAAAAAATTTTTATAATTAGGGTTACATTTTGTGGTAATTAATTCATCACATAAAGTAAACCATTTTTCTGATTGGTGTTTGAATAATTTTATTGAGGATATACCATTAATAAAGATTTTTTAATAGAAAGAAATGCCTTTATTTAATATCCTCTTCTCAGTAGATTTTTTTTGTTAAATTTTAGGGTGTAGGCAAAACCATCCATGGCTGGCTTTAAATAAAGAAAAAGTTGATGGCATAGCTTGCTAAGTTAATAATTTAAATCAAATATATTGATATTTCACAAAGCGCATCTTGAGAAGAAGTTCAAAATAAGAGCCCGCACTGAATTCTTAAAAAAAGGACATATGTGACATGGTCAGTGAGAAGTGTCAAAAAATTATGTTCCACAGCTGTTTTCTCGAAAAATTTGTACAAAAACTGTCTTTAACATATTTATATACTTTATTTTAAAGATATTTTAAGTGCTTTAGCTCTTGCTCAGAAACTAATCATAAGCCTCTTGCAATAGCTCGTTGAAGTCAATTTATGTGAAAATTTATCAGTATTCGTATATGTTCTTATATTATGCAATGGATGCTTTCATGCGGCAATCCTAATACATGGCCTAGTAGCTTATACTTTGTATCTGGGCAGATTTTATCTATAACAGCTTATAACTTTCGCAAGCACAATTTTGGTTCTATTAGAAATTAAAGATTAATCTTGTAACATGAATCTCACAACAAGCGCATTTCTGTTGAAGCAATTTTGTCATTTGGATAGAAGTTTGTTAAAAAATTAATTTTTTCTGTCGAAATTTAAGTCAGAAAATCACTAAACTTACGAGACAAAATCAAAAAAGCCAAAAAAAGTTCAATTTATTCCTTCTAACGCATAGAAGTTTCAAGGAAAACAAGCTACACTGAGAAAAATTTTAATTACACATACCAAATTTTGGTGATAATTAACAAATGCAATATTTGATATAGGCGAATTAAATATTTGATATATATTAAAATGTCACATATTACAGTGAATTGAATAATATTATTTGATCAATTATATATTTGGTAATAATTACGAAACCATATTTTGGTTGAAACAAATATTTTGGTTGTAGCAATCATTCGATTGTTAATAATCACTAAATCATTTATTTGACTAAAAATATATTTTTTTTTTCGCAAACGTATACATTAATTAATATCGATTTGTGCTGAGAACCGATGACCCAAAAACGATTTTACATCCTTATATAGGATTTCGTTTGTATTTATACAATCATAAATACCTAAATTGCGTACCAAGCAGAATATACTTAAGTAGTTTTTTACCTGAATATGTTGTGAACTACAATGTTATCATGTTAATGAGAAGTGAAATCAAATAAAAATAGGATTAACAAATGTAAAATTCAGCCAAACAAATTTTTTCCATCGACTCATACTAATAGAACTTTTGGTCCAATAAGCAACAATTTAAATTTCAATTAAGGACATGGTAATAACTTTAAAAATTTGTTGATAGTTAACAAATATTTTAAAAATCTATCAACCAAATACAAATATTTAAGAAAAGAGTATGCTCTTTTCTCATTATAATGATAGAAATTTAGGGAAAATTAACGAAATTAACGAAGGTACCAAAACTAGTTTTTATTTTCAAATCCTTTAATTTAATAGCAAATCACGAAAAATAGCCTCGTACTTCAAGCAATAAAATAGAAATATCCAACTGGAACGAATTCAAAGCTGCTTTATGGAGTAGTTGTTTGACTTGTTGATTGTCGAACATGCCACTTTATATCTTTCCTTGCGAAAAATTTACAGAAATTGCTTTGAAGTATGAGAGTGCTTGGCCTTCTTTGTTCAGTATTTTGATGAAGTTTTTATTTTACACTTTTACGAGAAGCCCATATTTGATGTTATGTATTCTCACTGTTAAGTTCTGTCTTTTCGGCCAATCATTTTTGATGTAATGGCCGTCACGCGCTCGACTGTTGCAGAGAAAAGAGCAAAATGTCGTGTAATATTCACGTAAGGTTTATGCCGGTTTCGGTAGTGCGTTGAAGTTACAACTTTAGCCAAGAAGCGTCAATTTTTAAAGCGAGATGCAATTAATTCCGCTTTTCTTTTGATAAGATCTCTCATCATGTCATTATACTTTTCTTGCAAAAGGAGATTTGGCTTTTCTTCCGTCTCAAACTCTCAAATTCTCCAATTCTTTCTAACTTAAGTTTTTAATCAGGTTTGTTTTTACATCTTCAGTGTTACATCTCGGATGGAATTCCAACTGAATTAATGCTTTATTTGCTACCTAAATGTCCACGGTACCCACGCAAGAGCCGAAAATATCTACATAAGTTTAATCTATGCCTAGGTTCAAATCGCATATTCATATTTGAACACCACTAAATTAAATGATTCCGCGAATTTCTTAAAAAAATGCGATGCAGAGAAAAAATTTTTCTTGTTGGCTGATTTTGTGTTCAGCATTTCTATAAGAAAAGGATAAAGTCATATCATCACAGACTTTTTACATTTTGTTATAATAAGCTGAAAAATGTTTCAATAGCAATAGTCACTCTAGAGTATGTATATAGAGGACTCCATAGAGCTCATAAGCACATCTATAGTGCTGAGGTATTAAGTGTGGATCCCACCTTCCACTTTTTTTAACCATTGGATAAAAAAAGACTTCGCTATGAATGTCTTGAGGGCTTGCTTGTAAAATCAACTCGGGCTCAATTCACGTATATAGTACGAACTAAAGTTGTTCTCAATCGCATTCAAAGTCAACATGAAAGATCACTGTTTAGACAACACGCCGGATGGCGTACAAGCCGTTTATTTGCTGATAATTTAGTAACCCGATGCATTATCTAGTGCAAATATGTAAATGAGCCTTCATTTGTGCTTCTTTGATTTCTTTTCAGTTTTCGGGCGCATATTGAAATTGGAAATTAATTTGGATCACACTGGTAACAAGAAATTTGCTGATAATATTTATTAACAACATTAAGACATGCTACAAAAGTTTTTAAGATAAGGATCTTCCGAATCAACATTCAGGCAGCCCCATAATCTTGAAAACCCATGCTTTATGAGAAGTCGGATATCTTTTGCGTTCTTATGATAGCACTACTTATCTTTAGGCATCTCTTTGATATTTTAGTTAATTTTTTTTATAAATTTATTTTAAAGCGATCGGTTTTTCTTTAAGCCATCAATGTATACAAAAAATTTCAGCAATACAAAAGTAAATGATTTTAGTTGGTATCCAAATGGAAATTTCTGTTGTCGTGTGTGTGATAAAACTGAATGATAAAAACGTGAGAAGGAATCACTGAAAATGCTGATGTCTGCCTTTTTGCTGTCATTATTTGCAGGCTTTGCAAATTCTTTGACATTCAACTGCTGCCAGATATAGTGCTGTTTTACACGCATACAAGCATTTAGTTTGTATCTTTTTCTAATGTCAAATCACAAAATAAATACAAAAATAACAAAAAAAAACAAAAGTAAATACCAGCAAAAACAACAAAAATTCAATATGCTTAACAAGATATTTTCGTTTGCAAATCCTTAGGGGCACTTGTACATTCGTTGTCATCATCGACATTTTATATGATATATCCTTATTTTCTCAGCTTAAACACGCAGCAGGTGTTATGTGAGGCATGGCTGAAGCCGTAATATTGACAGCTTAAAGTTTAATTCAAATGGTAGTAGAAAATAAATCTAAAGATCTTAAATGTCAGTTGCATCAAAATTTAATTTCTTTGAAATTAAGGTTTTTCCATGAAACAGAAAAATCAAAATTGTTAGAAAATTTCTCTTTTGAATAATTCGCCAAAAGATTCTTAGTTTTTCGCTTTATATATTTTTAGGAACGTGTGCCTGCAACTATGCTATAAATTATACAATAATACTGTACGAGCATGCATGATTTTAACTATGTTTTTTGCTGTGCATATTTTTAGGTGCTTGTACAGGGTGTTTTTTTTTAAGAGGTTTGTTTTTTGTATAGAGATAAAACTGGCATTTTATGGTGAAATCTGGCAACTCTAATGTCATTTATGTTCAGTTTGGTTAGCCATTTCATCATGAATAGGTTGACAAAAGAACAACGATTGCAAATCGTGCAAATTTATTTCGAAAATAATGGTTCAGTTCGCGAAGTTTACCGCAAGCTCCGTCCATTTTATGGTCGACATAATCGTCCATCAGAGCAATTAATTCGGTTAACCATGGATCGTTTTCACACTACGTTTACTCTATGTGATAATACGCATCCGCAGAGACGTCGAACAGTGCGCACCGAAGAAACAATTGCCGCTGTAGAGCAAAATGTTGAAGAGGACCCGAATGAATCGATTCGCCACCGTGCACAGCAATTGGAGCTTTGTCCATCAACTTTATGGAAGATTTTGCGCGAAGATCTTGGCTTGCGACCTTACAAGATCCAGCTTGTGCAAGAATTAAAGCCGCGAGACCATGCAATGCGTCGTGATTTTGGTGTATGGGCCGAAAATGAGATTGATCTCGATGCTGATTTTCATCGCAAAATTTTGTTCAGTGATGAGGCTCATTTTTGGTTGAATGGCTACGTCAACAAGCAAAATTGCCGCATTTGGAGTGAAGAGAATCCACATGAGACCCTTGAGACGCCATTATATCCACAAAAACTGACTGTTTGGTGTGCTCTATGGGCTGGTGGAGTCATTGGGCCATACTTCTTCCGAAATAATGCTGGAGAGTCAGTTACCGTTAATGGAGACCGGTATAGAGCCATGATAACCGACTATTTTGTTCCCGAATTGGATGGCATGAATGTGGATGAGTTGTGGTTCCAACAAGACGGCGCTACATGCCACACAGCGCACGTCACAATCGATTTATTGAAGGAAACATTCGATGAGCGCATAATTTCGCGGAATGGACCTGTCAATTGGCCACCAAGATCGTGTGATTTGACACCATTGGATTATTTTTTTTGGGGATATGTGAAGTCGCTCGTCTACGCCAACAAACCAGAAACGTTAGGGGACTTGGAAGCCAACATTCGTGGCGTTATTGCCGACATACGGCCCCATGTGCTCGAAAAAGTGGTTCAAAATTGGACCTGTAGAATTGGCTTTATTCGAGCCAGCCGCGGGCCACATGCCCGAAATCATATTTAAACATCAATGGCATAAAATTATCCTTCCAATAAAGCCAAATTGATGGACATTAAAACGATTTTCTTGTGTTTTATTTCAATTCGAAGCTCTATACCTCTAAAAAAACACCCTTTATGTTAAAATGAAGCAAATGCTTCTCTGAAAGTTCTTTCATTTATTGCTTTGTTTGAAATATTACTCTTTAACAGCAGGATACATTCCTTGAAATACAAAGCATTTCTAATGAAAGTACTTATCAAGTGTTTTATGAAATTGCTTAAGAGTGTCAGTCCTGGGAAATATGTATGGGCATTGAAACTAACAACGCAGCATGCTATTATTGTTAAACTAAATAACATAAATTATTAAATTCTTACTTTAGAAAATAGATGTTGAAAAATTAAAAAAAAAATTAAAATGTTAAAAAAATTTTAAAGACTGTAATTGGCTGAAAAAATCAATAAAATATAGAAAATGTTGGAAAAGTTTAAATTTAGAGAGTTTGAAAATCTCGAAATAGGTGAATGAGTTTGAAAAACTCGGAACAAATTGAATCAGATTGAAAGAGTCGTGTTGAAATGTTCATTAGGTGCCACCGCCACAGGCACATTTGCTATCACTTTTATTTATGAATACATTATAGCAAGTAGGTATAGCTGCCCTATGAAATTACGGAAAGATGGTGTCATGGGATCTCTTAATATAACGTTCTCTTAATATTGTGGGCGTTGTCATGCCTTTCAAGTGATTTAGTTTGTATTGATGACTGCTTTTATCAAAATCTTAAGTGCTGTTTTTGAGCAATATTGAATCAAAACTTTCGAAAAATGACAAGCTCATTTTTTAATTCCGCATTGTGTAGATATAATTTAGGATTTTATGATCTGCATTCGCTTGCAAAAATCCAATACAATATCTTGCATCTTTTGCTAGACATAACGTTACAAAAATCAAAATAAATGGCGGTGACACGCCCTTGCGAAAGTCCGTAGAAGCTTGAAATTTAATTTTAATTTAGTTCAACTGTGCACCAAATCCATAAGTCTCATCAAAAACGCTCCACCCGATTTCAAAATTAATTTAGCTATACATACATAGTTTTAGTACAGGGCTTAAAAAAATATTCACAAAATTTGGGCTTTCTAGTTTAAACAGCTATACGGCGCGGACACAAACTCATCCGATTTTTTTTAAACTTTACGAAAAAACAGAATTACTAAAACGTAGAAAAAGTCTGTCTTAGAAGCCAAAATATAGCATTTTAGGTATTTTTTGTTGTATGGAAGGTGCAACAAAACTACGCCCACATATTTCTTTTGGCTAAAAATGCGAATAAAATACACTCGAAGCATTTTTTTTTTGCTTTGGCGGTTCAATTGGCCTTAATTATAGAATCAAGCTTCTGTTGATATGGCTCACATATATTATTATTTAAAGCTTTTCGTAGATATTCAGTTATTATATACAATTTAATTTAATTCTTTTTCTGATGCTTAAAAGCGTTATCATGTCTTATGGCGTTATATGATTGGAAAATCTATAGAAAATGTTTCACAAAGCTTTTGCCCACTTCGAATATATTAAATAACATACATAAAAGGTGTGTCTACTTGAAATGTTTTCAATTTTGAAGTACATGACTCAGAAGCATTTACAAAATTTGTATCCAATACAAAACAACACTTATAACATTAGCCTACTTTCAGGTGCTTGAGCAAACAGCTCTAAATCATTAATTAGACCAAAATGGCAAAGACAAAGCGGCAATAAACTACTTTAAAATTCTACAAAAACACGAATTCAAGTGATGTGCGTTGACAGTTTGCAAAAGTATGCTAAATTTTGTAGGCGTTACACATTGAAAATGTTGTCAATGATTAATTATTGCGGCAATGCGCATTAAAGTGCTTGTAGTTTTAGTATCAAATGTTTTGCTGCTGCTGCTGCTGTCAACGCAAAAAATTGCAAAAATGCGGCAACTCAAAAATGTAGAAAAATTAAAAGTACAGAAGGGCAAAATGCGAAAACGAGAAACGATGAAAATAATGAGAGAATGAAGTTCAATTAAGGCCGAAATAAATTTGTAGATACTGATGCTGCTAATAAATTAGCAAGTTTTTGAATAAAAACAACTGCCGCCTATGGTTACCAATAAGTATTTTTAAGTATAAGCACCTAAAAGCAGACAAGTAAAAATGCTTGTAATGAAAACATAATATACAACCATAACTAAGTGCGCAATTAAGTATGTATTGTTGTATTTGAATGAATAAATAATATAGAGGTATAAAAATAGCTGCTTAAAGTAAATGTCCTCAGGTTTGTTTGCCATACAAATTCTCGTAGAAAGGAACGTTATTTGGATAAATAACCATTAAAATACTGCAAATATTTGTGTATATCTCGTGCAAAATTATCTATTCATATTTTATTTAAGTTTTCAATTTGAATTGTCAAATTGTTGAATTAATCCAACTCATTGAATTTTGTAGCCTTAGTAGTTATAAAGCAATAAATATTTTTGTTTTTCAAATTAACGCTCAGAATCACCCAAACAATGCTTGTCCTATGAAATTTATTATTCACAATAAGTACATAAGCCAATGTATGTAACTGCTCTTAGCAACAACTTAAGAGCCATTTTAGTCCCCAAAATCTCACATATAAAGCAAATGTTATTGTTTTGATTACATGAGGATTTGGCGAATAGAACGGCACATGTCCATGGTCGGTCGTTTTGAGGTAAGCTTTTAATAAAGTCGTGTCCATTATACTAAGCTTCAAATAATTTCAATCTCAGGCACTTCAAAAAAGCAATAGATGTCATACTTATTTGATAGGTAAATGAAAGGTTTAATGCAAAAGGGTTTATGCATGTATGGATTTTCATATGGGCACGTAATTTACTTAAAGAAGTTTGTACTCAACAATGAAAGTTCAAAGCGGCACATGGAAGTTCAAACGAACTTTTAACTCTTTTAGTACTTTCTGAGTCAGGCGTATTTTACTGGTGAACACATCTAAATAAGACTTATTCCAGTCTGTTACTTGTCATTGTCTTGTGTCACATAGCTTACGGCTCTTGTGCGCTTTATACATATATAACAAGCTAAATACAATTTCAATTTTAAAGTTGATTTTTGTATACAAAATGAAAAAAAGAAACGCTAAACGATATAAAATTTAAAGCCAGAAAATATTCAATTAAATCGTAGCATGGAATCTGCACCAAAGCTTAACAGAAATCCGCATTTATATTAAAGGGCTTAGAAAAAATGCACATGTCCACTTCTAGGCATAGCAAAAACGCACATCTTCATTACGGGGTTAAAAAAAAGACACATGTCTAGTTGGTCCCTATAAAAGGGCACATGTCCATTTTTCCCAGTTTCTCTTAAAGTATTAAACATTTAATAATATTTGCCTTTGTCCCGAAAATAACATATCATGGGTGCATATTTAGGGTGGCCCTTATACAAAAAAAAATTTAAAATATCATTTTCATAAAGACCACTTAAGAGATTCACATGAAATTTACACCACGTGTCTTTTATATAAACAGATGCAGCTATGGCTATGAAACTTTTAGTCAAGGTTAATATACAAAAATATTTTTGAAATAGCATTTCACAAATTCAACTCAATCGATTCATAAGAGGCTTAGACTACTCATATTAAACTTTTTCTAAGCGTGCAAATATAGGGTGGTTCTCACAAAAATACCCGGCTGACATGATGTCAATCGGTCAAGACGTTCAGAAGTTACACAATCACAAACAGACACATCAAGGATTATATGTATATATATGTATTATTTATATAGGCCACCCTAAATATGCACTCTTAATAAAAGCTTTATAGCCTAAGCTATGTTTCTTGTTACAACAGACACGTGGTGTAAATTCGGTGTGAATCAATTACGTGGTCTTTATGAAAATGCTATTTTAAAAGTATTTTTGTATAAGGGGAACCCTAAATATGCACCTTCAATAACATTTTTATAGCCTATGATATTTTCGGGGTAAAGATATATCCAACAAATCAAGCATTATTAATTTAAAAACAGTTTTGTTTAAGGGCCACCCTAAATATTCACCTTAAATAAAAGTTTCATAATCCATATCGTTTTTGAGGCGGAGAGAACAGTCGTTCTTTAGTTATAAAGATTCTTTGATTTATACATATATGT
Organism: Meiosimyza decipiens; assembly: GCA_963680825.1. Classification (NCBI taxonomy): domain Eukaryota; kingdom Metazoa; phylum Arthropoda; class Insecta; order Diptera; family Lauxaniidae; genus Meiosimyza; species Meiosimyza decipiens. Next base: position 11,094,759 of record OY804260.1, read on the forward strand.
ATATAGATAAATACATCAATATCATAAAAACTGGATCCAATTCAGTACTTTTATGAATATGTTCGTAACCTGTGTACTTGAAATTATACAAATCCGCAGAGAAATCCAGGGCAACAAAACCACTGTTGACCAGTGCTGTTATTACGTTTAAATTTTTATGAAAATTTATCGAAATGAATTGAAAACTGTACCAAAAATTTACTGAAAATGCACTGAATGTACTGAAAATGTGCTAAATGTAAGGAATTTACTTAAACCTTTTGAATGTACTGACGAAGATTTTTCACGATGCAAATTTAGGTACTGAAAATATAACAAATGTACCGAAAATGTTATCACTGACATGGATACATGCCACCGTAGAATTCAGTAGAATTTTAAAAATAGGGCGTGGAACCTACCGTGAACTATTTTTGGTAATGATATTTTACACAAACAGTAAAAATGATAGGAAAAGTAAACATATTTTTTAATTAGGAGCGTAGCACCGCCCCTAGGACGCTCTAGAGAGTTCAATACATCTCGATACGAAATTTTATAAAAATCAGTAAAAATGTATTTTCCTGTTAGAGACTCAATATCAGTCCATCTCCATACCAAATTTCAACAAATTCGATCTATTAGCTTTGAAAACATATTTTCTAGTTACGAACGTGACCCATTAAAAAACAAATGTCTTTCTTCAGAGTTCAATCTATTTCCATACCAAATTTGGTTTAAATTGGTATAGCGACTCAGTCGTGAATCGGGCTATTAGCTTATCCTTGGAAAAATATTTTCTTTTTAGAATCATGGCACCGCATTATCTTACATTATGCACTACATTTCTTTATAAACTTTCTTACAAAAAGAAAATAAGTTAAAAAGAGTTGGAGCCGTTATGCCTTCGTCTGTTTATGTATAGATAAGCCCTAAAAACAAATTTCAAATTACATGATTTTTATAACGTTCAAAATCTTAGCTCACTTCCACCATTTATTGTGAGTTAGTCACATCGTTCTTGTGAACGCTACATAAAATCCAATGGTACCTTAAATTATTGCTTCATTCAAATATGAATTACTGTTTAAATTAGTGTTGCCTAAAAAGCTACAACATTATTTTTATTTATCTGGCAATAACTTCCGCTTGAATAGCCCCCGTCTCTTTTGTTTAGTTAATTCTTAAAAAATTGTTATCTCTTAAATTCTTTTTCTGGCATGCAAAGTAGCAACCGAAGTGAAATAGCATTGAACACCCACAAAATGTTGGCATTTTCTTGGTGCTGAACTTTAGTGTCAGCATTTAGCCTATGCTGCCGCATGGTGATGTCTCAATTTCCTGGGCACATAAACACATACTTAAAATATCGCCTTGCTTGTTAATTTGTCAGTTTATTTTTTATTTCTATCAAGTTGCTGTGTTGCTTTTCGTGCTATGAAACTTTTTTATATTTTTGTAAGTCCTTATAAGGACTTCTCTTCTTCTTTTCTCAATTTTCCACAAAATAACGTAACTTCGTTGGCGTTGGTTTTCTTTATATTCGTTCAATATATTTTGGCTTTAAAAGCTCTAAGGATGTTATTTTTATTTTTAGCGATTCCTCTTTGCTGTTTTGTTTATTGAATGTTTTTTTTTTTTTTTTGTTGCTTGGTTGCCTTCCTCATCATTACAACAAAATTTCATTTTTGGTTGCTGCCACACAACGTGCTCTTTTATGCATATTTTTTGTGGTCTACTTTTTGGCGCTGTATATTATGTACCCTTATGCGCTCTGCTTATTCTAAAATGTGACTTTTGACCGCTGTTTTTCTTATAATTTCATTTTATTATCTTATATCTTTCGTTTTAAATATTTATTATAATTTAATCATGATAAATATTTTTGTTCGCCACAATTTTATATTAAATTTTAATAACTTTGGTAATATACCTCCTGCAGGTTTTAATGCTTTAAAATTGTGCTATAAATTTGTTCTCATTATTTTGCTTAGTTTTGAAGCTATAAAGTTATCAGTGTGTGAATCATTACTGGATAGCATACTTTTTGAAGATAAAATCACAGAATAAAATTGAGCAACATTTTTGATTAGCATACACTTTGAAAACAATTTGAAAATATGATGAAATAAATTTGATATTAATCTATATATAAATACACAGTTGGTAAGCGGTTACAGCGCTTTATCTCAGCCATAACACAACATAATTGCTTAATTTTTTTCATGTTTTCTTTATACTTTATTTTTCTATAGTAGACGGGGCCACGCCCCTAACAGGAAAAAACGTTTCCACGGCTTAGCTTATTGTTCGATTTTAATAAACTTTAATAAGGGGATAGATTGAGCCCTAAAATAAGCTATCAAAAACTTAGATTTCTTTAAAAGGGCGTGGCACCACCCTTAATGGAAAAACCGCTTTCTCGGCTGAGCCGATTCTTCGATTTTGATGAAGTTTGTTATTGAGACTAATTGATTCTTGAGAAAAATTAATTTTTTTAAGTTTGTGGTACCACGCCTCTTATGGGAACATACGTCGTTACTTCTTAACTAACGAACCGATTTCAACGAGATTTTGTTAGGATATAGAGTGAACCCTAAAAAAGATTTCAAATTTTTTTTTAGTAGGCATGGCATCACCTCTAACAGGAAAAAGCATTTTCATTGCTAAACTAATGAACCGATTTTGATGGAATTCGGTACAGAGAGAGAGACTGAACCTGAGGAAAGCTATTTGTTTCAAAGTAGAAGGTGACACGCCTCCAGTAGGAAAATATGTTTTCACAGCTTAATTAATTGACCGATTTTGATGAAATTTTGTATGGAGATAGATTGCACCATAAAGAAGACTAAGAGATGCTGGTAGAGATGTAGCTAAATGACACCATAATTTAAATTTTTGAAGCGATGACAAGAAACTGCTCTGTCTTATATCAGTATTTTCAAATCAAATACTTAAAAGTTGGTTGAATTTCAACCACTGGGTGAACTCTAGTTTTTTATTAAAGTGCGGAGAAGGCAGTGATGATATTGATAAAAAAAAGGACTTCACGAATAGTAAACCCTTAGTAAATTTAGGTTCAACGTTTTTGTTGTGTCTCTATTGGCTACTGAAAGTACCCACAACACACAATAAAAATATCGTTTTTCATTGTATAGACGCTGTCATTTGCTCCTGTCAGATAATCATAGACTGGAGATATTGTCATCATAGATTTGCAAATGCTATTGAATGAGTTGGATATTTTTTCAACTGTGTTTTGGCGTAAATGTATTTAAAATGAGACCTTCTCATCTGCCAACAAAATATTTGGAATTAAAGCTATTTAGTGTTTAGTATTTAGCAATCACGTATGTAGCAGTGGTCACTTGAAATCATGACATATCCGGGAATGAAAATTTTATGCAGAAGTTTTTATTAATGTATGAACAAGAAGATGAAGTACTTAAATAATAAGTTGACTTATGGTGCGGGTGGAGCGGAGCTTTTTGAGTGCATCACAAGAGAACAACTCTGGTCTAACCAAACTTAAAAGGGATAATGAAATGGAAAGAGTTTTTGGCCTCAGACTTTCTTTTCTGTTTAACTTACTACATCAAACAAGATTTATGCCAGTGATATTAACCTCTTCAAACTCTCATAAGGGCTTATGACTTTAGTTAATGGAAAATAAATTTAAGCGCTTAAGAGACTACTCAAATGATATTAATGCTTAAAATATGCTAATATTGATAAATATGGTGTGAGTTTTGTTTTTCAATCTTCAGGGATTCTACTCAAATCGAATTTTTTTGTTTGACCCTGAACTATGTTGTAACTTACAGCGAGTAACAGTGAGTTTAATAACACAAATCTTCTCAATTACAACGAAATAAACCTCATCCATCATAGCATCTTCATTATTCTGGTTTCTTTTGTTTTATAAATAAATTAAATGCCAATTTATAAAGCGTCTGTTTCAAAAAAAAAAAACTGTGTAAGGATTCAAGGCTGTGAATTTATATTGTGAGAGCATAACTCTTCAGTTCGTAATTTTAATTTCAGTGCTCCTTGCTGAAAGTAACAAACAAAGGAAGTGCTGGTTTGATGGACACATCACAGAGAGAATAAGCCGGAAAAACACGCTAACAGTAGCAGTAAACAAGACCAATAGCAACAAGAAAAACAGCAATAATAAATCGTAAGCGATAGGATAATAAAATAAGTAAAAACAAAAGGAAACTTCAAGTGGAAAACGACAAAATTGTAAAGAAGTCAATTTCAAAATGAAAAAGAAAAGGACTTATGAAAAACTACAGCGTAACGAAAGCGCAAATGATAAAAACTTAACCACAAAGGCGACAGCAGCAACCAGGACAAAGGCAGCAGCTTAAATCCAATATCAACGGATTAGAAATTGAAAATGTAATTGGCAGCACTTTTTGTTGTTATGGTTTTTTTGTTATACGAAAATGAAATAAGGAGCATTTGTTCACTAGAAAACCAAAACATGCCAGACTAAACTGAATAAGTATAATACAGCATTATTTGAAAAATAGTTGCAGATCCGATCAGTAGAACTGGAGACAATAAACTTCAAGTATGTGAATATTAGAGAAAATCTAGCACATTATCAAAAATTCATAGGAAGCTGTTACCGAAAAACAGTTTTTTTAAGGAAAATTAATTTTTACTTCCTCCATGTTTCATTGTTTCTCTCACTTGGTGCTCTTGCAATGTTTCATATGGACGATTCCAGTAGCATTGCTTACCATCGAACTGAAAACGGTTAGTGTTGGTCTAGTCTGGCTTATATTACCCTTCTTCAGCCATCTACGATCCAATTCTTAAAATGAAGGAAACAATGAAACATGGAGGAAGTAACTTGATGATGTGGACCTGCTACTTTTGGTGTATTATCGGGCTATATTCGTATTTTGAAGCTAAAGCTACCAGACATTATCCAGTGGACGAAATCATTTTTCAACAGGATGGAGATCCTGAACACATCGCTAAAATTGCTAAAAATTAAGTGAGTAGTCAACAATTTTAAACGATACAGTGGTCAGCTCAATGCTTAGATCTAAGCCTCACGAAAATTAGTGGTATTTGTTAAAAAAAACGAATAACACGGTACGATAATCCACCAAAGGACCGAGACGAGCTTTGCTTCCAGGTTCAAACCATGTGGGCAATTATTTTGCACAACTTTATCAAGAATCTGGTTGAAAGTATGCCTAGACGAGTCAGCAATGTCATTTAAGCTAAGTGTCGTGGGACATAATATTAAAAATATAGTTTAGAACATTTAATTTTTGAACGTGCAATATATTGTGTGGATACATTGAGTATTTTAATTATATAAATTAAAAGCAATGTTTTGCTTAACATTTTGAAAAAGTTTCTCATATGCTTTAGTTTTAAGATTAAAGAACTTAACTAAAAATCTGATTGCGATTGCTGTACTTAAAAGGGAAATAGAGCTACCCTAAGTCAAATGTAATCAAGATGTATCCACCAGCACTTGCCATCGTAGATCGTTGTCTTTCTGGCACGCAGAAATTCTGCTTAGTGCTTCACCGAGACTGCGAGGCAACCTCGTTCAACGAGGCGAGACCGAGGCGAGAACGAGGCAAGGTGGAAAAATAAATTTGCCTCGCTCGACCAAGGCGAGGCGAGATCACACCGGCACCTCGCCTCGTTCTCGGTTCTGAGAACGAGCTGCCTCGCAGCCTCGCTTTAACAATAGCTCGTATCGGAAGTAAGTAAAGTATTTGTTGTTTTGATACTATTTTTTGAAATTTGACTCGATATTTATTTATTGGAAAGCATAGATAAGGCTATAAAACTTTTATTTTGAGTGCATCTTTAGGGTGGCCCTCATACAAAAATATTTTTTAAATATCATTTTCTCGAAGACCGCTTAACCGATTCTTACCGAACTCACACCACGTTGCTTTCACATTAAGAAGCTCAGCTTAGGCTACTTTTATTTAGAGTCCGGATATTTCGTCATATCTTCGGTCTTTAGAGTGTCAGCAGTACTAAAATGATCTCTAATCGAATGAGAGTTAGAATAATACAGCTACTACTCTCTTTTGTTATTATTATATGACGAAAGATTTAATTAGAGGACCCCTACGTTCGGTAAAAAACTTTGTTGTTAATGTCAAAAACCGTTCAACCGAACGCCCGAATATTTGGCATATGTTTATGTTTCTAATGATTTGGGGAAGGTTCATAGCATACTTTGGTATTATCAACTACTTGACGGAGATGAATAAACAGTTTTTTTATATCTCAGTAACTATATGACGTAAATGGATAAGATTTGGTACATATAATTCTTATAGTTTGTACAAGGTTCGTAGCTTAGCTTGATTTGAATAAAAATGGACAATGCCACGCCGTCCCATATAAGAAATGAGTTAAATTCATCAGAGCTCATCAATCATCATATATGATTCAATCCACCAATAATAAAATATATTTTATTTTACTTCTTGAGGCGAAGCCACGCGTGCCAGCTTTGCTAGTTGAATATATCGTTGGCATACAAACAAAATTGACCATTTTTTTTTAACAACCGAAAATAATATATCACAAATTTAAGAGGATGTAAGCATAATTAAACGATTAATAAGCGCCACCCACTTATTATTTGTTTGCAGATAGTCAATTTTGCTTGAATGCCGACAATATACAGGCCTGATAATTTTTTTTCAGTTTAATAAAATCCTCGGTTCTTACCGAGGCGAGGTATGTAATTTCAAGACCTCGTCCGAGAACGAGGCAAAACTTAAATTTATAAAACGATGCGAGACCGAGAACAACTAGAACCTCGCCTCGCCTCGCCTTGGATGAAGCACTAATTCTGCTACAAAAGATTACGTTTGAAACTATCCACAGTTTGGCAAATCGTGAGCACAGTAGGCTGATTATGACGACCATAAATTGCACGTTTTGCACGCTGAGTTGCAATTAAAGAACTCCTGTTACGATAAAAAATGGGATAATTTCTAAGCGTTGTTGTGGTTCATAAATATCTTTTCTTGATTGAATTGCAAACCTTACTGAGAGTAACTGACAGTAACACAAGGTGTAGACATTATTCGTTAATGCACGGAATCAAAGGGTTTTTTCTCTTCAACTTTGCTAACGAAATTTTATGTTTGAGGTTTACTTTTGAGTAAATGACAAAAAAAAACTTCTTTCAACCTGTTCAACAAGTATACCAACATAATTTTGCTTCTTGGCTTGGATATTATGAAGAATAATAAGTGGCACATAAAGACGGTGTCACGCGATACCATGGACCTATTGAGAGGTGATTTTGTGAGCAATTAATCTCACGTTATGCAATTTGACCTCACTAGACTATTTTTTGTGGGGCTACGTGAAGTTTTTCTTATACAAGGACAAGCCCGCCATAATTGCAGCCGAAGACAAAATTACAGTAATTGGTAAAATACCGGCCGAAATGCTGGAAAAAATATGGCAAAATTGGAGTTTGCAGATGAACCACCTTAGGAGTAGCCGCGTGTAACATTTGCATGATTCTCGCACTAGACATAGTGTCTCGTCAGTTGTCGCAGTCATAACTGGCCACTGCCTCATCGGCAGACATGCGGAGAGATTAGGTGTTAGGTCCTTTGACTTCTGTAGAAGTTGTGGAGATGTGGAGGAAGAGGAAAATATTAAACATCTTCTCTGCTCCTGTCCCGCACTTGCTAGAAAACGGCACAAAGCACTTGGGTCGTTTTTATTTGATGACCTGTATGACCTTAGACATGTCAGTATAGGTCAGCTATTTAGTTTCATAACGAATTCTGGCTGGTTCAACGAGAGGGTATAGTAAAACACCCTGTGGTATCACAACGGATCATGTTTGGTCTAAGTGAGTCAGTCTTTCGTAACTGACTGCCACTCCTACCTAACCTAACCTAACCTAACATTTGCATGAAATAATCTTTAAGAAGTAAATGAAAGAAATCGACGTATTATTGCAAATAATTATTTTATTCACTATTGCAAATTTTCTGTTCAATTCTCAATTTTCAAAAACAAAACGCTTAAAAAATCACCCATTATATATACTACTCAAATTTCATTCATTAGATTCCGAGAAGTACAGCACTTGGTGTAATTGTGTTTTTGCTACGAGATACTTTTGAAAGCGTATAAGCTGAGCGTATAAATATAATTTTCATTAAATCTTTAAATTTTAATTACAGAAGACTTAAGATTTAGACAAACGACTGTAGCAAAAGACATTTGAAGGAGAAATAGTTCAAAGTGTATTGGTATTTGAAGGCGAAATAATTCAAAGTATATTGGTATTTATCACAATGGGGGGGGGGGGGGGGGTCTTAACTTCGTGCAAATCAAAATAATAATTTTTGTTTGCATTCTCAAGTTCACTTAGTGTCACTATCAAAACTGTTCACAAAAATGATGTTATTTCATAGAATTTGACAGCCGCCCATAAAAGTTCCCTACTTGCAAATTAAAATAGCTCAATTAGAATATGTCAAAATTTTCATTAAAAAAAGTTCAGATTTAAATTAAAATATTGCAATTTAAGTCCCAACATAGCTACGTTTTCCGTACATTTGTCGATCCTTCGGAGCTCTCAGATAACAAAAGCTGCTATTCATATTAACGAAGTTAGCTGTAGCTCAGTTGCTCTCTTCTTCGGTAACTCTTTGGTTACGTGCGAGGCTTTTTTTGGGTAAGCTTCTGTTTCACACGCTATCAACAGTGAGCTAATGTCAGCGAAAACGCGATAATGCCAATGTGAAAGCTTCTTTTTTTAAGTCGCAACATATGAGTCAAGATAAATGAAAATCAAACTGATTTCGATGCCAGTGTGCATCACTTATGATGATACATTAATTTAATTTTGTTTAAATAAGCATTTCAGCTCAAAACAATTCGAATTTCAAATTAAATGTATATTTGAATAGAAAAATTTCCTTTAAAAGAAATTTAATTTGCTCGTCAGTGTCTCGAAATTGCTCCATATTCTGCCAAATTGCACGTAATTTATTTGTTTTTCTACACTTTCGAAATCAACTGCACTTGGCACTGAATTTAAAATGTAAATTTCAAAGTGTCAACCGAAGTCACAACAAAACATTAGAACGAATTTTGTTGAGTAGCTTGGAAAAGAAACCAACAACAGTTAATAACAAATAAACAAAGTCAAAATCTGTAGGATATAAAACTACGGTTTCGCTTACACAAATGTGGGGTACCATTTTTCTTTGAAATTTTATTTGCGACGAGTTCAACTTAATGCCGAAAACTTTCTAATTTTTCTATTTATTTTTTGGTTTCACTTTCGGTTACTACACTTCATTGGTTTCTTACGCCACAACTCATGCATGGAAGCGACAATAGTAGCTGACAGCAAATGTGACAGCAGCAGGAGTGCCACATGTAACAACACAAATGCGTTACTAAACCACTGTTTTAATGCAAAAAAAAAAAAAAAAATTATTTTACTCCAAAAAAAAAAGTTCCCCTTAGCGTAACGAATAAATAGACGACAGTTGAACCGCCAACAAGACGGGTGCAAACTTCACATGCAGCTGTTGTGGCTCCTGTACAGCTAACTGTGTTAACAAGACAGCAGCAGAGAAAGTTTTTAGGCACTAAAGGTGTCACAACATCTCTTTGTTGATGTTGTGACACCTTTAAAAATGCTTTAACATTAGGTGGAAGGATTTCAGACTGGATGAAACAAATCAACTGTAATAAGCTTCTCTTAACTTAAACATCGTACTACTCGTATCTTCATTTGATACACAGAAGTAATGACAGTTCCCAAACTTAAGCTTTATGGAGTTACAATTTTTCAATGTTCCACTTATTGTCATTCCATTTGTAACGAATACAAGGAGGCGTGAGAAGTGTAGAAAAGTATGCATTCTTTGTCAGCGCCACTATCAGAATCGATTTAGTCATATCTTTCTGTCTGATTGAAAATCTGCGAAATCGTTGTACGGACACGCCTACCGCCGATTTTAAGTTAAATGGTTATTTGCTGTAGTATAACCAAATTCCTCACAAACACTAAATATCTTGGATAAACTTCGAACGAAAAAATGCGGAATTTTGAGAAAAAATTCGGACCTCGCCCATACAAGCAAACATTTCAAAACGCTACACTGAGCATATTATCTAATACATAATGGAAATAAATTTCATACAAATACTAAGAAGATCTCGGAGAAGCTCTGAACAAGAACTTGGCAAGTCTCTATAAGTACGCGGTATATGCTATACTGAGTAATAATACTAGGATTCACGCAAAGTGGGCGTGGCATCTCCCAAATAAGTATAAACTTCAAAACGCTATGAACACTGAAAGCCATTTGAATAAATCTGGTCAAATTCAATGTAGGTATGTTAGATCAAACCAGACAATTCAGATCCTTTGACGGATTCCGTGGTATAATAGCGCTGTTGTTAAAGTCTTCCAAATCGAATTGAAACATAATGCTCTTAGTTGTAAAAACCATCCACATTTACACAATTGCAGCGTAGTTATTTCCAAAAATCCTTTCCGAGTTTATATACTACACACTCTTTGACGACCTTTCCTAGCATAAAATGCGGTTCGTTTACTTTCAAAATTGCTCTTCCAGTCATGTATTACATACAAAATAAGAACAAAATTGTTGACGATTTCATCGATTTCACTGTTAGGCAGATGAGGATAATTTCCAAAAGAAATTTTTCCATTGAATACAAATCTTTTCTCTGAATTGGCCTACCATAACAGTATTTTGAAACATTTGATGTTAAATACTTTAAAAGATTACGTTTCGGTCTACTTTTGAGATTAGATATGCTTAGCCATTTTAATGTGACATGAATTTAAAATCATTATCTCCTACAATCCAAAATTCTTAATGAAATGAAAAAATTACTCTATGTTTGTGAAATTTTTTCTTCAAAGCACTGAGATTTCGAAAAAGAGCTGTAGTTGTTTGGTTAAAATTATAAAAATGTAGGGTTTCATGATTGCAAATTCATTCTTCTTAAAGTGATTTTAATTTTGCAGGGAAAGCTTTCTTTAAAAAATAATACTGTTACGTAATGGTTTTTTTTAATCTATATTATTCCTACAAAGGTGCTTACATGGAAATGGCTTGTAACGCTTTGGCACAAAATATACTGAACCGATTTTAAAAATTTATTTTTTAAATCCAAATATTTGTGCTAAAGAAGGTTATTGCATGCTTATTTTGATTATTTTTTTAAAGTTAAATATCCTATTTTTAGGATTTAGGTATGTGCAAAAGCTCACAGAAAAAACTGTCGTTTGATTTTTTGTTGCTAATGCTACTTCTTAACTTCTGTGTTGTTATTGTTGTTAATTTTCTTTATCATTTGTAACGTTTGCATTAGGTTTTAAAGCTGAAACTTTCTTTGAATTGCTTTTTTTTTTGTTACTTTTGAAGATGGAAGATATAGAATGTGATCTTAGGATCGTTATGAAAGTTATAATGAAAAAAAGAGTTATTATGAAAAAAAACACGGCGTGCGCGTATAAAGCCGCAGGCGATGGTGGGGGCCAAGTCTCTGACCAAATTCGGATGGAACGCAAAGAATTACTTTCGAAATGAGCTCCAGCTGCTCAGCAATATTCATGAATTTATTCGTAGAGCTGTGTTATTCTTAAATTCTTTATGTTAATGTAGCTTTATATTTTGCGTGAGTAAAAAATTAATAAAAATCTCTTTTATTTTCCCTTTGCAGATCTTTAATTAACCTCTATTCTGGAAAAGAAATGTTAACTAAAAACATTCATAAAACTAGTAACAATAGCAAGTACATCATCAACAAAAATTGTTACTCCACTATCATGGGCAAAACTTAATACAACGAAAAGGAAAACTCATATGTTAAATACAACTCTTATGCAACGATGCAGCGCAACAAAAGAAACACACAGCCTGCGGCAGCGGCCATAGCTAAAATGCAATTGCCACCAAATAATTACAGCAACTACAATTATAATTACAACGATTACAATTACTTCAATTACAATTATGCATACAACAATAACCATAATGGTAGCAACAACAATCGACATCATAATAGCAGATTCCAACAACCAGCAACAAGCTATGGAGCTACAAAAACAACAACAACAAGTGCTTCCGTTTCTTTGACATCCGCTCTCATTGCTTTGCTACCCACAACGATGGGTATGCTGACCGCACTGTTGCTGCATTCAATGCTGTTAACAGCAACTACTGCAACAGCAATAGCAACAACATCAACAGCATTAATGACAACGACACCGACTGCGTCAATAATTATGGCAGCAGCATCAAAAACAACTACAGCAAAAAATGCAACAGCAGCATTGTCTGCATCTGTGACGACCAGCAGCAATATTTTCGAATTGATGTACGATATAACAACATCAAATTATGACATCACCAACACAATGAATGTCAGCGATGTGAACTCAACGAATGTTGGTGTCGCTGGTGTCAACGCTAATGGCAATGCCACTGATGCTGTTAGTGGTCAACGGGGAGTAAGCATAATCGGTGCTGCAGGGATTAATGGCGCCAGCACTGACAGTGCTGTAAATTTTAATGAAAGCGATGAACTGAGTGAAAAGGCGACTGAGTATATATTTGATCGTACTGATGTACGAATTATTTTCATAACGCTTTATTCCTTGGTGTTTTGTTGCTGTTTTTTTGGTAAGTAAAAATTTATTAATATAGCAAAAATATTTTCATAGCTTATTGTTTAATAAAAACATTTATTAAACAATCATATTTTAGATATTATCAATAAATATTGTCATTATATCGGAAACTTTAAGTTGTCCATAGTTCCACATATATGAGCATTTTGCTTACTAGTCTTTTGACTCAATGTTAATAGCAGAGCTATCATATTGTTTTTTTAAGTGAAACAGATTTTTATAAATTTATTTCACAAGTTTTTATTTATTTTTTCTTGCTACAAGTTGAAGTTACGTAAATTTTCTTACAAGCTTCGCAGACTTTATGATGAAAATTATCATAGAACTCAACAAGCTCTAACATACGGATTAGTCTTAAACTTTATTACTCATTCCGAATGCTTAACATTTAATTAAACAGCGAATAAAATTTATTCATTTGCACATTCGCCTCGGTAATTAACATCAAAGTAAGGCATGCGTATGCTTCCTCTACTACAGCATGCTTACTTGACATTTAATTAAGACAACAAACATTAACACATTTCATTAATCAAAAGATAAGGATAATTTCATCACTCCGTAATGTAACGAATGCTAATGATTCGGCTAAAGTTTTTATGTAAATGGAGTAAGGTTTTTCTTTTGCTTTGCATGTGCATTAATCTAATGTATGATGTAAATATATCTCTTTTGACGATAAGTTGAAAACACGTGTTCAAACATTTAAAGCAATTCCCTTTTAAAGCATTGAATTTCTTTGAGTTTTTAGAAAACATTTTTTCCCAAAAAAAAAAATTATTAATGACATAAAAATAACCCGAAAATTTTGTTCAGCTTTTCAGCCATTTATTGTTGGGGTTATTTGCTTTTACTTTTACGTTAAGTTTAATATGATTTTGCCACAGCTTTTCTTAATATATTTTGCTCAAGATTCGCTTTTTTTTATGGCACATTTTAAGCGGATGTCCGGTTTATGGTTAAACATAAAATCAAATGGGAAAATCCCAAAAATAGCAACAAAAATTTCATCATGTACATAGTAGAGTAAGACAAATGGTAACATAAAAGTGACAAAAAGGAATAGAAGTAAAGTATTGATGAAAAATGATATAAAAAACAGCTGATGACTTTAAATTCTTATGAATTATGGCCAACATCATATCAGGCTCGTATGCAGACCAATTTTATATACGGAAGCGTTAAAAGAAAGCAGTACTAGCCAATTTGAAGATTATTTCCAGTGAAATGATTTTTCTCATTCATTGGCGTCATAAACATAGGGAAGATGAATAACTTTTCACGGCAGAGTATACTCGTGGTATGGAATAACGAAATTGCGTTATAAATATAACATTTTCTGCGTTTTATTCGCTATAGATAGCTAGCAACGTTAATCTTGTGTGGAAAGCATAAACAAAATTGCAAACTTTGTTGCTATGTGTATATAGCAAATTGGTGAAGTAGAAATGGTGTCCAGCAGACTTGTACTTTGTCTATTATGAACTTTTAAATGAAAATAAAAAGAGTATTTTCCCGGAAAACAATTATTTAAAATATTAGGCGACAAAAAGATACCATTTAAATTAAAACTGGTGAAGGTATTATCTTCGGCCAGGCCAAAGCTTACATATCATACACTGCATTGAAAGTACGTTTTCAATAAATTTCGAAAAGGGGCTGAAGACATTGAATAAGTCGAATATAATGTAAAATGTAAAAATGATTAAAGAGGTTGAAATGTGTTGAAAAAGCGTTAAAAGAATATAAAATATGAAAACCATTGAAGAAAGTTGAAAGAAATTGAAAAAGTCGTAAAATGTGGCAAATGCTGAAAAATGTTGATGTGTCGAAAATACAGTGGACCCTCGGTTAACGTACACAATTGGTTCCAGCATCTTGTTCGTTATGCGAAATGTTCGTTAAGCGAAACCATTATTCCCATATAAACCAACGTAAAATAAAATAATGCGTTCCAGGCCGAAAAAAATACACTCTAATATGTTTCAACTTGAACTTTTATTGAAAGAAACTTTTAAAGAACTGGAAAAATACACCAAAATATTTGAAGTTCAGCTTTTATTGAAAGAAAGTTCATCATCAGTATGAGATCATCTTGTAGACCTGGTGCATGTGAAGGAGCGTTGTTCATAATAAGCAAGGCACGAAGAGGCAAATCCATCTCAATCAAATATTTCTGCACAGAGGGGCCAAACACTTTATTGATCCACTCAGTAAAAATATCACCTGTCACCCAAGCTTTACTGTTGGACTTCCACATGACATTTAGCTTGCTCTTGTCGACATTATGCTTTTTGAAGGCACGTAGATTCTCTGAATGATAAACAAGAAGTGGTTTTATTTTCAAGTCGCCGCTTGCATTGGCACAAAAAAGCAGAGTAAGGCGGTCTTTCATTGGCTTGTGGCAATTATGAAACAAAAGCTAAACACAGAGAGCACTATAATGTGTATTGTGAATGTAGATAGAGCAGTTCGTGTAGCAAACTAAGTATTCTGCAGAATGCTAAACACAGACAGAAATTTTACATGCAATTAAGGTTTCCCCCATTTTAGTTGGTCGTTATGCGAAAATTCGTTCGTTAAGCGAAACTTTTTTTCCCAAAAAAATGTGTTCGTTATGTGAAATGTTCGTTATGCGAGGTGTTCGTTAACCGAGGGTCCACTGTATATGGAAAATGTTGAAAGCGGTTGAAAAACTCAAAAAAAGTTGAAAGAAATTGAGAAAAGTTGAAACGATTAAAATTCACTTAAAAAGTCTTAACAATAAAGAAAATAATGAAAAAAGTTGAAAGAGGTTGAAAAAGTCGTACACATATATGGGATATATGAGATATATTGGAAAAAGTTAAAACGTTGAAAAAGTCGAAAGAACATGGAAAATTTTGAAAAAAATCAAATAGTAATGAAAGAGTCGCAATATGCTACGCCCACTTATTCAATTTCTCCTACTTTTGATTAAATAAATTATATTCGTGATTGACATCCACATACAAAAATATAACTGAAAAGCTTTTTTTTTGCAATTATTACAATGAAAAGCTTTTAAAAGCTTGTGTAGTTTGCGATATGTACCGATATTAGTCTTAAAATTTAGGGCGGTGACACACGATAGCCATGCCGCTTAACATATTTTGCTTGTAAGTGAGGTGCCACGCCCACTGCTGCTATTTCGGCCGCTTTTGTTTCAGACATTATATGCACTTTAAAAAGTGCTTAGAATTTAATGATATGAGGTTCCACGCCTATGATGAAATCATGTCGAATCCCATTAAAAATTATAGTTTATAGTAACTGACTATTTATAACAATAAAAGTTTTTGCTTACATGCTAGGTGCCACGCCCACATGTACAACGAGCACATGACACTTTTTCATAACTTCCATCCTTTTCGAGAATATATTGAAACAGTGATTTTTTGAAATTTAAAACGAATTTTTTCACAATTTGCTTTGGCAAAGATTTTGGTTTTCTTCAAAGATTAGTTGTAAGACATCCCAGATATAAAACCAATAAATAAAAACTTTTGCACTCTTCGCAGTTTTGGGTTGAAGTTAGATCCGACGAGCCTTGATTGTTGAATTATCACATGCAGTGTGCCACTACATTCATATTATTAGATAATTAAACCTTTCTTAATATTCACACTTCAAGGACATTGATATTTTCATCAATGAGTTCTGTGTGCTTGGTTGTCATTTGGTGAAATCTAGGTTGTTTCGCAAATACGGCAACTATTATCCAATTAGTTGGAAGCTCGTCGCTGCTAGTTGGTGTGTCGTGAAAGCAAAGCTTTATTATCTAATCGCCCTAGGTACTATATTCCGAGTTATACTTAGCAATAGAATGTCTTAGCAACAATTTGCATAAACTCCCACTTAGTGAAAGACTTAGAATTTCTTTCTTAAATGTCACATCAATTTATTTCGATTCATTTGCAAATCTATCAAATCATTGTTGGTAAAATATTTCTCTAATTTCAATCAAACGACTGACAAATAATCCGGAACTTAAATTAAATTCCTGTTAAGTCAATTTGCAACTTTTCCCCAAGTAGCAACAACATACAATGATCCAAATATAACGAGCATAACACATAGTTGAATCTAATTTAAATCAATTTCGATTCATCGAATCAATCGAATACAAATTGAACATACCTACTGAAGTTGAAGCAACCTACCACTATAATCAGTCAACTTAGACAAAGAGTGAGAAAGAGATGCAGAAGTGTCAATTGATTTTTATTGAATAAACAATTTCCAAGGTATTGTCAAGTATTCTCAGGTGTACGCTATAGAATGTGCAACAGCCCGGTAGATGAGTGTAGAACTTAAGTGCTGAAAATCAAATGGGATTTTCGCACACACAGACACACTCATAGCATACTCATTGCGGATTTCGGTTTGAATTTCCGTCAAGGATATTATTTTGTCTACATTCGATGCATTTGTATTTGACAGTGGTGTGTGGAATTTGAATAAAAGAAAGATTTGTTTGATTTTTTGAGAGGCGGAACAGTGGCGTGAATAAGTTTAAGACATGAAATTTAAAAAAATATGTGAGATTATGTACAAAAAAAATGTGTTCCTATCCAACGCACTTAAGGTCAAAGGACATGAAAGCATTTTCTTACTGACCACACTGAAATTTAATCTGAACAAAATCTGGGGATATGAAAATTTCTTATAGAAAAAGTTTTATGATATTCAAGGTCATTTCCTCTCTTTTAATATCTAACTTTCTATTGGTAGAACATTAATTTCTGTTGAACTAAATTTGAAGATTATGATATTTTCTAGAAAAATGTTTCCATGGCCGATAGCCGTAAAATAATGTTAATCTCAGTTCACTATGGATAATAGAACTTAATATCATTAATTATTTATTCAACTTTGAAATGTAAAATTCAGTCTTTTATTCCATTTTCCATCATCAAAATTATTTAAGAAAATGACCAGACATAAGTTAAAAGCTATCGTAATCTCTTTTATGGCAAAATCACAAAGTTTACTATTAACTTTTTTTATGGAAAACTTTCTCAACTGTTCGATTAGTAAAATTGGGAAAAATGGTTTTTGTAACCTTTCACCTTGAATATCTTGCATAGCTTTAGGTCTGTCTGAAACAACACTCGCTAGTTTATTTTCGTATTATAATACCATCTATAATCAAAAGTTCATACATTAATCTAAAACACGTCACTTTTTTAAAGCCGCCTCTGAGACTATTTTTTGTTGAATTTATTCAACTTAGAATGCGCTCATACAATCGGATTGTACAGAGAAAAAAATGAATAAATTATTTTTTCAACATCAATGTTTCTTATCGATATTCAATGCTATTTCGAATATTTTTTAGTAGTTCCACTTTCCTCAGTTCTATAATATCAAGTTCTATTGCTTTTTAAAATTTTTTACGTATATTTTACGAAAGTTGTGGAGCATTCCAAATGTTAACTACTCGGAAAACTGGCGTTCGAGCATTTAAATATGTGATGAAAAGTACGTTTGTTAAGAAATAAGTTCTAAAAGTTTCTAGCCTAGTTGACTGATAAAGGCAAATTTTCTTACCAAGAAAAATTACCTTGAAGTTTCAAATCTGTGCGGCTTTAGATATTGAAAATGCTTCTACTGCATTGCACAAAACTTTTACATAAGTTAGGTACGCCTTAAAATGAAAATATCAAATCTGAATTATACCACGAGTGCAAAAAATTTTGGCAAAGTGATGAAATACCATACGATTTATTTCATCTTACTTGTCTGCGGATGTTTAACGATTCTAAGCAATAAACAAGGAAGCTACCTATTTTCTTTTACAAATCACTTAAGCAAGCTTCCAGACATAAAGAGATTTATAGAGATAAGGAAAAACTACTTGGATTTGGGATCATCTATTATTAGTCTTGGCTTGGAATATGATTATACTATCGTCAGTTTTTAATTCAAACATAAGTTTTAAGTAAATTCAACATTGAAATTCGACATATTAAAGAAGAAAAAAGCGGAGAAGAAAGAAAACGGAAGAGAAAGAGGGGAGGAAACATAAAGCGTAGAAAAAGGAAAATAACCAGAAGATGGGTATGGTGAAAAGCTTACACATATAACAGCTACAATAAAATATAACATAATAATGACAACGATTACAATGTAGCAACAAAACCAACAAGAACCACAAGGACAAAAACAGCAACAACAACAATAACAGCAACAACAACAACAAAATCAACCGCTACAATGGCAACAACAACAACAACAACTGCATCATCATCATCATCATCTACAACAACAACGACAACAACGACAACAACAACAACAACAACAACAACAACAACAACAAAAACAACAACAAACACAAATACAAATACAAATATAGCAAATTAAACAATAATAACAATGACAGCAATAATTTCAACCACAGCAGCAAATACAACTATAATTACAGTAACAACAACACCAGTTACAACAACAACAGTAGTAACAATAAAAACATTAACAGCAAAAGCACCAACAACAACAACAACTACAATAACAATTGCAATAATAGCAACACCAGCAACAACAACACCAACACCAACACCAACACCAACAGCAACAATAAGAGAACCAACAAAAGCAAAAACAGTAACAATTGCAACAATAACAACACCAGCAACAATAACAGCAATATCAAACGCATCAGCAACCAGCAAAAATCAGCAAATCGTTGAAAAAAAATGGCATTTTCTTGGGGCTTGTATGCCAATCGATATTGGAAATATCAATTAAGAGCGCGCTCCATCTCTTTTAAAATTTTAAGTCCCTCCATGTAACCTTAAGCCAGCCAGAAAGGCGATCGCATCAACTAAATACTTTAACTCCATAACATTTATCGTAATATTGCTATTAATCCGCAAGATGTGAATTGTTCTCTTTCACATTCCTTTTCCAACCCAAAAGCCAATGCTCTCTATTTTAGAAATCAAGAGTAAAAGCACAGCACTTAAAAGGAACAACGCCTTGGCACTTGGTGTTTTAGCTTTGAAAGATGGAACATATGACAAAGAATGTGGTATCAAGTATTTTCCCTAAAAGTATTTCTAACTATTTTGGCTGAAAAATGAGATTGTAAAAGTGATAATTTATCTTGGCCCAACTTCATAGCACTTCCATTTCTACAGCTGGTGAGCTCACTGTGGTGCTTATCTGGGTGTAGTTAGATACAATATCCAGAAAATAAAGGAAAAGAAATACAAAGCAACTAATGATAGCTGTCTTCTTGTGTAATTGTTTGACTACAGTTCCTCTTTTTTCACAATAATACAGCAGATTTACAATTTAGCTAATAGTAACGTCGGTTTAAATATCCTTCTTTAACCATGAAATGAAACGCATCAGTGGGCATCATGGATAAGATATTTCCTTTCCGTTCTTCATTGTTCCAAGAGTGAAAGCTATCACCGAAAGTGGCGTTACCTGAAAACTAATAAATATCAAAGCTATTTCACTCTTCAAGCGGTCAAAGGAAATATATGTCTTACACACTCCCAGTTACATATTCTCTCAGTGTGTGGGCACAAACATAAGAAAAGTAAAAGATTTTGGGAAAATAAGAAAAACCAAACAACATAAAGTTGGAAGATTAAGCAGCAGCAATTTATTTTGTAGTGTTAGGCCTTCCATTGTTGCTGAGTTTCCTTTTTTATTGCCGCACATCAAGAAGTTTGTTTTTATATGCCGTTAATGTTATTTTTGCTGTTGCGGTCTATCTGTCATTTTGTTATCACATATAATCTTTTGCTTGGACACTCTTTATGCACACAACTTTAAGCTATTAACCCTACGCCAAGTGCAAAATTGATCGAATGTGCGGTAAGCCATATTTATACCCTACATAAATAAATGCAATATTCAGTTTGACATTGCCTTTGTAACGCACTGCAGTGCGCGTGACAGGTAATGAAAAAAGTGTATATATTTTAAATCAGCATCGTTGGTAGGTCCTCTGTCCGGCTATCTTTAGAAAATGCGATTTCTGAAATGATTATTGATGCTACATTTCTAACTAGCGATGAAAAAGTGCCAACATCAATTGACGGAAACGCCAACTGCCAATATAAATAAAACGCTTAAGAAGTTAGACTCAGAATGTTATTTGCGATAATGATACAAAATTTGCAATGAATATTAGAAATCGATCGGATTAGAACCAGACAAAAAATGGAATGATTTTAACAAAACTACTTGACAAATCTTATACTAAATAGAAACAACTTTTCAATACTTTGCTGACGAGATATTTTAGATAATGCTGCTTCATACGCAACATATCAAAGAAATCGTTTGCATAAGCTTTCGTAAGGTAATAACCTGAACTTCTCACAAGTACATGAAATGTTTCAGACTAGAACTCGACGAGAAGGCGTGGCAAATCTCATGCAACAAAACATTTTTTATAGCTGT
This sequence comes from Meiosimyza decipiens, assembly GCA_963680825.1. NCBI lineage: Eukaryota > Metazoa > Arthropoda > Insecta > Diptera > Lauxaniidae > Meiosimyza > Meiosimyza decipiens. The sequence continues at coordinate 11,115,898 of OY804260.1, forward strand.
TAAATGCTGTTACAGTTATTTAAAATATTTGTAATGCACACAAATACTAAAAATGTTCTGAAAAAGCTCTGATCAAAAAAGGGGCAAATTTCGTTGAGAACACTTAATATCTCCTAACAAGCAAAAACTCTGCAAACTATTTCCATTCGAAAAAAATTACGGTTGTGAAAAATTTGAGCGTAGCTTATGAAACAAATGTAAGGTTTTTAAGTTCAGCATTTGGGAAGCAATTAAAACGCGTTAAATTATTAAATAAATTTCGGAATTTGGTGAAACAAATAAAAGTTAAAAGCCGGTTGCTTCTACAAAAAGCACATCAGAGCACCTCTACCACTCACATAAAACTTTGGATTTTTTTGTTTTAAATTCAAAACTTTTGCGCACACTTTTAGTCTTAAGCTTTATAGGGTATTTAAGTTTTGGTATGGCCAACTCTTAACAGTTGTGGTTGGCTTAAATGCAAGCATTGGTCAAGGCGTTTAATTCATGACCGCAAACTTTGCAACATGGGTCATTAATAAATTTAATGGGCTCTTGTGGTTTGACATGTGGTTGCAGTGGTAGTTCTTGTGCCTGTACATCAAACATAATTCACAATTATTATCAATTTTATGATTAATTTTGAATAGTCCTGCTACGTGATATTTTGACTGGGGATTTATATTTGATTGCAAACCAATTACATTAAGTGCTACTTCTCATGATTTAGTAATAAATTCAGCATTATTGGTCTTTTGATTATAAAACGGTTTCCTTAAAGTTATGAAATGGAGCTATAATATTAAGCTCAAGTTCACACAAAACATCACTTTGCAACTCATCTATGCATTGTTTCAATATTAAATCATCATTAATTATTGCAACTCTTGAAAATAATTGAAAAATTGCTCTGTATCTTATACTCAATTAACACAAGTTGCACAATTATGAGGTACGAGTTGCCAGAAATAAATACATTTGTGTTTATGAATGTATGTGTATTGTTTCATATACGTATACGTATAAACATGTACGATTTGTAGAGCTTGCTGAAAGCAAAAAATAACGCAAAATGTTTTTGATTTATTCGTATTTTTTTTTTGTTAAGCATCCAACAATTTATATGGAAAGTAGCAACCTTGAGGAAATTGCCATGTGAAATAAAAAAATAATGAAAAAATATATGCGCATTTCTATCCCTGTTCCGTATTGTATATCAAATGTATTCTCCTCCGTCGTTGGATTAGTTGGTATTAGCCAATCAGCAATATACTATATGCAGTGTTAATTGGCTGCTTCATGACGTCAGTCAATTCGTCTGCTTAGTCGATGCGAATATTATGTTCCTTCGATTTTTGGTTTTCTTAATTATAAAAGATAGAAATCAATTGGAAAAAGCTTAGAAATATGCTGATACCATTAAAGCTTTATAATTGGTTTTTATATTTATTTTAAACTGTTTTAATAACATAGGTTTTGAATTTTTCAATTCTGGAAAATGCTTTGTGAATTTTCTTCTTGAGAGTCAGGAGAGCATTTAGCTTCTACAATTTTTAGCGTTTGATATTTTCAGTAGGATGATTCTTTTCCGAAATAAAACTTCTCAAATTTTGAGATGGTTTTAATTCATACCATAGCAATTAAGTACTTTTTTTGAAAATATCCAAGCAAATTGAATAAACTGTATGGAGGTAAGGTGTTCTGCAAGTGACTCTTCCAGCGTGTACAATCAGTAGCGAGTGCCTTTACTTTAATTCTCTTTAACACTTGCCCGACTCACGCAATCCAACACTTTCCCGACAAACATTTACAGAATGATTTTGGACCACTTCGTTTATTCCTACCCTGTGGCTGCCACTCCAGCGTTTACCAGTGAGCTTCACTTGGCAATGTGGTCCAGTGCGAAAGCGTGTGGTCCAGTCCATCTTCGGTTTTTTTGCTCAGCTTGAATGGAGATCAAGCCTTAATGGAAACAGTAGGACATCGTGAATAATAAAAAAAAAAAATCACGTGCTAGTGTTTTAAAAAAAATTGAACGATAATCGTCAGTATTATCTGAAGAGGAAGAAAAAAAAATTAGTTATAATTATAGCCTTATATCTATAAAAAGGGATATATTACTTTAAAAAAATAAAAAAAATAAGCACGCAATATTCTTTTTGAGCACATTTCTGTTGTTTTAAAAAAGATATTATTAAAATCGGTTCAATACATTTCGCACCAAAGCGTTACAAACCATTTGCATATAATTTATATAATTATAATATTATTTTTATATTATTTTAAATAAATATTATAGATATAAAAGTTTCATATTAATTTTGTCTTTAGGTGGCCTTGTTCCTTAAACACACTGAGTTTGATCTAGTTTCGTAAATTTATTTTTTATTTCAGAATTTATATCATAACTTCATAATGACCTTTATGGTTTAAATTCGTTGTACATTTTTTAGTTAATAGTAAATAAACACTCTTGCAAAATCTCAGCTGTTATGGGAGGAATGATATTGCGATTATTGGTTTTCAGTTGAAGGAGGCTCGCGGGCTTATTGAGGCATACGCTTTCCTTGGAATAGGCGCTTAGAAAACAGAATACACTCTTTTATTTAAAATAAAAATACGTACTTTTTTAACTAGCTGTGAAAATTTTATTGCATTGTAAAGTAGACATGCTCCGAATAAGTAGTGAATAAAATATCCGGCAAATGGCCACTCTGATGACAGGCCATTGCTCTTTTCATGAAATTTTCGATGACTTTTCACAAAGATGTGGCTTTATCTCACCGATGACGCATTTGAACTCAGCCTTAAGCTCAGAAATTGTTCTGGCTTATTCATATAAGCCCGAGATTTGACAAAACCCCAAAGAGAGAAATCATGGTGTTAAATCACATAATCTTGGTCGTCAGTTGACATCACAATTTCGTGATATGATCTGGTCTAGAAATCGTTGCTGCAATAAATTGATTCTTTCATGCACGGTGTAGCAGGTGGCGCCGTTCTGCTGCAATAACATGTAGCCCGGATCCATGTTGTTCAGTTGGAGCTACAAGAACTCACAATCACAGTGATTCCGGTCTCATTTTCAAAAAAGTAAGGCGGAATCACGCCGCCTGCCCAAAATCCTCACTATTCACTTGCTCGTTGTAAATGAGTTTTTTCTCATGATTCGCGTGAAGATTTTCTGAGCCCCAAGTTCGACAATTTTGTATATTCACGAAGCAATTCAGATAAGAATGCGTTTCATCGGTGATGTTGACATTTTTCAAAAAATTGGCATTCACTTCACTTTGTTCCATTACCCATTTGCGTAATGGGATTTCACAATAATAACGTTATCAAATTACAGTGTTCCCACTTGCTCGAAAACAAAATCTCTTATTGAGACACCCTTTAGTTACATAATATTATATATTATGTTTAAAGCTTTTTAAATGACTACCATAAAAAATCTCGTAAGTCTAGTGTGGGTACATTTCTACCACAAGTACATATTTTGGAACCGCTCGCACTCAATTTGTGGGATAAGCTTACAGCCGTAAAGCCGAATTGACAAAGTAAAGTTTAACTTGGCATAACTATGGTTAAACGAAGCGATGCATATTTTGATTTATGGTGTCCATCATGCTCTTGGCTTCTATCTTTTTCCATACCATAAGATATATCTGAGTGGAAAGTATTCTTCATAAAATAAGGCATCAATTGTAGCCATAGAGGGATATTTTGAAGGCCTTTCGGGATGGGATACAAAAGTTAAAAAATTATTAAGGAAGATTGTATTAAAGAATGAAACATTTTCAAATAGTCTCTCATTTGTAGGCCCGAAACTTATTGGCTAACCTAGTGTAGCACTAAATATTTAGCTTCATCACCTTGTTGCGACACAAAATAAGGTTTTTGTTGCATGCTGGTTGCGTAAAATTGTTGTCAATTTTGCGCAACGGCGAACATTTGGCAAAAGATTTGCATGCATTTACTTAAAATGCGCAAAAATTTTCACTTTAAAAAAAAAAAAAAGATTCCGGAACGACTGAAAAGTAAAGTAAACTAAATACTTTTATGTAATTATCCATTTTGGCAAATAAGCGGCAAATATTTGGCATATTTGTAGTGCTTAAGCAATTTTATATGAAAATTAAAAGTTGTCTTTTAGTTCGCTATAATTTTATGCATACGTAGAGTTTGCTTTAAGAAATTTATTTTTGGGTAACTTTGAGATTTTGCTGACTATTTATTCATTTTACAAGACAGCCGCCATATCATTGCAATTTTGCATGGATCGATGACTGAGATATTGCCTGAAGCAAAGTCTTACCATATTAACATAATATCTCCCTAAGGTTAAATCATCAATATAAAATAATAAAAACTTTCCTACAATATTCAGTTGATTGATAGGTGGTGATAAATTCAAAGCAGTTGCAACTGATTGCTGTTTTATTTTTCAGGCTCATAATAATGTCAGTCTATCAGTCAGCACCGGCAGCTGGTTAACTTAATGTTGTAATATATATTTGCTTTTGATAAATCGTGTAGTTATGCTGAGCGAAAGCTGTTTCATCAAGACCAATTTATTGGCAGAACGATTTGTTGAATATCTGAATGTTTTTCTGCACCTATCAAATTGGTGCTTTAGATGTGGCATAGATTGAAAAAAAAAAACCAAAGTTCTCATTAAATTAAATGTGTAAAATGTAAGCTACTTTTTTTGTTGCAGAAAAAAAGCGATTTTAATTTTCAAACTATTTGAATTGAGCTGTCGAAAAACGTTTTATGCTGCAACCTAAGCCAATTTAATTTAAAATCGTTAGCTGTATGAGCTCTACTGTTATCAATTACCGACAACAACTGTCACTTGTTAGCCAACCCGAAGAAAAAGGACTTGACAACATAACTTTATCTATGGCGTTTCCATCCTCCATTGCTTGTTGGCTGCGCTTGTTGAAAGAACAATGAAAAAAGTCAGTCATTGGAGCATACATTCATGCAGATTTGCATAATGTTTGCCTTTTTTTCGCTTACCATGTAGCGACAAATAACAAGTTCTGCATGTCCTATTGCTCCATTTTCGTTTTCGCTTTCCACTGACTTCCATGCACAATAGTACAACTTGAACTATAAGTCAGATATCCACTGTAGCGTATATGACATGACAGCATAGTGGTCGGTATAGAGCAAACGTTTCACATGCAATCAACGGAATTGCTCTGTTGCACAGTTTGCAGTTTGTTTGCAACATCATTTTTATTTGCGTTTTTTTTTTCTTTTTCCAAAAGAATTGACATTTTTTTGGTGCAACTGTTCAACCTGCTGTCCGAATCATTTCGCTTTTCCTCTAGGGTAGCAATTGTGTTGCCTTGACTGCTTCAAATATCACATCCTGTTTGCAGTGCTTATGTTGCAAGTAGCAGAGTAAGAGAAGCAGAATTTATGATTTCCAACTTTGTGTGTAAACTATTGACCTATCAGTGTCACGCTGTGTAAGCACTTTGACAATTTTTGCTCAGTTTTTTTTATTGTTGGGGTTTTATTATTAATGCTGTGTGCAATTTTTTTCAAAGTTTGAATTTTAGTCTCATTTATTAGTTTATGTTATTTTTGGGAACTTTTTTTTTGCACTGCTACGAAACTTTTTCCTCTTAGTCATTTTATTTGGTGCTTATATGCTGTTAGTCCTTTGTGAACATGGCAATTGTGCAATGACAATTTTGAGCGGCGCGGTTACACACCACCAGGTTTTGTAGCCGCAATTTTTAAACTTTTTTGTATTGTCTCACTGTTCGCACTTCTAGTGAATGGAGTAACAGTTTTAATTTTTATATGACTAAACTTATCATCCCTGTAATGGTTGGCTACTATCTCGCCGTTATAGTCACCGATTAAAAATTGGCTTTATGTTTGGTGACTTTGGCGAAGTATGTCCGTGGCAATGCCTTCCTTCTTTACAGTGTTGGTGACAGCCTCTTATTGTTGTATCCAGAAATGTCAAAATTTGTACACAAGTCATTTTGATATCGTCAAAATAGAATTTTTACAATTTACAATTTACTTAAAAACAAATGTTTTTGCAAATTTTTCTACAGCACACAAATCACAAACAAAAGGCAATTGGAATGAAAAATTAAAGTTTTGGAAAAAGTTCAGATTTTTAACATGAGGCACCGAAAAATTTTTTACCCAGACACCAGACTACACTTTTTCGAAGGTTTTTGGCGCTTTGAATTCAAGTGCGAAGTCAAAATATCTCTGATGGGTCCGGTTTTCGAGAACAACATTCTTCTTTACTCTTTAAAATTTCGAAAATTAAAATTTGTTGCTGGTGTGAAAGTTAAAATTTAATGAAAGTGAACCGATGCTATTTCTTCAATTAAAAAATATTCTCATGAATTGAAGTAATAAAATTTTTCTCGAAAAAACCGTCAATGGTTACTACAATACATACAAACTTTTTGATCAGTTAATGGAACAAAAATAGTTACAAAAAATGACTAAGCTACTCTCTCAGGGAAAAACGATTGCCCTCAGTTGTGCCAAAAACTTTTAACATGAACAGTTTCCAATCGAATGACTTTTTTTTCTGTTACAAAGAAACGCACTAAGAGAAGGCAAAGAGTATCCATTTTAAATCTCTACCTATCAGCAATAGTTTTTTATTTTTGCAACAAGATGACCAAACCTATTCCATTAAATGGGAAACAGCTTGTCGTCTAAATCGAGCGATTGATTGCTAAAATTGATATTTTTCTTCAAAATGGTCCGATTTTTGCAGATACAATTTTTCTAAAAAAATTTAACTCCTAGCAGCTTCGAAGCCTCTATTCATATTGAAAGTTGTTTTTGGAATCCCGCAACAGTTATTTATTACATTCTCGATATCTTACAACCATTAAATTTCCGAGCGTAAGTGTTGATGTCACTGGATACCGCTAATAAGCCAGTAAGCTAAAGCAAATAAAAATTTACGTTTCTTTGAAAGCATTTTCCAGTTATTTCCCATCCATTTGAGAAAGAATATGAAGGCAGATTTTTTATTTTAGAAATCACTCGCTCGCTGAGGCATTTTTTTTGGGTCAAGTGAACTGTAAAAAACTTCTATGGAATTAAAAACGCTGCAAAGTGGAACTTCTTCAAGAATATCATCTAAGGCAGTCAACTTTAGATTTTTCTTTAAATTACAAATCTGTATATGGTTATGATTTGAACTGAAGGTACCTTCTATCTTTACTGATTCCGGGCTACTCTTTCTAGTTTTGTAACCCAATTATGTTGGTGTCAACACTCATCTAATTTCTGAAGCAAAAAATCAGCCAATATTTTTTCAAATCTTTCCGCTTATCCTGTGCGCCCAGGCCTGTGCGCAGAAATCAACGAAGGGGGGGAGGGGGGGGGGTTTAAGTCCTATATTTCATGTTAGGTTATGAAGCTCGCAAAAAAAGTAATTTTGACTATAAAGCATGCAAAAAATACAAAAATGCTGAAATTGTTTTATAAATAAATCATATAATCATATATGCTTATGTGTGAATAGTATATACGTAAATATTATATACTTTTAAAGTTCATAAGAAAAAAATATATAAAAATTATTTTTCACTAGTTCTTGGGCCCAAAAGAGTTTTTTTTTTAATGTTTCTAGTACCAAAACATATATATATGTAATTTTTTTTATTTATGATTTTCTTTATGGGCCTTTATTCAAAGATCTTTTAAATCCCACTAAAGAATTTTTGACTAGTTTGCAGGTCAAAAAATATATTATTTTTTTCAACTTTCTTTTTCATGCAAAATAGTGAATATCACAAAAAATAAAAGTATTTTGGTCAAATTACTGATTTTATCTTGTTCAGCGACTCAATGTAAATACATGAAAGACATAAGTCCTCTGACTGGTATTCTGAAAGGAAACTTTCATTTTGTTTGATTTTACCAGCATTAAGGTATAATAAACATTTTTAAGAACACTTTAGATGAAACTCGCGACCTCTAATTCTAAATTTTCCAGAAATTTACTTAACGGGTTATGATGGAACCGTTCCAGACTAGGAGACCTCAACATTTTAAGCAATCGATTTGTTCTTATCGTCTTAATATACATACATTCATATGATCTGACTCGGAAATTAGTTACCATTAAGTATTCGGCGAGTTACTGTCAAAAACTCGTCCAAAACTCTTTGTACATTAATTTCGACATCGCGTTGTACATATATTAATTGAGGCGAACCCGTTTAGCTGATCTTAAGACATTATTGACCTAAGGTAGGGTCTTAGGAGGTATTTAGTTGGAAACATTTTTGAAGCAAGATAACTTTAGCAACACTTCGAATTTCTTATGCTTCTTTCAAAGTAAGAGTTTTTTAATGAAAAAACAGGATACTTAAACGACAATTTTTGCTTGGATCTGGTTTGTGAAACATCGGAAGTTGCGGTTGAGTTTTCTAAACATTACTACGAGTATAAGCTGCGAACCTTTTTACTGATCTGAACAAAATGAGTATTATTTGAATGGTATATACATACATAAGTAAACTTTTAAGTTTATTATTTATTATACATTTTACACCTATTTCTATACATATGAATGTGAGTTTTTACTATTTTTAATTTTTCTTTTTATAAAAAGTGCATTTTTGCATTTTTTTTTGTAAGAGGCGTAAGTCTATTTGCTTTTTTATGTAAGTGAGAACATACTGTGAATAAAAGTCTATGAAAAAAAATTTCCAATGGGCCTGTGTGCGCCCGAAGAATTTTCAACCTTTGAACATTTCATTGAGTTAGTTGAGTGTTATATAGGCAGAGTTCCTAAAAGTCCGTTGCAGTGCAGTCATACAAAGTCACACGTTGCTAAACTTAACCCATTATAATGTTAAAATGTTGTTTTATTATCTTCTTTTTTTTTTAAGATAAATGGCGTCAAATGATTTTCAACCACCGATCGTGGCCATTTTTCATTTTAGATATATTTATCATGACATTACTAATAATTTTCAATAGTACTACTACTACATATCGTCGGTATATAAGCAAAATTGACTGTCTGCCAAAAAATAATTAGTGGCTGACGCTAATTAATCTTTGAATTAGGTTTAATTTGATGTAATTAACATCAAAAAAACAAAATTTTATTTTATCTAGATGGTCAATTCTGCTTGTATGCCGACGATATATAAATACATGGTGACACTTTCTATAAATAAGACATTATTCTTCTTCAGCAAACAATATTTCAATATTACTTCCTTTAATTAATATTTCTGCTATCACTGTAACTGAAACATGCAAAAAAAAAAAATAAATTTTACCAATTTATCTAATGAACACTTGCGGCAATTGTAGTACAATGTACATGTATTCTGAAGCTCTCTATATAAAGGATTTAATTAAATAAAATTTTCAAACACAAAGCAAAAGAAAATAAACAATAAATGAAACCGAATATTATCAAATATCTTGACTTTCAATTCAATTTTCCTATTGATAGTTACATACAGTCCCCAAGGACTGCTTGCTTGCATGCGTATTGTAAAGGACATTTTTTGTTATATTGCGTTGGTCTGCATTTCTATTTTTGTCTTTTGCTCTTCTTTCTACCTTTTTTCTTCACTGAAATATATTAAAAGTACTCGACTGTTGCTGACATTCTTGTCCCATTATTTTTAGATTTTTACTTTGTCTTTATATTTCACATACATCCTCAGGTTGACCGAGAATATTAATTGCATATGCATTAGTTATGAGAGCTATCTTGCAGTGGCGTAGAATGGAACCTTGCGAGATATCGCTTTACTTTAGATTTCTTAAATAAGTTGCTCAATTTTGAAAATAGCTGCTAGGCTTTACTCAATGTTTTCGACATAATTGAGTCTTCCAGAAGCTTTCAAAGTTTTGTCTTTCAGACAATGCAGTATTTTTGCTCCATCATAAAATTTTATCGTATTTTACTGAAACAGCTGGAATCGTTTGTGCCATGTAGGTGTTTGCATTGTTAACATGCACGAGTCCAAGTGCAGTTAACCGTAAAACTTAATTGATATTGCCAATATAATATTGATAAACCAATTTGATTGAATAAAAAAAATGATATGTGATATAAAGCCATCAAATAGATATTTGAGTCAAACATTCTGTATTTGGGATAAATAATAGCAAGTCTTGGTTGAAACATGATATGCTCATATCAAATAAATATTTAATAGCTCCTTATAATATATGGTTCGCTTAATTGTTTTTTTTTCTTTCAGTGTACTACCAGAATGGTTAAACTTTGTACAATTTTCTCTAGATATTTTTATTTTTTTGCAATTTGTGTGGGCATAATTGATGGAAAAGTGGCAAATTTTTATGTTTACATAAAATTTAAGTATCAATTTACATGGTGTCGTAATGGAGGCAGAATAAAAACTATTTACTATGACTAGAATTTCAATTACATAAATTATAGAAGCGGAAAAAAGTATCAATTCGCTCGTTAAATTTGGAAATTTGCAAAATTTTCCTTTGCAGTTTGGGAACACTACATGCAATATTTGGTCACAGTGATGGCATTTTAAGTAATGACTATTTTCAGTGCATTCGCGTTGTGAAAAAAAAACATACGATGGCTAAATGTACATTCGCTATCCAAAAAAAATAAAATATAAATTCCGACTTGGTCATAAATAGTTGAAATAGCAGGTGATATGAGACAGATATTTTTAAGATAAAAACACGTTAAATTTCAGAATACGCACAAAGTCTGCTAATGGACATCTTAACCTTTTATACAAAGGATAAGCGTTAGCGAGGATTTTCTTAAAAATTCAAAAAAAATTTGCTTGAGTTTTGGGTAACAGCACTCTCTGATTTCGAAAATGGTACAGATTTTATTACAGCTTTTGCAGTTTAAGATTTATCAGAAAAAATCCAAAAAAATTAAATTTTTCAACTCAAAACAAAATCATGTGAAGCTTGAGATCTCCAGTAGTGCAGTTATTTTGTGTTTAAATTTTGCTTCAAAGTTTTCAGAAAATCTAAAGAGCTTTTCGGCTAGAATAAATTTGGCTAATAACACAAAACAAAAAAAGTTTAGCCAAAACACTTACCCAGAAACCTCTTCTGAAGGTTTTTGACGAGCTTCATTCGAATCCAAAGCCAGAATTTCTCTAATGCCTGATGGAGATATTCTAACCTAAAACATTTTGTGGGGCTTAAAAAACTTCTCTTTCTCTTCAAAATATAGATATTTTTTTTATTTTTGAGTAATCGTGTGTTGAAATTAAATAATTTGACTTGTGTCACGATTTTTGAAAAATGAGAGACATCATAACGTGAAATGTATGGAAAAGAGATGAATAAAAATTGATCAGAAGAAAAAATAGAGAAAAATTAAAGGAAAGGGTTTTGGGTTGGGCCTGAGATATTTATAAAATTGTCCTTATAGCTTACTATTGGGCAAACATTAATTAAAATTGTAATACCCACATATTCCATGTTTACTAAGTGCCAAATATGTATATCATCGATTTGTAAAGGCTCATTCCACAATCAGAGTAAAATTAAAATTAATGTGAATTTGAAATCGTGTGAATTTGTTTTTGATGTTCTGGAAGCTGAAACTGATTTTTCATAATTGAGGGTGGCTCAATACATCCATGCCGTTTTGCAAAAAAAATTTTATTTCTCAACATTGTCTCCGTTTAGCTCACTATTCTTAGTCCAATGTATCTACAATTTTTTTACTTCTGCCAAAAAATAAGATTTCTCGAGGAGCATACTCACTCTAGGCATTTCTTAAGGTTTGCAAATAAAAAATGGTAACTGAGAGCTAAGTCCGGAGAGCAAGGCGGATGAGGTACCAATTCGTAGCCCAATTCATGGAATTTCGCCATTAAAACTACACATGTCTCACGATTGCGTTTATTGTCAATTGAGAGCAAACGCGGCACCCATCTTTCGGATAGCTTCTAAAATCCAACTGATAATGCAAAATCAAAACTACAGTGTCTTATGAAATGCCTATTTTATCAACAATCACACTCAATTTCAGACTTCGATCGGTCAATACCATATCATGAACTTTTTCGACAGTTACAGTTGCATTGATCTCAATTGGCCGTCCAGAACATTCAACTTCACTAGTGCTTGTGCGACCACAACGAAACTCAGTAATCCACCCAAACTCAGATCCACCCTCGTAATTTAAGATTGAAACAGCTGATTGAAATGAGTTGTAAATGATTTGTTTTGCAATTATTAAAATCCTTAAACTACGCAAAGTCGGTTCAAAAGCTGCAATCCTGTCTCCAATCAAAGTCAAATTTCTAGTCACAAATCCTTTCAGAGGCAAAAATATCAAATGACTAAATGATTGCCACACAAAAAAAATAATGAAAAGCGAAAGAAAAAAAAAGTAAATTTCCAGATCTTAAATCAAGGTCACACCCAGTTCATTACCATATAAGCGTAGACCGTATTAATTGCCACCATATTGGCAACAGCCTTAACAAATATAACAACAAATTAAAGTTCACCGCAGCAGACGAGTAATGACTTGCACATTTTGAAAATAACCCAGCAAGCATTTTGTATTTCGTGCATTAGCTCATATTCTGATTTCCAGCGAAATTTTGTTTGATAATAGCGAATCGTCACAGTGATTCACGAATGAATCGTAAAGATGAGTTTGTAGCGATTGTTGTTAAAGACGAAATAGAAATTTTATGGCGTCAAAAGTGTGAACTTTGAATTATTATTTATTTTCAATCCACTTTTAACTACATGAAGTTGTTTGTTCTTTGTGAGAACTTATAATTTGACTCAATATTACATGAAAAGAGCAAGTAACAAAAAAGTTATAACGAAGCATACGGTATTGAAATAAATGCCATTTAAAAAACAGTCTGATCGCCCAAGAATTTTTTAGAAGAGTTGTTAATTCAACGTTATAAATGTGGAAATTCTTCCATATGTTTGCTGGGACTGAATGAGTACAAAAGTACCTACATACGTTAGTGCAAAACAAAGCATCAACCTGAAACATTCAAGCATTCGTGTGAGTTACATATTAAAACAAAGCTTCCCAATTGGAAACTTTTGATCACAAAGTCATGAAGTTTATATGGCAGATGTGTGTTTGTATGTTGGCATCATCGCTTAACTTTGTGCTACTGGGTTGTTAAATTCCGTTAATGATATTTTCATTTATGTGCGTAAATATTATTGAATTTAGTAAAATTTCATTATGTGGCAAAATTTTAATTTGTTGTAATGCCAATGGTCGTATAAATTGAATTATTTAAATGTGGCTGTGCAAACAACAGCAACGCCATAGACAAACAATTACTTACATTTATGTTTTTGCACTAAGGTGGCTCGAATGAGTGCATTTTAAATGCTGTTCCCTTACGTTTCTATTTGTAAATATCAAAATATAGCTTATAATTAAGAGTATTAATAAGTTAAGACAATTTCTGGAACAAAATAACACTTCTTGGCTTCTACTTCATATGAAATATGTCGCAATAATATGGATAATCTCTTTGAAAAAGTTTTGATTTACTTGGTTCTTAAGTGATAACGGAGACAGGATGACGCAAACACGAAATGAGCTCATTATTACTGTGAGAACTGGCAGCAAAACTTAAGTTTTTGCAAAGTTTTCAGCGCCTTACATAAAATGGTTTTTGAAAAACATAAGCTTTAGAAATATAGGATATAATTCACAAATTTCCCAAAAGATAAAGAAACGTGAGTCCTATGATATATTAAAAATAAGATCGGCTCTTTTGGTCAATATTTTAATTTAATGTAAATAAATTACAATTACATTAATTTACTGGTTATTTTCCAACTTCTTCAGGGTTGTCCTATGATGTTTTGGAGCAAGAAATACTTAATAATTATTTTACTTAGCTTTATGTTCAGTACAGTGCGTGATTACAATAAAAAATTAGCGCAAACAGAAAATAAAACAGCAAAAAAAATGGCTAAAGTTTCATCCATTGCTAAGTGGAATCATTAGTGAACCTTTTCTATTGCAATAAAACAAAATTGAAACGTATTAAAACATAAAATTTTATTTCATTTTGATGAAAACTAGATGAAATTATGTGTTAAAAAGTATACCATTAAAATGGCCACCTCTGCTTCTTATACCGGAGTGAGCACTATGAGTCAAATTTGCGAACACTTTACACTTTACAGTTTGAGATCAGCCTAATTCGTGTACATACGCATTGTCTGAATATCGTTGCGGTGAATAACGTTATAAGTTAATGGCTTGAAAATAAAGGCAATATCATGGAACAAATGCGAAAATACTGATATGGTAGCATTAACATACCAGAACAAAGTGCTCTCTGAAAGCGGCTGTTGTTTGTTATTGCATCGTGCTTGTTGTTTTTGTTGTTATGAATTGAATTCACAAATCAGCAAAATTAAAGAACAATAAACACTTGCTGGTGCTACCATTGTTGTTTTTTCAATGATTTGCAAAAACTTTCCTCCCGTTGAAAAAATTTAACTTTGAAGTCGAATACGTACCCCATGTATTTATTTACGTTCTACGAGTGTAAACTAACAAAAAATAAATTGAATGTAACAGATTTTCATGTATTGAAAAATTAGACACAAATTTCGCCAATATATTCAAAAGATTTTCTAAATACTGAAATAAGTTTAGATAATATGAGGTAGAGATTTTTTGGTTTTTAAATAAATAAAAATATATGCATATTTTCCAATGCTTTGACGGTAATTTCAATATGAAAGCAAATACATTCTCAGGATTGAAGAATAACAAACAAAAGATCTGAAAGTTATATACATAATTTGTCTTTTTATTCTCTTTCCCAAAGCTTTTAAGATATGTAGTTTCAAAATTGACCTTTAAATAAGCACCTAACAATATATAAAAGTAAAAAATGCATTAAAAAACAGTAAATATTATGTTCAGATCTTAGCGGGCGCTACAACCGACGATCGGCCTTGGCCCACACCAAAATTCTGCACCATTTGCCTCTACTCTGTGCGCGCTGACCCCAGTTAGAAACACCAAGCGCGTTGAGGTTTTCGTCTACCTTTATCCTTCCAACGGAGATTACGACGTCGTTTTCTAAGAGTTCCACCAAAAAATTTCGAATAGAGTAGCTTCTTAGCCCGAGAGTTGCGCTTTAATAAATCAATGTCGAGGTATATAGTAGCACATGGTTCTATCTTATGCGGCATGTGTCGTTCATTTTTCTCTCGAAAGCTTCAATATTTACTCATCGTTGTTCGTCATTGTCCATGCTTCAGTGAGTGATTTACAAAGTTTTGTTTTCGTTCTTCGAGAGAGAGAGAGAGAGAGAGAGAGAGAGAGAGAGCTGTACTTTTCAATTGATTACTGAGCCCAAAGTACCACCTGTTGGCAGGGGCGTACCGTGCGCATCGATCACTAGGGCAAAATGTTATTTTTCGCCCCAACCTAATGAAATTTTCGTGTTTTTAACAAAAATTTCATTTAACTTACCAAAAATTTTTCCTACCCCCAAGCCTTGTGTCTGGGGCGGGAGTGCCTTGTAAACTGCCTGTTGGCAAGAAATATTCTTCGCTGGATCTTCAGGTTGACATTGTTGTTGGTGCTAATGCTGGGTCCAAGACAGACAAAATCCTTGATCACATAAAATGTGTAGTTGTTAACAGTAACGTGTTGTCCAAGACGCCGGGTCTCTTTGATTGTTGACAAAAGAGATGTTTTGTCTTGTCCTCATTCACAGCAAAACCCACTTGACGCGATTCTTTTTCAATTTTCGAAAATGCTGCGCAGCATATGCGAGCAGTATGACACTTTCATAGAAAATCGCACGATAGGGAATCAGGAATTGTCGTTTTATTTCGAATGGCTGGTATGGGTTAGCGTCCTCCTGCAGAGTCGGATGAACTTTGGAGGGATGGCGCATCAAGACATAATGGAATATAAGTGATCTCTTATCGTACTATGGAACGAATAATATCTATAAAAACGATTTTTTTTTAATTGGTTAATTTAAGGAGTAAAACTTGAGTAACTTCTCATGCGCATAATATCTACAATCTTGGCATTTAACGCAAATATTTTATATTGCAACTTCATGGAATAATGTTAACGATATTTTTCAATGCTTCGCAGCTTTTTTTCACTTCCCAATGCTCATTAATTTTTATTGACCTTTTGACACTACAATATCATAAGCGTGTAGTTTGAAACCGGTCTGTATACTTGCAGAAATTATTCTAATTTATACCAAACTGTAAAAGTTCCAATTCTTGACCTACATAGAATTTTTTTTATTTCGTGCTTGCTAATTTTGGGCATTGTGTTATATTAAAAATAAAACAAAATTAGTAAACATTTATGCATGTAATTTTGGCTTTAATTACACAAAAAAGTAATTATATTTTATTGCACGGTTATTTAAGTGTTGGCGACTTTGTTTTGCACATTAACATTCAACCATAAAAACTGTTGACAATAACAATATAAATGAACATTTTGCTATACAAATCCTAAAATGTTTGCTATTTTATTGTGCACTAATTAAAGTTGTAAATTTTTATAACTTTTATTATTGCTTGTAATTAGTTAATTGAAATAGTTGTGCGATTATATTGGCAGTATGAGACATTATTTTATAATATGGTTTGGGAAAACATTACTTTTTAATACTTTTGAATTCATAAAAAGAATAAAATCAGTAAGCATTTACTGCGTGATATGTGAACGTAATGCAAATTTAAGTTTCAAAGACTTAACATTACTAAAAAAAAATTAAAAAAAAAAAAATAAAGAAAAGAAAAGGACCTTGGAGTTTTGAAAAAAGCAAAATTCCGAAAAGTACAAAAAAAAAGTATTTAATATCTTTGTCAAGGTACAATAAGTCATTTCATCATAAAAATATTTGAAATTTTATCTTATCTAAAATTATTCACACTACATAATTACGAGTGAAAGCTTTATATTTCAACTTTCGACAGCCTGCTGCATTGTGTACCATTTTGATCACAATTCATCCATAGAAGGGTGGAACATTAAATATAATGCTAATGGGTGATTTTTTTTTTATTTGTATTTTAAGTGTAAGTTTTTTGGCAATTTGTGCGTCATTCGTAACATACGTTAACGCCAAAAATGTTAAGTAAGGTTTGCCATTTTACCGTAAATGGACTTACAAACGAACAGCTCTTACAAATCAATGTATTTTGGTCTTTGAGAAATGTGCTTCGAAAATGTATTTATCCAAAAATTTTCTTCACGAAGAAGCTCATTTTTGGCTTAATGGGTACGTCAACAAGCATAATTGCAATATTTGGTCTGAACAGCAGCCAGAGGCAGCTGGCGGCATCGTTAGACTGAACTTTTTCAAAAATAATGAAAATCGCGATGATTACCAACTCTTTTTTTCCCCAAAATGAAAGAATTGGAGTTGGTTGACATGTGGTTTCATCAAGACGGTGCCATATGCTACACGGCACGCAGTACCATGGAACTATTGAGAGGCAAGTTTGGTTAGCAATTAATCTCACGTTTTAGAACAGTCTTTTGGCCTTCACGATCATGCGATTTGACCGCACTCTACTACTTTTTGTGGAGCTAGGTGAAATCTCTAGACTACATGAATAAAGCAGCTACAATTGCAGCTTTGGAAGACAACATTACTGCTGCCATTGGTGAGATACCAGCTGAAATGCTGGAAAAAGTATGCCAAAGTCAGAGCTTATGAACGACCCACCTCAGGCGTAGCCGCGTACAACATTTACATGAAATTATCCTTAAAAAGTAAATGAAAGGAATTGTTGTGTGACCATAAATATATATTTCATTCACTATTGCAAATTTTTTGCTCTTTTTACAATTTTTAAAAACCAAACGCTTAAAGAATCACCCGTTATAAAGTTAATATTCATAAATCTCTGGATCTCACTTAAAAATGACAGTTTAATTGAATGTGTCTCTAAAGACACCAAAAAAGTAGAAATGTTAAGAAACTTAAGGCTATCACATCTGCAACTGTAAACTTGAAGTCATCCATCCTTTATTTCGTTCATAAATAAAGCGATGAGTTTCGCTTTGACAGTTTCTTCGTAATAATTTTTTTGCTAACTTAATGAAAAGCTGCCAAGTTTCTCTGGGAAAGCTCTTAAATTTGATGATTTATATTACCTTTGTGTGTAAGACTTTATCTAATAAAAATGTCCTTTATCCTTTATGTTTTCTAATGAAATATGAGAAATTTGAAATTGTAAGAAAAATCTAAAAAAAAAAACTCAACGCCAAGTGTTAACTTCAACACTAATACAAGTGCTCAAATGTTAGCTTTCTCATAAAAACAAATAAAAGTCGTTAGGGACACTTTTCATAGTCAATTTGGTTTTCATGCTTTTTCACATATGACTTTAATTTAATTCCAGGAAACTTGCTGGTGATATTGGTTGTTACGTTATCCAGACGTCTGCGTTCGATAACAAATTTCTTTTTGGCAAATCTGGCATTGGCTGATTTTTGTGTGGGTCTCTTTTGTGTGATGCAAAATTTATCGATTTATTTAATAGATAGGTGAGTATTTACGATGAAAATTTTATTTTATTTCTATATTTAATTGTTGGTTAGTAAATTTTTGCATAAATTGAAAAAAATTGTCATGTTGCTTTTAGTTTGAATTATTTAACTACTCACATTGATTATCTGTGAGATGTTGCTACAAAATATATATTGTATATTCTATATCTAATAGTTTTAGTTATAATTTTTAGCTCCGTATTTCATATACATATGTCCACATGATTGATAGGGAATAAAACTTTACTGCTAGTTGCTTAGTAAAATACTGCTAAGATTATTTTCAAAAATTATTTTAAAATAGCTTTGTGGTTCCACGCAGAAATTTTAACACAAAGTAGATAATTTATCAATAACTAACTTACCAAAAATTATGACTATCAAAAAGGTCGTATTTTGAGGTAAAAAGGATAATAAAGTTTATCGGTTATGGTTTTTCGCATCTTTTTTAATGTTTTGGCTCAAAACTTAAGGCTTAAAGTAAGTGTCCTGTGATGTCTGTATCGATTTTAATAAGTTTCCGAAAAATCAGTTCACTGTCAAAATTTCAGTTTCTTAGTCTCGATATCTCGTTAACTAAGGCTCCTTAGACAAGACTGTCGTATTATTTTCTAAGTGTTATTATAAAATATACTTAACAGAAATTTGAACTAAAACGGTGATGGTAGATTCCCGAAAACTAAAATAATGATTCATGAGCTGTGTTACAAGTAGTGTTATTTTATTTAAGCCACATAATTTTTAAATCGATATCTTCGAACCAGGGCTGCCAAGTTAAAATATATGAGTTAACGGCCTTTCCAGACTGAAACTTTTTTTCCATAAAATTATAATGTATCTTTTTGGGAAAATTGTTGACGGATGACAGAAAAATCGTATTTTCTTCAATGTTAAAAAAAATTTTCTGCAATCAACGGCCAGGCCGCGTCAGAAGCGGTCGCATGGCAATCCGGCTTCCAACTCATGCCACAACAAGTTCATTATCATCGACCTGCACCAGTCACTAACAACCGACAGTTGCACCATGACAAGAAACCACACTAAAAAGTTACTTTCATAGACTGTACAGGCTCCTCATCAATAATTTGTGGAATAGCTTGATATCAGTAAAAAGAAATTCGGTTATTTACTGATGCTAATAATAGTAGTGCAATTCAACATTGAAAATGATTTTCTTGGCAAAATCAGCAAGAATTTTCAAATATTGCGGGGTCATCTTCCAATCTTATCATGACTAAATTTCAAATATTACTAAATGCAACTGACAGTGACACAAGATATTGACATTTCATATGTAACCACACTGCCGATTTCAGAACATGTCACTCCAACGGGAAAACTCTTTATAAGGCTAAGGAAAGTTTTCACAGTTTTATTGCACAAATCTTAGATATCGATATTGAAAGTTTTCATAAACAAATGTCTAGATTAGGAAAAACTTACAGCGCTTCAAACGAAGCCAGTTAATTGTCTTAATACTGTCCCACGCTTAGCATTTATTTCAATAACATATATTGTTTTTTTAAATATCAATTACTGATAGGTTAACAACTTCCTATTCATATATTAGCGGTCTATTGAGCCCTTACGAACGCAAATCACGAATCAAAACAAAACAAAAGACCTAGCAAGCGAAGTTAGTGCAGCACTCACAAACACAATGCCTTGCGAGTTAAAGTGAGTTGAAGCACTCGTAGTTTACTGCATTCAACACCGAGTGACTTGTTGTCTTTTACTGCGTTTAATTTTTCTTGCATAGCTTGAAGTCTCTCATTTTATTGGCTTTTTCTATGACCATTCCTAGGACCATCGATTGATACCTCACTTATAGATATTGGACTAACTTTAGTTTACACCCATATATAAGCGCGTTTTCATATGACATAATTATTTTTTCTTGAACAGCTTGAAATCCAAGCCATGGCCGTTTTTATGCCCATTCGTAGGAGCCATCGATTGAGACAAATTATTTCCTAATTGGATCAACTTAATATTTCCATATATATGGATTCAGCCCAAAATTTTTCAAGTCCCTCATCAGCTTGTTGTAAATGTTTTGTATGCAGATCTGCATTCATTGCTTTCCCTTATGTACGGTGTTATAAATGTTTTTGTTCGGCTTGAACAACAATGACACCGAAATACGAATCAGAACGAGTCAGAGTGCTAATGAATCACAAGTCACATCGATCATTGGTTCTGTTTTGTGCGAGTCTACTGATGACTCGACTGCAAGTGCACTGATCGGTTGACAGTGCTATTGCACTCACGCAGACCTCTACTAAGTATGTATAGAAATTTTTGCTTTCATATGTCTGGTACTAAAACTAATAAAACAAAATTGTGCTACTATCTTTTAGTTTATTTTTTTTTTAATATATCGTAGCAAATTTGCAACCAAAATATTGTAATTCCTAGTTGTCAGTGCTGCAAAATTGAAAAGAAACAATATACGACCATACAAAAAAAATGGCTTTTAAAAGTTGATGAACTAAACAAAAATAGTTTGTTTTGTTTTTTTGGTCAGCAATATTAATGTTAATTTGAAAGGTAACAAAATATCGATTTTTATTAAAAAATAAACCTCCACAGTTTGTAATGTTCGACAGTTTTAATTTTTTTTTTCAAGGCTTATGCTTTTAATTTCATCTATGCAAGTTAATTGCTTTTTGAAGCGTATAAGTTCTTGGAAACATTTTTGCTATTCTATAAAGATACTTCAATACCTGCCGCCTTAATCTATTATTTTTCCAATTAAAAGTTGTCAGAAATAATCACTAACAGAATATAAAGAAAAAAAATGTATTAAATGACAAAAAGAACAAATAACAATCATCTATTACAAAGCTACCTGGAATATATGCTGTTGTTGAAATATCAAAGACGTAAAAGAAAGTGCATTTTAATCTTTTTCTATCTACGTCTTCAGGCTTTTGCAGCAAAATAATTCAAAAATATTGAATGTCTTAGTATTCGTGCCTGAAATATCTGTTTGTTTATTGGAAATGTTGAGTTTCGTTGTTTCACTAATCGATTATTTTGTTTTTGGTATTTTTGTATAGGTTGCCACACAAACTAAACTGGTGCGTAGTTTCTTTTGCAGTAAAGTGTGTCACAGACACGTTGTCAATACTTTTCATTTGTAAATTCACGCTAAAATTGTGTTGTAGGTGTGCATATGTTGGGCTATACTCTCATGTGAACATTAAACTGCATGCTGTGTCAGCTGACAAAGAATATTAAATCGCAACTGAATGAAATGTCTGAGCTCAGGCACTAATATGTTGACACTGAGATTAAGTTTTATGTGTTTTTATTTATAGATGTAGTTAAGACTTTCGCAAAAAAAAAAATATCTCTTTAATGTTCACACCTTAAATAATTTTGAGGCATAAAATAGAACCATTGTGAACTTTGAACTCTGTATAGCGAACAAGTGTTGCATTATATATTTTTTTGTTATTATTTTCGAGTTAGTCAAGCACATGGTAAAATAAAAAGTCACATTTATTCGTTAAGAACAATATCAATAACAATAAGAAAACATATTGGAAAAAATTTACCTATTCAGATAGGTGCGCAGCGAGCCAAATGCCGCGCTTTAAAACATAGCTCACACAATCACTTCTTTTTGCAGTCTCAGAGGCACTAAACGGCGCGTAAGTTCGATAAAAGGAAAGGGAATGAAAAACTGTAGAAAGATGATTTTTAATAAAAGTGATTTCAATTTGAAACAATCATTTTTCGTGAGTTAGAACTTTTATTAAATGTAGCTCTAGGGAAAAATGTGATGACTTCAAATTTTTTGATTTGAAATAACCAAATGCTACTTGCGGAAACTCCAATATTTTTAAGTGATTGAAATTTTTCACATTTTGTGATACATATATTTTGGGAAGGAGGAGAAAAATCAATCATAAATCATGTTAGGTTATATGTGAACAACCACATATGATGCATATTCTTATGACTACAAGCCAATATATAATGCACTGTCTGTATGTGGTGACTTTTGTATGGCCAAATCATCAGATATAATCATATTTCCCTCCTATTTATAAAACACGAACGCGTAGCGGATATTGAAAGTTGCATTCCTACGAATAACATGATGTAGCAAAATGAAGTTTTCGTATCACGCCGAAAAGTGTCCAGATCTCGACTTTGTTTTTTACGGAAAAGAATATTTCTGCAAGGTGTTCATGGAGTTTGGTAAAGGTTTTTCTCTATAATGACACGCACATGTTCCGTTGTTTTTATGAAATGAAATTGCTCTCTTGACATTTCATTCTATCTTCTTTCTTCGAAAGTAACAAAAATAAAAATTAAAAGAGAGGTTGTTCCTTTAACTTCGACGGTACAAATCAGTAGAGAAAAACTTAAAACAAAAATAACAACATAGAACTCAAGAAGCAGCATAAGTATCAGCAACAAAATACCAAACGATCTTTTTGGGTGAGGTTTGGCAAAAATTTAACACAAAAAAAAAGAGTATGTAATTATAAAATATTTAAAAAAATAGTATGCAACAATCTTTTTTAGTACAAATATTTTGTTTTAAAAAAGAAATTATTAAAATCGGTTCTGTACATTTTGCGCCAAAGCGTTACAAACCCTTTTCGTATAAGCAATTTTATATTAAAAGTATAGAAAAGGATTTTTTATTATTAAATTTAAAAAAAAAATTAAAATTTAACAAAATATTCTTCCCGCTGTGTTGTAGGTACTTTCAGCTACCTTCTAGTAGGTATTTTTTTTTGATTCACTTTATTTGTGTAAATTTTTGTTTAAGTGTATGAATGTAAAAGTTTCTGCCACATAACTCTGGGCGTAATGTTGCTGCTATTATTTCCGCCCTTTTAATTAAAATGACATTTTTTTTTAAAAATTTTGCTTTACTTTTTTAATTTCTTTATTACTGCGTACAGTGAGAGGATGCACTGTTTGTGAAAGGCTGTCAGTTTGCGTTAATAATTAAACTTAATTGAATGTAATTAAAATACAATTGAAAAATGAACAGTAAAATATTGTTGTTGTCATGTCTATATTGAGACACGGTTGAATGTAGTGTAAATGCTGTTGATTTATTTTGTATATGAACTGTAATTTTTAACATTTTTTCACAGGGTGTAACTTAAAAATGAAATAGTGAAGGAATAAAGTGGATCGCATGATTTCATTTACTATGTTTTTTGATATATTTGTAGTTATAGCCATCTGCATATCATTAGCTTTCGCAAATATTATATAAAAATAAATCTTATTTAGCTATAAAAAGTTTCAAATTTCAGCCAAAGAAATTTTGAAAATTTTTAAAACTTTCCTTAAAAACAAATGCTTAAACCATTTGTGTCATAATCGCTGCCGTTGTCAGACAGTTGTGAAAGCTATTTTTCAGTTGCTAATATTTTTAATACAACTATGATTACATCCATTTGTTCAAATACAAGACATAAAGCTATCTTGAAGCACTTACAGATATGCTGAGGAAGGCATCACTATTTTGCAAAGACTCAGATAGAAAACTACAAACTCAGATTTTGATGTCAATTTATATATTTCTTAGGGTCGTTGAAAACACCCATTGTGAAGCAGTTGTGTTACAATTTGCAACTTCTATCATCTGTCTTCATCGTCTGCCAGCTTAAGCCTCTTCCTATGCCAACTGTAGGTTGGCAATGCAATAAGTTAGCATATTGTATGGGTTCGACGATAAGTCTATATACAAGTTCAATTAACATTATTTGTAAATGGGCATAACTACTATCTCATTAAAGTGAAAACATTTTTAGAACACATCAACGTGCTTCTTTTCGTAACATTTTCATTTTGTAAATGATAAAATACTTACGCAGCACAAAATATACCTTAAAAAAGCTTGAATTTTGATGGTCAACTCCTACCAAAAATTAAAAAAGCTTAATGTTCCTATAATGATTTTTTTCAAAAATTTTTGTCGTCAAATTGCCATATGATATGCTTGTTGATTATCACATTTAATAATGCGTACACATTTTGTGCCTTAATATGAACACAAATTTTTATATTGCATTTCAAGGACAATTGCTGTCTGCTGTCCTTGAATAATACAATGCTGTTGCTGATTTGCCTGAAACAAAAGTGACTGAAACACATTAAGTTGGCTAACCAATACAAATTGCAAAGCAAATTATGTAATCGATATTAAACAGATCCCATCAGGGGTCTTTTGATTATGTGTTTTAATATATTGCGCCACTAAATGTCACTATTGGCACCATGCTTGAGCAGTACAAGCATTATATTCTTCACAGTGTATTGTCTTGACGTAGTCATTATCAATTTCATCTTAAAGGCATATTAACGTCCATTTGACGTCATCATGTCAATGACAACTATAGATAATGTTCACATAAATTGAACTGCAGCTATAAGAAAATGATTGGCCTTGGTTTTTCGTTATAGCAATTTGAGAAAAAACATAAGAGAATGATACAAAATTCAATACTAAAGTAAATAATTGTTTTTTCGTTTTAGGTTTAATGAAATTGTCGTATTAAATTTAAACATTCACTTTAGTATAACATGACGTATGAGTAACATTTAATTCAAGTCAAATTTACTAAACTTCGATTTGTATCATACGACGATTTTAAGAGCATGAATTTCTACGGAAATAGCTTTTTATCATGTCTTAATACAACGGAAATTAGTAAAATGACGCAATTTTTGTTCATTTTTTTTCCCAAAAATTTATATTTTTGCAATATACAGTAGGCGTCCAATATAACGTATAACGATGTAACAAATTTTAATTTTCATGAACAGGTTTCCAAATTGCAAGGCCTTGCGAACCCTCAAAATTTTCTCCATTCTAAATAGCGCAAACAATATTGATTTTTTTTTTTGGAAGAATCCTTCGTTTTTTTTTTTGGCGTTGTTTTTGTATACCTTGTCAGTATCATAAAATTGATTGGTGTGCTGAAATAATGCCGTTTCAATGTAAGGTCCTTGCGTTAAGTGAAAAAATTAAAATAATTGAAAATGATAAGAAAAGAATGTCAGTTAAAGTGTTCGCAAGTAAACATGGCGTAAATAAAAGCCAACTTCTTTAGTAAAAAAAAAACACTTCGATACAACGAATTTTCCGATATTCCGACTAACCCGTGCATTAATTAGTTCGTTATATTGGACGTTTTCCGTATATTGTACATAGTTTACGTTTTTGTAATCAAACGAAAGTTAATTTTAATACGCTTCGCTTAATATCCATAAGGGTTGGAAATTTGCTATAGTTTTCTTCTCTTGGCATAGTAAGAAGTCACACAATTCAACCCTCTTTGGTTAGTTTTATGTATACATGTCGCTCTAGTATATTAAAACTTGTTCAATTCAATTCAATAAACTTTTTTTTAAAAATTTTCAAATGGTTTTTCATTAAATTGTACAAAGTATTTCTTACTTTAATCAAAACTCTGATTTTTCTCTTTCGAACTATAAGTAATGAAATCAATATATCTCTTTCAAACAAGACGGTGTTCAAATTTACACATATGGTTCAAAGTTGAGAAACATATTAGGATACATTATTTGCTCTAATATACCATAATTCTGTACTGTAATGCTTTTTTAACCTAGTTAAAAAAAATTGATTTGCTTGGATTTTTATATATAAGTAGCTCATTTTAAGATAATTTTATTGCTACAATTTAGATGCCAAGTCACATAATGGTCAAAAAATGTAAAATTTAGCTTTGATCAAATAGATTGTTATGATAAAAATTCAAAATCGTAGTAAATTTGTAGATTATAAAAAAAAATATTAAATAGACCTAGTAGTTAAAAATATTTTCAAATTTATTAGGTAAGGTTGTAATACATTTTATAGTTTTTAAATATTAAAATAAAAAAATGGGTTGCAATGACTCTTTTAAGATTTTCACGATTGCTTTTTTAAAAGCTTCAACTTTTTACATTCAATTGCTTTTCATCCCATACTTGTAGTGAAGAGGCACCTTAAAATGGTATTATTTACTCTATAAAATTTATGTCAATCTTTCGAGAAATAACGTTCTAATTGAATTTGAATTTTTGTGTTCAGAGCCCCTAACATGTACATACATTTTTTTCCATTATAATATAGAAATCTTTTAACCGCTTAAGACCTATGGGATCACATATGACCGCAATCAGGTTTTTTTCTTGTTTTTGCTTTAATATCAATTAACCTTGCAAAATGTCTGCTGAATATGGATGAAAAGGCTTCATAGCATCTGATAACACCAGAAAACAGGCAGACAGCCAGCTGTTGTCATGAGGCTTAACCGCACCAAGTGTATTTTTTTTGAAACTCATGTATTTTGTTATATATAGAAAAAATCGTTCCAAAAGTATTTGTTTGTTTTGAATTAAGATGTGTTTCATTGAAAAAGATATCGATAGCACCAAATTAGTAGATTAGTTTCACCAAGTTTAATAAAATTAATTGGGGTCTTTTAAACCCCGTCGGTCTTAAGTAAAATTTTATTTTGATAGGTATATACTACCAACGCTGTTTAGTGCTTTCTCTTTTTGTTTATTGCAGTTTTGCTATTACAATATGACCCAAAAATCAGTTCTAATTAAATAAGGAAATGATTTGGAGAAAATATGTCAAAGTTTACAAGCAGATAATAGCAGATATAGCTTTCCTTGAGGGCGATATTGTTAATATTGAGCCTGGTGTAGAAATGTTAAATGAAGAATGCAATTAAACTGATATAGATAAGTCACCTACATCCGCTAAGGCACTTGGATGTTATTGTGTAGAGAAGTGCATTTGATGCTTCCATCGTTTTTTTGTTTTATTCACGTAGTTAATCGAATATGCAAAAGAAAATTCAACGGACACTAGAAGTTCCCTACCAGGAAATTCTTCTCTCTGAAGGAGACTGCGCTGGCACACACTTATATGCGTTTAAAAATATCACTCAGAGCGGACCACTATTGCTTCTGACAAGGGAGCGAAGGAGATTGGTTTTTCCCATAACTTTTATTTTCTCGCTTTTCTCATAATATAACTAATAAAAGAGAGAAAATAAGTAAAGTAATATTAATAAGAAGTGGTCATATTAGCAGCTCTAAGATAAAACTGGCTGAGTTGTCTAATTCTTGTCAAGCTCGTGTTAAAACTCAGTCGTGAAACCTTTATAAATCAGATAAAATATTATTGCCATGCCTCACTATGCTAGCTCTCTCTTTAGTCGATTCGTAACAAGACTCTTATCTTCAAAAAATTAGTCATCTCTATGCTCGCCTCTGCTTTACTTTACTAACGACAATCCATTGCAATAGTGCCATTGTAGAGCTTGTTGATAACCAGCTTACGTTGGCTTTTTATAAGTTAGACTGCAACAAATCTCTGCCATACCAACAACTATCAATAGCCCTCAATGTGCTGCTTGCTTCATATTGACGGCGTATATTGAGCCGTAGTGAACCTCGCTATTTATTACCCGTTACTCATCTAATGCCAATAGCATTTCAATTCTCTTGTCTATTTTGGTCAGCGCCAATGCTAATTGCTTTGCGTAAGCTTGCAGCAAACTAATGCCTAATCGAGCTTCTGGACAGTTTGCTATGCACTGACAGCGTAAGCTGATTTGTAACGCATTTCTGCTGTTAACAACAATAAGTTAACACTTTTCATCAAGTCTTGTGTTCACGTCATTAATGTGACGACTGCTGTGGTTACTGGAATTTCTAGATGGAACCAAGTCATTTGCTTTTGAGCACCACAATTCAACTAAGTTGATATGCCTTATAAAGGCGGCAATCTATATAAAGTTTTATTTTTAAAATTCAAATCTCTGCATATTGAAATCGAATATCACACAAATCAATGTCGCCTTCTTAGTGATATAATAAGCATTGGCTGCGATTTCCTTAAACTCTAATTGATTCGAAACTGCAAGTGCGTATGCAAACAATGGAAAATTAATACTATTACGTTATCCAATTAAAATCAACATCAATGTTGCGTTTTGTATAATGTAACAGTCCTATACGATTTAAGGCTTTTGTAGTTGCGTTGTATGTTTGAAAAATGGTTGCCACCGAGAATCAATGATTATCGTAATCGTAATCGTTCTCGTTATCGGGACCGAGAAGGATAACGAGAGGACATCAAAAAAATTATTTCTCGTGCTACCGCGAGATGAAAAGGGTCTGGACGATATCTCGTTCTTGTCGATAATGTATTGTTTATCGTACTATAGACACTAAATTATTGCTGAAAACGAGACTTCTCCAGAACTTTCATAATACAAAAACCCTTAAACCCTTTGGTAGCAGGCGTTTAAAATTCGGTGCTAGAATGTATATTGTCTACGTTAAGCACCTCACAAAATCAAGACTAGATTAAACAAAAGGGCGTGGGACCTTTATAGAACAAAATTATTTAAAATGCTATTTCTTGATATCTACAGCTACAGTTATATAACCTGATACGTAAATGAAAATTAATTGTGCGAAGCACGTTGCTAAATATAAACAAGGTTGGATAATGGGTCATAGCTCCTTCCATTCAACAAAAGCCCTTAGATTGCTATCCTTTGAACTTATGTCAAGTTCTGAAATTTCTTATAATGACACAATTATCAGCAGTAAGGACTGCGTAAAATGTAGACGTGGTTGTACAAGGGATAGTGCGGGGAAAGCCGCTGGTACAGCTTGTATTATATATATAAAAATGTGCATGAGAATAACCGAGAATTATTGGGAATAATGAGACGAGACCGATACAGATCAAAAATTTCTCGCACGAGAACGACTACGAGACGATAAGTTTGGCGTTACTACGAGCACGATACGATAGGTATCGTTCTCGTATCGGTGAAGCCCTAGTTGCAACCCATATTCAAAATTGAAATACATTAATTAAATCGTATTCATTGACAAACAAACGTTTCATTAAAATTTTAACTTTTCGCGCATTCTGACAAACGTAAAACACAACGTATACGTGACATTTAATTACGTTGTCAATGAAAAGTATAATTAACAACAACATTGGTAGCAGCAACTACAACACATAGATTTAGCTACCAAGTCGGTAATTGAGCAAGGCCTTTCTCGGAGAAAACAGCATGATAATATATGTTCTTATCGAAATCTGAAGCAAATACAGCTTTCAATATCGGGCTTAAAAATATGGTCAAAATGCATTTTATAATTTTATGTCTAATAGCCTTTTATGGTTCTCAATTAGGTTATCGGTATTTTGAGACAAATTGAAATTGCGTAGCACTTTAAAATTCCAGGATATTGTGACTGTTACTCATGCGTTGGAAAATCAGCACTTACATGTCTCGAATTAATAATTCCAGCTAAGATGGCTAATAGCTGTAGTAGCTTAGCTCTATTATTATTATTTTTCGAAACACAAATTTTACAGCTGTCTTCATTTCCATGCATTAATCTATTTATATAAATCTCTATGTGTGTTGCTTTTGGACGCACATGTTTTCCTAAGTCTGGCGAAGGTTCGAATAGTTTGGTTTGAACAAAATGAGCGAAGCCACGCACACTTGATACATATCTAAAAAGTGGAAACAGAAATAAGTTTCAATGAAAAATGGTCAGTTTCACGCCTCCATATCAGAATAAATCAACTTTTTTATATCTGAGCAACTATTTGACGCAGATGAATGAGGCTCGGTAGATATGTATTATAGTTTGCAAAACCTTCAAAGCATAGTTTGGTTTGGAAAAAGTGGGCAATGCCACGCCCTCCGATACAAGACAAACATTAAAATCATCATATATCATATATATAATTAATTGTCGCAGATGAATGAGTATCGCTACCAGCATACATACAAGGCAAGGATTATAATCAAATTAAACTCATTTCCACGCATTCTAATGATTCTAATCAAATCAATTGTTTATTTGTTCAGCAGATGGTAAAACTCAAAAACGCTGTTTTTCCACTCGCATTTAGATTAAATTTCAATAAAAACAATTTTTACTTATTTAATTTAACTCATATAAAAACATTTTATTTTTTTTTGTTGAGGCGTAACAACGCAGGTTGGGTCTTCTGTAAAAAAAGTGGTGAAATTATAAGTTTTTTTTTTACAATCTATCAAGCTCAGCAGGCATTCTGTTTTTATTCAACTACTGTTGTTTCCATCATGGAATGCCTAATTTTTTCTCTCCTCTAAGAAAAGTTTATTTATTTCGGCAATTTTATTTGAAAATAAAGTATATTTGAAAGGAGTTGGGCAGGCGTTTTCATTGTGTTTCATATTTTTGATTCTTCCTAACGGGTAACTTCATTAGATTGCTAAGTGAATTTAAGATTTTCGACACATACGCATACAAGCACGTTTATTTGATTATGTTAATTTTAATTTGAAACTTTAAGTTATTTTTAATTAAAAGAACCTATTAATTGAACCGTCTGTGGGCTTTGGCTACAGCAAAGCTTAGTTAAGGAAAAATAGTTGTTTGTTCCAATAGATGACATATGCATATCTGTGACGACAAGGACTAACAACTAAAGTCGATTTTAGCAAGTTTTGTTGAAAAGTAAAATAATGATAAATAATTTTACTAAAAAAAATTATAAAAGAGATTCGTGCCGTAGTAAGCAGAGTACATTTTTAAAACATATAGGTACTTGCTCTTTTGCTTACAGCATACCAACTGAAATATTTAAGTTTAGCTTAGACCACGAAATAATTTATTTTCTGATTGTCCGAATGAGTTTGTATGCAACTACAAAGAAAGATATGAAATCCATTGCTATTGCAAATGGTTCAAAATTGTTGCATAACTTTTAAAGTTATGGAATTATAAGAATTTTTAATCATCCTAGAATTCTCATTTTGTTTCTGCAATGTAATAAGTAAGTAAGTAATATTTTCAAAGAGCGTCAAAATAATTGGCATTTATTTTCATATGAACATGGAATTTTTTCTTTTTTTTTGCATCATAAGTGGTACAACAATTTTCCTCCTGCGCTTTTTTTTCAAATGATAAGCTTTTATATTTATCTAAGTTGAAGCACTCTTACTCCGTAATATAACGTAAAATTTATGAACAGTTAAGAGCTTTTAATATGGCCTTAAGTGTAATGTTGAGTGTGTAATAAAAAATGTGCGCGTGTACACACCACCTACGAGTACATAAAATCACACAGCCGTATGAGTTGCATGCAAAAGGAAAAGGTGCCGAAAGAAATGCGATGGTATATGCAATTTAAGCTTGTGATAAAATTAAAAACAAAATTATTGTGTTAATATAAAAATTGCCTAAAGAAACCCAACTTCAAACGACTGTTCCTAATAATGTGAGAATAAGTAGGCAAACAAAAGGATAAGTGGTTTTTTCAAACGTAATAAAGTTTAGTTTTGAAATTGTAACCAAATAAAAGTATATTGGTTATCAATACACAAATGGTGTATGGGTATGGTATATGGTATGTATCAAGGTTTTGATTTTTGAATTGAAATAGTTGGTAGTAACTTTAAATTAAAGTTCACCCACTCCATTAAAAAGTTGAGCTTGACATCCCTTTCGTTTTATTGATTCTAGCATGAATATGCTTATTGGCACTTTCAGCGAGTGTTGTAGCGCTGTCTAAATAAGTAATTGCAGCTATCAACTTTTCTATGCTGGACTTACCTATCACGAAACTATTTAAGATTTTCGTTGCCGGAATGATTTCAGTTATATTTATATGGATTTTCAGACCTTCTTTTTCCGAATAAGATCAAACGACAATGATATATGCATGCATGTTGAACTCCTTAATAGCGAGTAGGCATATGTTTTCGGCATCAAAGGCATCTTCCAGATGCTCACAGAAAGTTCGTCAAATATCAAATTTTTTAAAATCTACTGCTTTGCTTGAAACATCGTTCAATATTTTCAGAAATAATATTGCTGACATCAAACAACGTGGGTGCTCATCTGACAGGAACTCAAAAGAATCAAAAAGTGTTTCGATATACAAGACACTGTATTTAAAATCTTCGTAGTTATTCTTGATGAGGTAACCGATTGTAGGTACTGAACCTCGTGTACCACTCACAAACACCCAGAGGCATACCGTGCACATCGTGCGCCTGGGCAAAAACTTATTTGCCACCAGTATCGATAGAAACTTTCCATTCACCTCAAAAAAAATGACCTAATTTTTAAATTGCAAAAATTTCACGACCATTTTGCGGCCCCCCAAGACATGCGTCCGAGATGATAGCACCCTCGCCACCCTCCTATGTACGCTGCTGCAAACACCCTAGCAAAATTAAATATTTTTGAATTGAAAATAAATTTAAACATTATTTTGGGCAAAATTCTCGTAACTTTATATCTATATATATGTTACCGGCCAAACTAGTTTCAGGATGAACTAGTTTTTCTTAGACCAATTTAGTTCGCCCGAACAGTGTTAGGATAAAATAGTTTTGCTGGTGTTATAACGAAGCCCGTGTTGAACATATTATAGTGAACCGTAACCGAAGGTCACCACGAAGGCGGGATTGGACATATTGGAGGATGTAAACCTTGAGTCAAGACCGAAGGACGTCCAAAAACCCTAACATAGTAAAATTTCAAGAATATCGGGAACTAGGCTATTAAATTAAAAAGTGCGTCATGGATTCGGCAAACTACTTTGGCCTACGAGAAACTAGTGTGGCATAGGAGAAACTAGTTTATCCTAAAAACTAGTTTGGCCGTTAACATATCTAAAAGAAAGTCGTGTTAGTCACAACATTTAAAACTCAAGAATGGCTGTACTGATTTTAATCATCCCTCGATTGTTAGATTTTTCTCCTCCCCGAATAGGACATAGGCTATAAAACTTTAATTTAGGGTGTATACTTAGTTAGGGTGGCGCTCATACAAAAGATTCTTTAAACTATAATTTTCTCAAAGACCACTTTTTTGATTCACATGAAATGTACACCACATGTCTTTTACATCAAAAGGCATGCCTGGGTTACAAATCTTTTACTTAGAGTGCATATTTTAGGTGCTCCTCATACAAAAATATTTTAAAAATATCATTCTAAGATTCACAAGAAATCACAAGAAAGACACTACATGGCTTTTATAATAAGACATAGCTCAGGCTACAAAAGTTTGAGTGAGGGTGCATATTTTGGGTGTCCCTCATACAAAAATATATTTTATATATCATATTCTGGAAGACCACTTAATCGCTTTTCACAGAATTTTCACCACAAGACTTTTATATAAAGAGGATCAGCTTAGGCTGTAAAAATTTTATATAGGGTGCTTACCTAGTGGTGGCTTTCATTCAAACGTTTTTTAAAATAAAATTTTCATGAAGATTTCAGAATTTTTTTAAATACAGGTTTTTGTTAAGTTGGGCTTAGAAAAATAGGTGCTGACACGCCCTCTAAATTCAAATTAATCATATTGCGTCAACTGCTAGCCGCAGATGAATAGGTCTTGATGCAATAGGTAGTTTAGCTAAAAGTTAACATGACATTCATTGACTGATAGGCGGTGCAAATTGTGTCAGCTAGTTACTAAAAAAAAAAGTTTTAACAAGAACAAATTTTAATTTAATAAAAAACCCCTTCGTCCTCCTCCCAAGAAATGTTATAAATTCCAATCATATTTATCTTGTAATGCGCGTTGAAATAGAGAGTGGCTTTTATAGAATTTCAGAACGCTTAGTTGCAATAAAATACATAAATTTTGTTCAAATATTATGTTTTTTATATCAGTGACTACATTATATCACTTAGTGTCTTAAAAAGATGCTTGGTATATATCGCTCATGACAAATCGCATTTAAGAAGTTCAACTTTGAACCACTTTTAAACACAAATGAAATGCCTCAAATCTGAAATGCCACGATAATCTTTGACTTACAAAGTGTCAATTATTGCTGTTTTATCAGCATAAGTGCGATCAAACTATCACAATCTTAACAACTATCACGTGCTCAATTTCAATGCGTTGTTGTGAGATACATCTTTTCATTATTATTTATCAAAACTTAACAAATACAAATGTCAAAGCAGATATCACCCTGCAATCATCAGGTAACAGTTGTGTTAATCGAAATTGCTATCATACTGAAATATCACCCTATCTAAGCTTGGGTGCAATAAAAAAATAATCAAGTTTCTATTTCAAAGAGCGCTTGGTACAAAAGCGTTTAGCATAAAGACAGTGCACTGCTCAGAAAGCTTCCATTTTAACCTTTGTTACGACATACAAAAATAAAAAGTGAAAAGAAATATATGTTCTCTTTTAGCATGAAAACATCGTTATTTGCATTTTGGCATACAGTTCAACGAAATTTATTTGACACCAGTACTTTGTCCCGTACTTAAGCTGGTGACGTCCTAAGTTGTGTAACATTTTATTCTTGTATTTGCATGACAAATCATAGAGAAAAAAGATCTGTTAAACTTACATAAAAAAGAAAAAAGCAAAAGTTAAAAGACTACTACTCTTGTCGTCGAGTTGAAAGAAAAACATAAAAAGTTCTTTGAAATAAAATTGCAAACACAAAAAGTTTGAAAGCATAAATCATTGTTTTAAACGAATAATTTAATTAAAACAGCGCACAAAAATAGGCAAAGAAAACTTAGACAAGAAAGAAAAACAGCAGTCTTGCAACAAAATGCTAAGTAGAAACAACAGAAATTATACTGCTTACTGTTCAACGGTGATAATGCGAAGTTCGGATACATCCTCTGTTAATTTTTTTTTTGATTTCTTCATTTCGTGGTTTTGGGCTGGGGCTTCAAGGATCCCACGAAAGCTTATGAAATTCGGGTTGTGTAAGTTTTTATTCTATCAAACAATTCTACTGTGTGGTGGTAGTGGTGCAACTGCGGGGAGGGGATAATGGTCCACCGCGTGCAAAAGCTTGTGGTGCTGTAAATTTTTCAAGGAATGCCATTAAGCTATGAGGCCTTTCGAGGAATATCCTTGATCCTGGGAAAATTATTTTTTGTACGGTCTTCTTGTCAAAAAATCTACAAGCAAATGAGTGTTTCACCAAAACCAATTGGAATAGTCTTCCTAGCATATCTCCTTTCTTATTGACCCATTCACCTTCACTAGCAAAGTTTTGATTTTCAACAGTGTCTATGAATAGAGTGAATGGGGTGACCCCCATGACCCCCTGTGTTTTCAACAGCAATTAATTTTGCTTTGATGACACAGTTTTCAT
Source organism: Meiosimyza decipiens (assembly GCA_963680825.1). Lineage (NCBI taxonomy): Eukaryota > Metazoa > Arthropoda > Insecta > Diptera > Lauxaniidae > Meiosimyza > Meiosimyza decipiens. The sequence goes on from OY804260.1 coordinate 11,151,621, forward strand.
CATCCTAGATTGCCAATTCCATTTTATCTTCTGTAGTCATAAATCCTCGGAAATGTTGTAGAAATGGCTATTGCTTTGTATGCAAAAGTCAGTCACCGCTGTTTTCAGCAGCATTATTTGATGGCTAACTGGAGAGCGAAACCTCACATATGTTTTTGTTTCACCATGGAACATCTTTTGAAGTGCTTCCATTTGTCTTCGAACATCTAATTTGAATGCAGTCTAAATTATTGACTGTAAATAGTTCTTTATTTCAGATTTACTTTAAGAGACTGCATTAGTAGGAATTGTAATGCGTTTGACGATAAACTTATGGAGGGATTCTGATTTATGAGTTCCAATAGCAGTTGTTTTTGCAAAACGTTTTTTGTTAAAAACAAAACAACAGAAACTAACCAACCAGCTTTTTGGGATATTTACATGTTTATTTTGACACCACAAAAAATGTATTATAAGCTGAATCATAGAAGGCCTCACTACTGAAATACGGAATTGGCGAGAAAAATATAGCTTGTAGGAAAAAAATTAAACTGTTTTTAATTTTCACATAATTTTCTTTTGGGTGAATTTAGAAAACCAAGTCAGAAAAATTAAGAATAAATCTTTTTGAAGGTTTGAAAACAAAATTATTTTTTTTGGATAAATTAAAACCACATTCAGCACGCTTTAAAGTTATTGTATAAATATTTTCTCAACAATATTTTATATTCAAAAAGAAAAAACATAATGCTGATGATAAAAACTTTATTTGCAGTCAATAAGTTCAGTGTTTTCAGTCACTGTTTTTTCCAATCCACTTCAATTCTGTAAAAATCGTAAAAATTACAACTTAAGAAATCGCTCTTCAAAGTTAACGATATGAAAACTTTTCAATACAAAGTAGAAGATATGTAGCCGAACACACGCCCGATTTCGGCCGAAATGTTTTGAATTGATCTCTGTAACTCTATGTACGTATACTTGAGTGCCTTATGTATCGATTTAAGCAATTAAAAAAAAATTTAATTTTTTGGAACTGATAATTCAGGATCTCCCCTTAAAATGAATGCAAAGGAGGTAAGAGTTGATTTTGCATACATTTCGGTGCACATGAACATGATGAATGTAGAAGGTAGATGCATTATCGAATTGAATATGTTGGTAATCCAACATGGATAAGTTAGCCACTTACATCAGTGTTGGGGATTGTGTATGACAAATTATAGCTAGCTTAGGTGAGAACTAATGTCCCACTTCTTACAGCATTCAAATATGTTATATGAACATTACAACTGATAATTTTCCCCATACTTTTCTTGGAAATATATTCAATTAGGTACTCACTTCCTGTAGTCAAATTTTAACTTCCTTAATTAGTAAGTTGGGCGGTATCAAGTTAGCAGTTGATTCATTTCTCTTAAAATCATGGATACTGTTTACGCACAACGTTAACTAGTGTGTTGCCTACATATCTGTTTGTCTTTGCCTTTGTCTTTATCCACCGCAAAGCGCTGCCGTTTACTCGTTGTGGCTGCAACGAATGCCCGTAGCCGATCGGCTACAACAACAACGACTAAAACGCGCAATATTTTATTCGTCATCTTAACAAAGAAGTCAGCGAACCCTCCCGAGCATTAAGCGAATAAAAACATAAAATCACATCTTAACAAATAATCAAACACTATAAATTTAACATAAAAACAACAGTGCACAAACATCAATAGTTTAACATAAATCACACAACAAACAACAGCGAAACACAACATACAGAAAACAACAAGATTTTACAATTTTTTATATATGTTATATTGTATCACGGATAAAAGCAGCAACTCAACGTTGGACAAAAACAATAATTAGCACTCCACATAACACAATAACAACTCGTATTGTATACATCAAAATTGTGTATTATATTTGTATTTTGTATTTAGTTATAATATTTCATTATTATAATAAACCCATAAAATTTGAATTTAGTGTATCAACTTTTTTGCCCAGCCCCCGATTAAACAGATACCGCATCACTTTTATTGCCTGAGAGATAGGCCAAGCCGATCTAAGTTTTGCCCATTTTGTAACTAGAGTCACAATTAAGAACTCTTAGATTCTGAAGATTTATAATTTTTTTACTGTTGTTGTTGCCTTAAGATGAGGAGGAGGTCAGTTTGCACCATTTTTTTCTTAGATCCTGTTACCCTTAAGTAACATTAATCTATGTAAAATCGTTGAATATGCTATGTTTTATTGGCATCTGATATGGTTTTGCGAATTCCAAAAAACATTCACCTTCATAACCATTAAAATAAAAATAATATTAATAAAAGTTTAGTAATTCTGATGAATCATCTTTTTATTAGCGACGATATTTCGCTAGTGAACCCATTCAAGAGATGCTGAAAACCTTTACTTTGTTAAACCGAATCTTGTCCATAATATTAGATAGGCCAATCGCTGATTTAACTTTCTAAGGCCTATTGTAATTAAAAGGTTACTGAGTTTCATCTACTAGACTTTTTGGTTATCACAGAAAATTTAATAAAAGAACGAAAACAAGATAGGCAAACCATAAATGTTTCTATAAGATGCTATAATAATCTAGATAAAGAAATTCCCTACTATTTTGATAAATAACAATGAAACTATTGACATCATTTCCGCTGACATTGAAATATTTTTTTTGTTTTATTTTTAAGCATAAACATCATATTTATTCTCCCTATTAAATCCTGTACACAAACTGTTTTTCATTTCATGCCATTTTTTCGTACTCTAGAGTTTTTTGCATCATCATCATTGTTTTCTGCTTTGCCAATTCATTCGCTGCTAGGAATGTATGTATATATTTGCTGAATATATACATATAGCATAAATAACAAAAATTAAAAAACAGCGTTTATACTTTGTCATTTTACGCTACAAGATGTGTCTGCATATGATGTTTTTGCACTGCGTTGACTTTTGTGAAATGCAGACTAATTAAATGTTACTCATACGCACTGTTTTACATGAGCAGTAGCAGACATTGTTTGCTCGTTTTGTTAATTAAATTTAATTAAATTCTAAAATTTCTTTGTACTGAGTTAGTAACAGATGAGATTGTTTTATAAGAATGTTAAATTTTCTATTTATTTAGAAATGAAATTATATTTAAATTAATCACTTTGTAGATTTTAGGATTATGAGCAGAAATTATACAAGAAAATAAGATTTTATGCTGAGCAAGTGGATTTAGATTCGATTCTTTTGCTTCAAAACTTTGTGTTTTTAATACTTTTACGTGTAATTCACAGAAAGAATGTCGAGAAAAAACTTTCCTGTTATATACAGCACATTAAATTCTTAAAGAATTCCTTAACTTATCTTCACCGAACTCCAACAATTTTGCCTTCAGAGCGCAAAAGATACTTAATAGCAACAAATTTTCGAAATCGATCTATTTATCACAACGCAACTTAGGTGGATATTGGATATGCAAAGCTATAAATTTTCCTCAATTGTACTGACAGAGGATTTTGCTTAGTGAAATTGCAATTGTGTCAAAAATATTCATCTCAGGTTTCTTCGAGCACGCCATGTTACCAATTTATCACTAAAAAAGGCATTAAGTTGGCTCTGTAGTTTATCATATCGTTGTTTTTTTGATCCTTTATAGATATTATTGGAAGATTGCTTTCTTCTTTTAATAAAATTCAAGTGGATTTTACGCATCATTACTTTATTATGTTTGCTTCACATAATATGTATGTCCTAAAAACAAGCAAACGCTTATTCCTATTCCCAGTAGGAATTTTCATTTAAAATCGAAGCTAATCCACACACATTCTAATGAAATCACAAAAAATGCATACAATTTAAAAAATTGACTATTAGTGGTGGCATTGCCGATACAATTGCACTTTTTTTAATAGTTCACATTAAAAAAAACCAAGTACGTGGCAAAATAAAAATTTCCCCGTTAAATGAAAAACTTCTTAAATTAAGGGAAGTATGCACTTAACTCATACCATATGTTCCTTAAAATAAGTTGGTTGTTCTCTTTAGTATAAGTAAACTTAACTTCTTTGTAATAAGGAATGATCCATATGACTTTCTGGATAAGTTTTATTTATTTGATGTTAAACTTAACTTCCTATGTCAAGCATATTTTCTTAATTAAACGAGTGATATTATATTCATATTCATCTAACCACATGTTCACATTATCTTTTCGTGTCCATACTAGGTATACACTTAGAATGTCTGTTATCTCAAATTTTTATTTCTGATGGTATTCGACCAGGATACTTTCAAATAGCATCATAATGTCTGGCAGTCATCGTTTCTGCAAACAACAACGATGTTCAAAATCTGTGAGTCATATGTGATGCCACTTTTTCTGTGCTGCTGCGACAATTGATTGATTAAATGTTTGGCAACACAATGTAAAAGCAGTCACTCATAATTGTCTTTGTCAGATTCTGATATTTTGGTGGCCCATGATCATCTCCAATATCAAATTGCTAACCAGATACAGACCTATTCGGATCTCCATTTGAATCATAAGACCAAAATGAAGTTGAAGTGAACGCAATTTCACCAAATATTATCAGTCGCTAAGCATACTCTTAGTATAACATATTTAGTTCTGAATTATCGTGAAATCGATTGAGCAGAGTGGAGTGAATAAGTTCTCTTCCAGATCGCTAATAAAGCGATATAACGGTGTGGGATACTCGACGGACAAGTTATGGTTTGACGACGCGAGACCAGTGTTAACGCGGAGCGACCTAAATCTCTTTCAATTGGTTAATAAGGCAAAGGAAACGACGTGTACTGTGTGAGCTCACAACACAAGCTGAGTACCGAGTGCCTACTTGAACCCTTTTTTAACGCGGAGTGACTTAATTCTCTTACAGTTCGATACTAAGCCGAAGAAACGATGTGAACACCATGACTGCACAATCTTTACTGACTCGTTGCTAAATTTAGATGTTTGTTAAAACCGTCATATTGGTTGCGCAGCAGGCGTTGCTGTTCAGCTGGTCAAATTTCCCTGTTATTCTCACTTAAATTTAGTTTCTAAAGCATGTGCTATCAATATATCATCTTTAGACTAGATATTCATATATACATAATTGGAAAACATAATAAGGTTAACGATTTGTATGTGGGGCAATTTTTATATAAAAAAATCGTCGTCACACTCTTTCCATTGATTAATGGAAGAAAAACTTTTGATCTCAAAATGGATCGATATCGGTCAATGTGGGACCCTGTACCCTGTACTGGTGTGAGCCAAAATCCTTTTTCGACTCATTTCCATCGATTGGGGAAATCACAATTTTCAAAAAAGCACTGAAATTCCATGAAATTTAACTTAGATAGAGCCATTTTTCTTGAAAATATAGACAAAAGGAAATAATTTATGACAGAATTTTTGATCACAGCCTTTGAGCTGTAGGTACAACATTTTAAAATTGTGATTTACAACTGGAAAAAAATTTATATTATCAAACTATATAATTGAGGCTAAGAACTTTGCAAGCTTTTATAAGACAACTCAAATTAGTTTGCTACTCAGTGACCTTTTATCTGAATGGGATTTCATTCACACATCATTTAATGTTATTCAGCGTTTATTTGCTGCGAATGATTTTAAATCATTTTTGGCTTAATGTTATTTGTATTATTTCATTTCTTACACATCAAGGACTTAGTTTTCGTATATGAGCTTTGCTAGACTTAATAAATCCTTAATGTTTTTTTTCTTTACAGTTGGGTCTTTGGTGAATTTCTCTGCCGCATGTATCAATTCGTACATTCGTTAAGCTACACCGCATCAATTTTTATACTGGTCGTCATCTGTATGGAACGATATTTTGCTATTGTACATCCAATAACGTGTAAACAAATTTTAACTGCTGCCAGACTACGGGTAAGTTGTTTCTGTGTTTGTATATATCTGATGATGCAGCTGTTTGATTTCAATTTAATTGCAATGCCAATTTAGCGAATTAAATTGACTTGGAGTAAATAAACCTGTATGGGTACATCTCTTCTGTTGTTCAATTTAATTGATGCAGTTGTAACGAAAACAGAGAGAGTTCATTGAAATATTTATTGCTGCTTTCTTAACGCAAATAGCTGAATTATTGATTACCTTAATTAAGAATTTGAAGTGTAAGCAATTTAGTTGCAGCAATAAATGCAATTTGACCAATTCTTCATATAAAGTAAACATTTGTGTACAGTGTAATTTTATAAAGTGGTTGAGTACACTACGAAAAATGTTATTTTTAAATATGTTAACGTCTAGCATATGTTGATAAATGTAAGTGGTGCCCGCAGCTACTCCTGCGGTGGTTCATCTGCAAACTTCAGTTTTGGCATACTTTTTCCAGCATTTCGGCCGGTATCTCACCAATAGCAGCAGTAATGTTGTCTTTCATGGCTGCAATTGTGGATGACTTGTCTCTGTATACGTCACGTTATCCCACAAAAATTATTCAAGTGAGGTCAAATCTCATGATCATGGCGGCCAATGGACTGCTCCAAAGCGTGAGGTTAATTGCTCACCATGCTCGCCTCTCAATAGGTCCATGGTATTACGTTATGTGTGGCATGTGGCACCGTCTTATTGAAACCACATGTCGATCAAGTTCAATTCTTCCATTTTGGACAAAAAATAAGTCGGTAATCATCGCACGGTACCTTGTTTCAATGAATGTAATGTTGCGGTTTTCATTATTTTTGCAAAAGTACGGTCCAATTGTGCCGTCGGCCCATAAGCCGCACCAAATTGTTAATTTTTCAGGGTGTATTGGCAGCTCTTGAACTGCTTCTGTCTGTTTTTCAGATGAAATTCGGCAAATCTGTTTGTTGACGTATCCATTGAGCCAAAAATTTGCTACGTCGCTGAAGAAAGTTTTTCGATTTTCGAGCACATATCTCATAGAGCACGAATTTTGATAATAAAATTCAATGATTTGCAAGCGCTGTTCTTTTGTATGTCGAATTATAGTTAAATGGCATGTTTAATTGAGCATTTTTAATGGTAACACTTTATACGAATTTTACGTTAAAAGTCAAAACATATACACTGAAAAAACAAATTGCAAAAAACTCACTCAAAAAAATATCTTTTTTTGTTGTACCAGCAACAATTGAATAAAACGAACACGCAAGCAATAGCCAATCTCACATCGTCAAATCAACAAAACGCACTGTAACATTCAATAAAACTATTTCCGTTTTACGGCTTTTCCCCACTCAAGAACAGACTTCATTCACTTTTATCATTTCATCATATAAACAGGGTGATATGTGTAAACGTTGCACAAAATGCAAAGATTTTTAAGCTTTGATATAAAAATTTATAATATGTAAGTGAGTTTTCTTATAAGTTTTCTTTATCTAGCTCACAATTTTGTGCACTATATACCACTTCGATAAAAACAAGTATATAATGCAATCACTGACCACACAAGCAAATATGTTTCATTAAATAACAAAATAAAAAATCAACAAAAATCTGCAATAAACAGCTTTTTTCGAAAAATCCTACAAGGCTCGCGGCTTTGACATGCCTGGGCCCATCAAGCGGCCACTTGGCAAAACTCATAATCAAAATCAAGGGTATCCGAAAACTCAAGCAAGAGGTAGTTTTGTTAAAACAAACATAGATTTTTTATTTGAAATTGTAAATTTTTTGTTGTTTCATAAAATTTACAGTATGAGATTATCAATTATTTGACAAATTTTTCCATGACAATTTTGCTTTAATGCTGTTGAATTTTCTCTGCCAAGGCATGGGTGGTCGTAGGCTTGCTGGCGTAAACTACAGACTTCAAAAAACACCAAAGAAAAACGTACAACGGCGCTATTCCGCATGATCTGAATATTCAATTTTAATCACTAAAACCAAAATCACACGATCCACGGGGAAATAACTCATGCCGTAAATGATTCTATTATGGAGCCTTCAGCAATGTGTCACCGTAATGTTGAAACCACATGTCGTCCAACTACATAGCTTGCAATTTATGCACAAAAAAGAGCATAATCATATCGTGTCAGCCAACAGCATTAACTGCTATTGCCTGACCAGCCGCATTTTTGAAAAACAATGGCATAATAGTGCCTTCAGCCCAAAGTTGACATTAAAGAGTGGTGAATGCATTCGAATGCGACAATTTTAACGATTAACGAAACCATCAAGATGCTATTGAGCCGCATCGCCGAAGATAATACTTTAAAGATTTATTATGCTAAAAAAATCAAATACGCAGTCATTCATCACTAAATCACCGAATGAGACACCCTGTATTCACAACAAGACTACATCAAAAAAACATTTTGTGTGCTCCTGCTGGCAACTGCTGGTGTTAAGTAAAATCAGTACAATTGTTTGCTCGTAAGCTCAAGAAGATATTGAGTTATGACGAAGAGAATAAACTATAAAATATTTATGGATGTGATGTCTAGTTTTATGAATTGAATTGAATTCAATTTAGATTCATATGCTTAAGAAAACTCCCATGAATATAAATTTAAGATGCACGAGAACAAATGTCTGAAGTGTTTCAAAGTCAACAACCACAAGCTGACTTTTGACATTACAAAACAGAAAAGTTTAAATATCATTTGTGAGTACATATTTGAATTAAATTTTGCAATAATATTTTGTGAGAGGTATTAAGTGTGAGTTATCATTATTAAATTCCTGAATTATTATGCTGATCAACATAAAAATGTAAATATAATCCACTTTTATTAAACATCAATAAATACTTATTTAAGTAACTAAGACAAACTTTACTTCAAATTGTGTATAGAAATAAATTTTATTCTACACAATACCACAACACCAGTAGGTCAACAAAATGTTCATAGTAAAGACAATATCAATGCTGTAAGTTCTGGTGTTGCCTAAGATCTATATTCTATAAGTTTCTCAACGAGATCAAGACTATTTCTGAAACTTTGTTATGGCGTATTTTATTAAAGTATTTGGAGTTAAAAGCAAGATCCAGTTGATATTGAAGTCAAATGATCGCGGTTAGGCGATACCACTTTCTGACTCACCTGGAAAAAATGCAAAAGTTACTGGTCGAAAAATCAACCTCTGGGACATAAGGGGTTAAAGAGCTGTGCGTTTTTATATTGAAGCCATTTTGAGAGTATGAGGGTATTAAACTAAAATGCACATTTCCCTCTGACTTCACCTCCATGGATTTTTCCAAGCATTCGCGATTGTATTTTAAGTCCAGAGATGCGCGCAAAAATTTTTCGAGAGCTGGTTACAACAACATCAGTTCTGGTAAGCAAAAACTCAAAAATATTTTGGAAAAAAATTACTTGTATTGATAGATATTTTGCGAAAAAATTCCTAGTATTGATGAAAATTTTTAAATAGCTGCGCCACGCTAATTGCATGGAACCAAAGGAAAACAAAAACAAAAATCTCAAGCTCAAGGAGCAAATGGATTGAAAACAAAATCACACAAACAATCAAGTGCGTTGAAGACAAAACTACAAAAACAAAAACCACGCAGTGCTAGCGAACCCAAATTATTTAAATTGCGTAATGGCAAGAGTTCAAGGGGTCGATGCGCTGAAGAAAAAATTACAGGAACAAAATACATGCAATGATTGCGGTTCAAAATGATTTAGCTCGAATAACGGAAAGAGCTCAAAGCGAGCTCAAGATTTTTTGTTATTGCTGTAAGAGCTGGAAGAGCCAAACGAGCTAAGGGCTGCGCATCCTTGGGAAATCAAACAAGAAGCGGTGCTGTACAAAAATAAAAATGTTAGTATATATAAAACATGGATTTATCGGAAGTAATCTGATGTTTCCTCTCCAAAGACTAAGGGAAAATCAGGTTTCGGCGTAATCGGATTTCAGTATCAATATGCTATATTCCAATTATTCATAAAATTAAAAATATGTGCGAGTAAATTTATTATGTATACGTAAATATTTTTATTTTTTCAAAACTTCTCATTAAAGTTCTTTTAAGGAATAATGCGCCGTTGACTTATGCATTACAGGTCAAGGATTTAAATCCACTTTATATATTTATAGATGAGGTCAAAACACAATGCCTTAATTTTATTACCACAGCTGCGGAATATTACAAAAAGTTATTATAAATTATTTATTGCATTTGTTTTCTGGCTATGACTCAATTTTAATGAGTTGTATATGATAAAGGGTATGTCACTTTCAGAAAATAAAATATTCAAATTTAATTTCATATTAAAAATGAGAATTCAATGAGATATATTCATCAAATTCAAGTGTCATTGCCTTTACAGAAATGTTGGTACACATAAAAATACTCATCAGAATACACACAAGCAATTTGGCAATTTTATGTTGGTGCAGAAATTGCATATAAAAATAAGTCGCCCAAAATTCAACTTCATAGTACAATTCATTGAAAATTATTGATTTTATATATTTAAAGAAATTTATTAAACTTGTGGCATTTTGCTTCTAGATAATTTAGAATCAGTAAAAATTTTAAACAAATCTTTATGAATTGCGATTTATATTTTTATTTATATATCCTAAAAAATTAAGTTGAACACAAATTACTTAAAATAATTTTAAAACATTATTCACAAAGATATTACTATGAAATAAAACTTGGAAGTTTTTGGCATCGCGCAAAGTTAAGAACCCTACACCGCATTAACAGATAAAATGCCAACACGCTTCGTGCTAAATGATTTCAATAATCGCACCAACATTGAATTTGGTAAAAGTTACTTAAATTGAACACCGTTTGTTTGGGGTGTGCCACGCCATCTTGTAGAAATCTGCCGATTTTTTGTTCAGAGCGTTTTCGAATCATTCTTACTGCTTGGTTTCATTGCCTTAAATAATTTTTTCAGTATATAGAGTTTAGAAGCTTTTGCTTATATGCCACGCCCTCATGATGAAGTTCACCAACATTCAGCTTAGAGCTTCTTCAAGTCATTCTTAATGTTTGTGAGAAATTTGGTTGTATAACAACAAATATCTCTCTCAATATAGCGTCTTAAATGTTCTCTTTGTATGAACGGTAAGCGTGTCCGTGAACTATTTTCGCCAATTTTCAATTTCAAGAATCTTCTTTGAAAGTATAGCTTGTGTACTAAAATTAATCCAATTATCTTGCGAGGTCTTTTACTCATAGTTATTTTCAAAGACAGACACAAGCAGATGGATCAGGTGTTGACTCGGATCACCGTTTCATTCATCTGTTACAAATGAAGTGACAATTTGCATATATTCTGAGTGTAGGGTATAAAAAATCAATTTATTCTCATAGCAATAAACTTTGTTTAAACTTTGCTAGTCATTAAAATGGTCGAATTTTCGTGAGCAATACGCTTAGCCTTTGCTAAGAGTAGGTAATTATCAAATCCACCTCTTAAGTTCATATTTCTTTCGGTTCAATATGAGGTGAGATATATCGGAAATGCTGTTTAATTGCTAACCTTGATCTTATATTTGTTGCATAAGTCTGCGTAAGGCAACCCTTGATATTAAATTTTAATGCATATATTACTATGAGAACATTTCCCAACTCAAATTTATTTAAGCCACTTTGCTACATCCGCCTCTGCATTTACTATCCTTTAATCATTTTGTGAAATAAAATTGGAAACATGGAATTTTGCAAATCGACATTTTTTTCAGACTTTTCCCAGAATAACCTTTAACGCATGATATTTTTTAATTTATTTTTGTTCTGATATTTTTAGATGGTGATACTGACTGTTTGGATAACATCCGCTGTATATTCAACGCCAAAATTTGTTTTTAGCAAAACCATAAAAAATATACACACCGAAGATGGACAGGAAGAGGAAATTTGTGTTTTAGATAGAAAAATGTTTAACTCAAAATTATTGGATATGATAAATTTTGTGCTGCTCTACGCGATACCGCTGCTGGTGATGACGGTGAGTGATACTTTATTTGATAGATTAGCGAAAACATAAATATTATGGCATTGTAATATGATATTAAAAAATAGTAAATAAGACATTTAATCACTATATTAACACTATTACATATCATAACTGAAATATCAAATATGCCACTCAAATCAGAAACTTCACATACGCCACATTTTCCAAATATACCAAATATCATAAGATAGAGCAGGAATCAGCGACATTTTTGGGAGTGGCTTCTTATACAGCCTGCAAATTCACTAAATTATTCTATTTGTAACACATAGAAAAGATAATGGCAGGTATAGCAAAAATATATTCTCGATCAGAGGCTGATCTGTTTAACTATACCTCTGTCTGTCCATGGAAATCATGATTATAGTTAAACCAAGCAAGACAATTGAGTGATACTTGCTTCGGTACACAGGCTACACCTTCAAACACAACTCATTTGGCTGGGAATGGAAGTATTTGGTTCGTGACCACGCCCACCGCCTATAAAAATTAAACATTTAAAAAGCTATGTTGAGAGCTCAACCAAATTTCTCTCAAAAAATCGGACTAGCTCTAAACACAAAAAGTCAACGAATTTCGACATAAGGGTATGGCATCAGACACTGTACCTGAACTGAGCAAAAGCTCAAATAAAATGCATCTAAAATCGGTACTGGTACAATGGTTTCGTATCATATCACAAATAAAATTTCGTCAAATTCAAAATCGGAGCTGCTCCTATTTTTCGAGAAATCGGCATTTTAGTTTATCGTGACCATAATATATGCAGAGTAGTACGAATACTATGTTAAATCCAAAAAAATTAGATTCATTTTAAGTAAAGAATTCTGTGAAAGCGTGTGGTAGACACCCGCTGAGTTACAGGACGTTTATCTATGTGCCTTAAGAGTAGTGTTTACTAACAGAGATTATCTCATAACTTTCTAAGTAACAGAGCAAGAGCAATAAACTTAGTGAGTTTCATAAGTTGACATTCACACACTTTTTAGTGGCACTATTATTTGCAGTTATGTTTTCAGTTCCGAATCATCGCTTGTTAAAGACAACAACAAAAAATGTCTGAACCGCAGCGCTATCCCCAACTTAACCAAATTGCATAGCAATCAAAGTATCGGATGCCATTTTAAATATTAAATCCATTCTATGATAACTAAAATTGTAATCGCTCTATCTCATGACGTCGAAGGACAACCCTTCAATTTGACTTGTAATCGTTCAACTAAACCGATCATATAAAAATAAAAATATTTTTTTTTTTTTGCTGACACTTGAACTAAAATCAATCATCTAATCTGTGTTCTGTTTATGTCACTCTTCCATCCCTTAGGTGCTTTACAGCAAAATCGCAATAGCACTGTGGCGCAGTTCACGCGGTTTGTCACATCATATGGCACAGCAGCAAGATGGCGGCAATGATATGGGACTACACAACAGTATGTACCACCATCAAGCGCATCATCATCCGCAGCATCAGCAACAGTCAGTGTTGCAACATTCGCCGTTGTCGCAACAGCAACCGCCCGATACACCAATCATGGGTAGTGGTGGTGGTGGTGGTAACCCAGTGGGCTCCTTGCTGTCCCGCAAGCAGAGTAGTAAATATGAGAAACGCGGCGTTAGCATCACTGAAAGTCAAGTGAGTATTATATTTAGTTGAAGTTGAGTTCGGTTTGATATGTGTGGGTGCGTTTGATATTAAAGTGCATTTTCCTTTTTTTCTTAAGTTACTGACTGCTGCACATTTTCCAATTTCTAAGAGTTGCCAATGCAATGATTTTTTTTATGATTTTGTATTTTATTGCTACTTAGTTTCACTATTCCTTTTCGGTTATGATTTTAAGTAGCTATTTTTAAATTAAATTTAATGTAATATAATCTGACATTGTTCAATTTATCTGAATTATGTAGCTTATAAATGCAACAAACAAAACAATTCCTCAACTTGGCAACCCAAAATTGTTTTGAATAGTTTCATTACCTTGCATCAAAATTTAAAATCGATTATTTTGTCAAATACAAAGTTTTTAGCTTAATTGAATTGTGAAACACTAAAGTTTGTGTTTGAAGTTTCAAACTTTGTTTTTTCAGTTCAAAAGCAAAGAAAAAAAAAGTGTATGGTGAAAGAAAAAGTGCAAAACTGTTGAAAAAAGTTCTAAAACGTGATGACAAATATTACCAAAACTTTGTCATCAAAATGTGTCATATGTTCTTTTGCCCCAAAGGAGATTGTCCTTTTTGGAACATTTGAAATTTAATTCACATTTAAGGTTGAATAGTTGCAAACATTTGTGTACCTTTTAGTTTTTCTTTTCATTTTGATATCATGTGACAACTTTTCATCCATTTTTTTTTGTTTTATTTTTGTGACATTTGATCTGAGTAAAGACTTTCGTTTTGAATTTTTAGCACACTATCGTTTTCACTATAAGCAAACATAAAAGAAATAGTAGAAATAAAAGGCAGCAGACCACTATGCAAATTACAAATTTATTTTTCATTTCAGTACCAAAATTCAAGTTCCACCACAACTAAATTTTTAGTGAAATGTTTTCAATATCCATTTAATTCAATATATTCTTAGAGGAACTTTCTTATGGTAGGAAATTGCCATTTAGATTTTGTATTAAATTCAAATATTAAACTTTATTTTAATAAAACAAAATTATTTTTTTTGAATATAAAAATATAATAGAAATTCACTTCCACTAGAAAATTTGACTAAAAACATTTTAATCGAATGAAAGTTGTGGTGGAAACTTAGAAATTTTGGAGCAGTTGAAATATCTCCACAAAATTTCATAAATATTAGAGATTACAAGACTATGGTAGCGTTTTTCAGGCAGAGGTTATAGCGATAAAAAAGGCGCATCCTGGCTTGGGATGAATGTTGTATCCAAAAAGTATATAAATATTTATTCAGATAGTCAGGCTGCTATCAAATCTCGAGAATCAGTCTTTCTAAAGTCACTTATAGCCCAACAATGCCGATCGTCTCTGAACGAGGTGGCTCAGTATTTTAACATTCAACTCATCTGATTGGGTATAGGAACACCGACGGCAATTACAAAGCCGATGAACTACAGGGGACTACTAGACAAATTCCTCAGGACAAGGAAGGTGTTGGCATGCCACCTGAAAATTACTGCTAACAGAAGAAATGGTAAAAAATGGACTCAAGTGTTAACTTCCAATAAAACTAGGCAAATCTGGACGAAATGGGATGCTTAGCGTTTGGCAGAACTAATTTCCCGCACTAGACATAGTGTCTTGTCAGTTTTTGCATTCGTAGCTGGTCACTGCCTCATCGGCAGACATGTGGAGGGATTAGGTGTTAGGTCTTGTGACTTCTGCAGAAATTTTGGAGTAGGAGGAACGCATTAAGCATTTTATCTGCTCCTTCCCCGCAATTGCTGAAATACGCCATAAAACACTTGGTTCGTTTTTATTTGATAACCTGGATGACCTTTGACATGATAGCATAGATCAGATATTTAGTTTTATTTAGTAATCTGGTTGGTTCATCGAGAGGGTGCATCCAGACAACCTGTGGTGTCACAATATATCACATTTGGTCTAAGTGAGTCAGTTCGTAACGGGCTTACGCTCATACCTAACCTTCACTAAGACCTCCACTAGTACTAAAAATTTTGTGATTAATGGTTTAAATCCTGACAATATGTTTCCAGTACCACTTAGTATTGCACTAGCACTAAATATTTCGTGATAGTGGAGTCGAAAATTCATTCCAACAAATTCCTGTGTGCCACTTTGACATCCACCAAACGTTTAGTTACGTAATTATTTCATAGTTGATTTTCACTAGTTCTGTTCAAACACAGTACTAGTCATTTCATATATCAAAGTTTCTTGTTCCTTATTATTTTATGATCCTTTTCAATACGGCTAGGTATAGGAAATGCTGATATACGATTGCCATTAATGAATCCGGAAATTCTTTTGGTAAATCTATTAACCCGTAATGCTCTAGCTTTTTTTACATCAAGAAATTAACTTTACTTACTTCCTGAAATAATGAGATTTTAACTAAGAAGCCAATAATTTTAATCAATACAGTTGTTTTTAGGCAATATTTCGTCAGGCACGGCAGGCTTTTATTGTAAAATTTAAAAAAATTTGAAAATCATTACATAAATTCTATTTAATCAGAACATAATACATAGAATTTTCGTGTCATTGAGTATTCAGCAAAAATATAATTTTTTTTTTTGTTACAGCAATTCTTCAAAGTATTAAATCTTTTCAGACTGTCTAAAGTAGTCAGATTAATAGCGCATTTCATATTTCTGCAGGAGCTCTTCGCTATGAAGCACGTTTTACTTCTATAGTGTGTTTTTCTATTTCGGTAATAAGTAAATTTTTGAGTTAAAATTTTTTTGAAACATTATCTGCATCACTTTCTAAGAAAATGCATCTCGATTAAATTTGTTACTTTCCTTTGAAGCGTTTCATTTATTAAAATAATTTAAAAGTCAAATACATTTTGTTCAATTTGCCAAGAAATTTGCAAAATACTCACAAAGTATAAACAATCATTCAAAATATTTCAACACTTTGCAGCAAATTTTGCCAATTCCTTTCATTTTGTGTAGTAAATAAGATGATGCAAGTGAAAAGTTAAATGCGCACTAAATCTTTGCACTGTTGAAAGCTTTTCAAATGGCTACGACCATGAAAGAAGTAAATATAAGAAAATAGCTTAATAAAAAAAATGAGCTGCTCCAGACGGCACATAATATATATTGCAGCTCGTGATTCCAGTTTGAAAAATTAAGTGCAAAAGTTTTACGCCAAAAACTCAACGAATGTCATCAACTAAGCATTGTTTACAACTTATATGGCCTTCAGTGACATTTCCCTGTTCCCAAAACAAAAATTATCACTTCTTAGATGTAGATTCGGTTAACCCACATTTAACCAAAATATTCAGCTTACTTTTTTTTAAATAATTGTAATGAGGTGGTAAATTGAGTGAAATTAAGTACCAGAAAATAAGTTTGAGCTCGATCGGAAAATATTTTTTTTTAAATAATTTATTTCAAACTCTCACTTAACCTTAAAAAGTGGGCATGGCAGGGCAAAGTTAATTTTTGAAGAAAGACCAAGAGATTAAACTTTAATCTAAAAAATATTAAAAAAATATAAACCTTCGAATTTTTTTGCCATGTTATAATGAAAAAAGTTTTCAAACATGAGCAATTTTCGTGGCAGAAGACTAATCTCCAACCAGCTTATGAAAAATGTATGGAACTTTGAATCAAGCGTGGCACCTACTTTGAAAGCGACAAAATATATTTGAATATATAAATAATTTTGTTTCATTTTATTTAACACAATAGTGGTCTCTGATATTATTTTGTGGTGTCTTTTGCTTTCAAATATCAACAAATGTGACGTCATCTTAAGATTTTGCTCGTTTGAAGGAGACTTTACTTCATAACATCATACATCCAATCTATAAATCTCAGTCAATTGAAATACTTACTTTGCCTTACTACATGGGTACCTTCTGCGTACCACTTGACCACATAATATTGCAAACCATATTTTATGCTGTCGTCTACGAGTATAGACCCACCATTTGTTTGTATCTTTCCAATGTCCGGCGCCATAAGAAATTGAAATAAATTTCCCTTACTTTTATCAACTCGTAACGCACAGAAGTTCGAGGGTGAGAACTAAAGAAAAGTGTAACGTAAAACTTTGCTTACAACTATTAAAAGTGAAAATAAAAAAAATTTATAAAAATAAAATAAATTTATTAAAGTAAAAAAAAAAAATGGTTTAAGGCATTCGAAAAATAAATTTTTTGATGCTATTTATAGGTATGTGACAACTCAAAACTTGAAAGACTTATAGGTCCTTTCATTTCTACTGATGGCATATTTACGTTTTGTATCTCAACTGGATCTTGCAGTTGGTTGAAATGATGTTTCAGTTGAATTAAGTTGACAAAATTGTTGCACTACTCTTACGATTTAACTACACGTCCTGAACAAACAACTCAGTAAAAACTTTGTCAAGAATTCCAATTTTCTTTACTGTTCGTGTTGCAATGATTTCAACACTTGCGTAGAAGTTTGTTTAGGTGTTGATTTAATGGAATAATGTTGAGTGTATGGAAAAAGTGTAGAATTTTCTAACTTTTGTATGAATATAAATTTATTTTAACCTTCGATGTAGAGAAGATAGTTTTCAATTAGCGTAAAAAATCAAAAATTATGGTATACAGAGGTGGTGGCGGCAGACTCTCGAGAAACGAAAAATTGACTTTTAATGGAGAGGCTGTTGAAACTGCGCGGAAGTATATATACCTTGGTGTTCCTTTAACTTCAAACCTGAACATAAGAAAGTATCTAGATGGAAAGTTAACCGAAGCAAAACAAATAATTTCTTGTATATTGGAGCGCTGCATCAAAAGGAACTACATCGAACTTAACGCAAAGCAAAGGTCATTCAGCTCTGCAGCAGCGTCAACTGTTTTATATGGAGTGCAAGTCTGCGTATATCGTTCTTTTGAAGCCGTAGAGAAATTTCTGCGGTACTTTATTAAAAGTATTTTTCGTCTACCAGAAACCATTCCCAAACTACATGCTTTATTTAGAAACTGAGACACCACCTATGATAATGTATACTCTTGCCATGCACTTCAACTAAGTATATTGCTAAGTTTATGGAGATGAAATATGAAAGGATACTTTAACTCATTCTTAATAACATGATTCCGACGAGAGGATCAATGATGGCAGAGGGGGAGAGACTGGAAAGCGAATGCGGTAAAAATTTAATGATTGAATCAAATTCAACGCCATGCTTGAAAAACTTGAAAATGTTATGCATGACAGAAATGTAGCGGAGGCCAAATCTTCAATGTTGAGAAGTTTTTACAGTCGCCTTGAATACAACCTTGGACACAATATGTACCTACTTCATAGCAATCCAATCAATAAGATAAGCTTTGTTTTCAAAACTAGAGGCAAATTATTGAATTTGAACTACATGTCACACAGAATCTGATCTTCCACTAATTTCGATATTTTTCTTTGATCCCATATAGACCACTATATACCAATGCCTGTTCTTTCACTAAAGCTATGTCTTGCTTACTTCAATGGCATGCTCTAACTTTCCGTATCTCTTTCTCCCAATACGTATATTTTCATTGCTCTGCTCAACTCTTCTCTATATATCTTCGTTGGTTATGGTGTTCATGTTTCAGTCTTTTTTCATTCGACTTGTTTCATATAGTGAGCAATAACACACTTCGAAAACATCTACTTAGGTATTAGCGGCAGCTATCGCTTTGAAAAATTAATTACCTATTGACAATAGTATGATTCAGTTTATAAGGCCTTGGACTATGTCCAAATATTTTGCCTTGATCTTTTTTTAAATTTATTTAAAATCTCAGCGCATCAGAAAAAATTTCTTGAAATGATGTGTATCAAAAAGCAGCAGTGAGACACTCTGAATGTGCGCCATTCATGAGCTTATGAAACTTTGAGCACACTCACACGGATTCAGGCACATAGAAACGAGTCACCATTCATCTCATTGCGAAGTCTGTGAAAGCGAGTGTGTTTCACAATCATTTGGCAATCGTTTCCTTTTGTAGGTAGATGAATGTTGCATGAGCTATTTATAGATACTCGAGTCTCCCTTACATAGGCTTGCCATAAGAAAACATTGTACTAAAAAAATTTTGGGTACTCTCGTGGAACACTTGGTGAAGTTTTTTGAAAAATGTGTTTTGACCGTGAGGTTGATAATGGATTTTGAAATTACTTAGGATGCCTCCGTACTTGTAAAGGGACCGTTTTTGACCCATGTTCGGAAAACAATTTTTTTAATCCAGTCGATAGAGAACGGTTAAAAAAGAATTTTAGACATTACTGGGAGTGCCTCCGTACCATGAATGATTTAAAAAAAAAACGACAGTCATAATGATTTATTGATTTTAGTAAATCTCTTTCAAAATTTGCAGTTTTTCAATTTTTGTTAATTTTTATTTTTAAGTTGGAAAATTCACCAAAATTTTACTTTTCAATATTTCCAAGAACTCAAAAAACCAAAATTTAATACAGTTTTCTGTTTAAGAATATTTTTTTAGTTAATGTTTTTTAAAAGCTTAATTCGTCAGAGCCTCAAAAAACATTTGACACCACCTTTGAAATTCCTGTGAATAAGTCAGCTTTCATTTGACATATTACTCTAGGTTGAAATTAATCAATGTTCTTTCAACTACCTAGAGCTTTAATTCCAAAATCAAAATTTGATACGAATTTAAAAAAAAATTGCAATTCAATCAAAATATTTATTTTTTAAATCATAAAATCATTTATAGCTGCAATTTACTTCTTGTGCATGTAACCAAACCAACCACATAAAGTCATTATTTTATTTAAAATTTTCTTAGCAAGGAAAACCCCCAAAAAGTTTACGACGACAAACCATAAAATTTTTGGTCGAGAAAATGTTTTTTTTTTGTAGATTTTATCCAAACTTTATGTAAGAACTTAATTCACACACACACGAACAAAAATGTAGAATACCAAAATTTTCATATGAAGTGGCATAGTTACTAATGCAGTCCAAGTAACTGAAATTTTCCTTTTTGAACAGATTTCTAGATGCATTCAAGTTTATTCAAACATGCAACTCAACTTTTGTAAGGCGATTGCTGGCGCACGATTTTCATTTGTTCGTTTAGCATTTTCTATTTTATTTGAAATGTTCATAACTTTTTGATGTTTTTTTGTTTTTGTGATGATATAAAACTACAATTTTAAATATTTGCCAAAATCTATCTCATATAAATGTACATGCAAAATATATGTTATTTTTATATAAATATAACTAAGTAAGTATGTAGATATGATTGAGTGAGGCAGCAAATATTGCATAATGAAGCACAAATTTGATTATCCTTTGTGAAAAGCAAATCGAGTGTACTTAGTGCAAAATGTTTAAATATATATAGTTTTGTTTGAGTAATTTTTTTTTTTTTGTTTCTTTGTCAGTTGGCCTGTGTTATTTTTGCATATGTTGTTCTAGTGTTGCCTTAACAGTTGCTTAGTTTTCAATGTTTATTTTAAAAGAATGATAAAATACTTATTATTTTTTCTTAATATCTATCTGCTTTACACGACTTTTCATCTTTAATTATTATTTGCTTTTCTTTCAACTATGAACTTAACATTATGCTTAACAAATACATATATGAATTTTGTGACATAACTCTATATTCTGACATATCAAATACATATACAGAATGCTAATTTTGAGGTGAGTTAGGAAAAACTTAGAACGTTATGCCTAGCCATGCAGTAGAGTAAGTTATGATTTTCATGAATACATTTTTCACTAAGCAATTAAGGACTGTCTCAGAAAAAACTTACGTTTTGCTTTTTAGTTGTAAAAAAATACCCAGTAATTTTTTTGGTGTTTTGTCCTTTTTAATTAATAATGACTAGTGTTCAAAATATAAATAACTTAAAACTTAGTAACAATTTTTTTTTTTTAAAAAATTCTTACTTTTTTCGTAAGGCCCTTCATTAAATTTTGTCCAGTCGTTTCATCGACAGTATGGTACGATTATTTCCACTTAAGTCTGAAGTCTTATAAATTTTTTGCAGTCTTACCACTCCTTCGAAAATCTCTTTTCATTAGAGCCCAATATCTTTCAATTGGGCGAAGCTCTGGGCAGTCGGGCGGATTTGCTATTTTTGTTACGAAATTGATCTTTTTATTTGCATACCATTCCATCGTAGCTTTAGAGTAACGAGAGGTTGCTAAATCTGGCCAGAATATCACGGTACCCTCATGTGCACGAATAAATGGTAAAAGATGTTTTTCGAGGCACTCGTCTATATGAACTTTGGAATTTATTGTGCCTTGCGTAACAAAAAATCTGCTTTTGAGACCACAGGTGCATTTGGCCTGCCGAACCATACATTGCTTCGGAAATATGCAAATTTTTTTTCTTTGAATTTAGTAGACATATGCCCCTTTTTCGGTGATGTATAATATTCATACCGAGGTAACTGCTTGAAATCTGCTTTGACATAAGTTTCGTCGTCCATAACACAGCAATCAAATTTAGTCAGGTACCTTCGATACAATTTTCGGGCTCGCATCTGAGCCATCAACTGCTTTTAATCAGAACAGTCTGGTACTTTTTGAACTCTATATGTCCTTAGCTTACTTTTGTTCTTAATCCTTTGTACAGTAGATTTTGATGTACCTGCTCTAGGCGCCAGATCTCGCACTGAGGTGTTGGGATTTTGCTTAAAAAGGCACTCCACCTTCGTCGCTACCTTTGGTTTAGAAAATTCTGGTTTTCTATCTGAACTTTTTTCGTGAAACATGTTGATCCTTCTTATAATTAAAAATAACCGCAAAGACAGATTTATCTGATGCACCAACTATTTTTGCTATAGCTGAATATTTTAATTCTGGATTTTTCAGGTATGTGGACAAAATCAGTTTGCGGACTTTTTGTTGCTTGCTAGACATCTTTGTCGTTAAAAGTGCTATCTCCAAGTGTTATACATCATATTAAACGTCACTTTATATAGAACAAATAGTGTGTATTTTTATACCTTTAAGATTATCAGGTAGAGAATAATACAAAAAATAAAAACGTAAGTTTTTTCTGGAACAGTCCTTACTTTTTCTACTGCAATTTGCTTTTATTTGATAAAATAATCCGTAGAATTAGTGCTTGTTTACTTAAAAAAAAAAAAATCCATTAATTCGGATTCGTAGCAGATTTTCTAATGCACTTTTATTCGTTCTCTTATTTGATACTAAAAATTTTTGCGGCTGTTGATTTAGATTTATGATTCCACTTCGGTGTAGGAAAGTTGATTAATATCTTGAATAAAAACGGTTGTAGTTAGTAAAATAGAAAAAAAAAAATCAGTACACATAGTAAAGTATAGGCCAAAATTTAAGCACCCACTTAGTAAATTTTTTTTCAATTCATAAATTTTTGGTGAAATCGAAGTTTTTGAACCATGTTGTGGATAGCTGTATTAGTGACAAACAAAATTTTAAAAAGTACAGCGTCTTTCATATAATAAGTTAGTTTAAAAAAAAAGTCTTAAGTCAAAAAATTTAACAGATAAAACTTAAGCATTCCCTTTTTTATGGTAAGTAAATATTTTTAAAATTAGCACTAAGTTGCAAACTCTTTGTTCTGAACGACACACGCACATTTCTTAGGTATAGAGAATACTTCATTATTAATGTTATCCGAAGATATCTCTTCCCAGGGTATTTTAAAAGATTGAAACAGATGTCGCGGTTTTGCAATTTTCTCAGCCGATTTTCATGTTAACCATCTCCCACAAGTTCTCAACAGGATTCAGATCAGGGCAGGCCAACTAAGAACTTCAGTGATATTGCTCTGAAATCAGGCTTTAAAAACTAAAGTGGTGTATTTTGTATCGCTGTTCTGTTGGAACTTCCATTGAAGTGGCGTCTCTTCATCAGCATATGGTAGCATCACATATTTTTGTATGCCAGTGTGCATGAAGTGATCCATACTTCCATCAATCCTATTAATTGGTCCAATCTCATGACCAGAGAACCATTGTTATACCATTACACGCACACTTTCATTCTTAGCAGTCGCTTTGCAATACTTAGAATACTATCTATCTCCTTTTCGTATGCGTACACTTCGTACATTTCAAAGTCTCCATTTACTACATTTTCACAAAATCCAAATGCCAGCACTGGTTCGTATGATACACTGGGAATGTACTTAAAATACCATCACTGATTTGTGTGCGATTTCATAAATTGTCCCACTATTGAAATTTGAGTTTTTGGATATCGATACTTCCAGAGCTCAGGCTTTTAGAAAAAAAAAAAGAATTTAAGCCACATCAGAAAAGTCATTTCACTGTTGGTGATAAAAAAATCTAAAATGTATTGTTGGGCCTCTACGTAGGTTGCTTCGTTCTGCAAATCTACTCTCTCTACGTTAATTTATTCATCCAACTTGAGTGCTGGCACTGAATATTACGTTGATTGAGGAAACCAAATATATTGGCGCAAGAGTTAAAGGTACGGGTAGTGGTTATATCATCTCTATGGGGCGTAGCAGGTTTTTTTTTCAAGCGCGGCCACTTCTACATTTAGTTACAGTTGTATAGCCAATGCAGTAAATTGTACCACAAAAGCTCCAGTCGCAATAAAATGGTAAGTTACAACTAAGATAATAATTGTGGACCAACTTCTAATTTGAACTTCAAAGCTCTTTTTACTGGAACTAAGAACCATCGTATATTAAAGCGACAATTATTGCACAGTAAGACTGGGACTACCAGAAAACTTAAGTTCTGCAGTTCTAACTCCAATGCAATAAAGACTTAAAAATGCATTTTGATACGGAGTTTGCAAACCGAATGCAACACATTGAGCGACGAAGCTATAACTTATTTCTTACCCTTTCCCAAATTTTTTCCTCGAGACCTCACCCTGGTAGCCCCAGCGCTTGATTTGGGTATTGTGATGACACTAGTAAGAGCTTATGAGGAGTTACACAATGCTCTTGATTATTTTGATGAACACAGCACAGCTGTTCTGGACATCGGCTACGCCAAGTGCTGCTGAGCGAAAGGTTGACGAATTTCGACATGATGGTGTGGTACCTCCCATACAAACAAAAACTTCATAACGCTTTACTGAGAAAATTATTTAATATTTACAAAATTAGTAGGTGTGATTTGAAATAGCTCTGGACAAGAACATGATCAATTTTTCATCTGAGCTGGCACTATCCATAGGGCCGAAACTTTAAATAGCTTTACAGAGAGAATTATTTAAAAAAATGCAACCAAATTTCATATAAATACCAGAAACGGTTTGGCTTAGCTTCAGACAAGAAGTTGCGAAGTTCGAGAAGAGGGTGTGGCATCTTCCATGTAAATATAAGCTTCAAAACGCTACATAGAGAGCTATTTAAATAAATCTTGCCAAATGCAATGTGGCTACGTTGAGTGAAACCAGCCAGCACATTGCATTGAACTTATGCGCTCATTTACTGTGGACTCAATGTAGGGTTTCGAATTTTAGGCATGGTTAAAGGTGACAACCTTACTAGTTTGTTTTGGAATTGCTGCTGGTGACACTAGTTACTAAGCTGTGTTTTTAAGTCTCACAAGATCTTGTACCGATGCTAAAAATCGATTGAAAAACACAAATATTTTAAACAGCAACCAAACAATCTAATTAACAGCCTTATTACTCTGTTCTCCATTGCTACTAAATGTGGCACTAGATGTTTAAGAAAAAAAATTAAGGCAAGAAATAAAAATAGTTTTTAAAGAGATTCTGTACACCGTTTTGGTGAATTCTTCTCCACTTTGCTCCAAACTGATGTCCCAAACACGCAAATAACAAATTAAACATTGTCACATATGACCTTTTTAAGACCTTATTCATTAACATAGGAAACAAAAAATATAAAATGGAAAAATTATGTCATAAATGTTTTATATTCACTGCGAATTTTTTATGTTTTTTTCTGTCTTTTATTTGCGCAACTTCTTCGTTACTTTTTTTGCATTTTATTTTATGGTTTCATTCGCGCTTCATCTTCATTGTTTTTGTGCTTTTATTCTAGGTATCACTGGAAGCGGACCGTCCTATTGTGTCAACATGTCGCAGCAGTGTCACCGGCAGCAACAAGGCCAGCTTCTATCTTCATCATCCACACCAACGTACGCAACGCGGTGTGGTGACATCACACATGTCGCATTCATCGAGTAACGTGCTGCGCGCACGTCGTGGTGTTGTCCGAATGTTGATTATCTTTGTGTTGACGTTTGCATTGTGCAATCTGCCGTATCATGCAAGAAAAATGTGGCAATATTGGTAAGTAGTAGTATCATCACTTGTAAGTAGTTGTCAGTGCTTAAGCAACATTTTTAATTGTCTGATTAAAAAATTTATTTGTGCCACCAAGGCAAAAAAAATATTCTTTTTAAATTGAAAAAACAGCATATCCTTCATTAAGCAAAGAATAAAATTTACGCGGTCAATTTAGCTTATAAAGCGTAATTTGTAATAAAGTATTTGTTCATAAGGATAGGGATTTGTGGCTTGTACGATACATGAAATAACCAGATATCACGTGACATTAAATTCGGCTAAAATTGTTTTGCATGTGTTTTAACAAATTGAGGCAGATATTGCCTTCTTGTCATGGGAATATCATCTCCAGTGAAGAAAATTAAAATCTTTAGAATAAAGTTATGCAACTAGCACTTGACTTATAGCTAGCTCCAAATAATGCTGGTGTTTCATATGGTCTCTTCTAATACTTGTGGATTTAAAAAAAACAAAGTTCCCAACAACAGCTGAGCTTTTGTTATGCGTGCAGCATGTTGGAGTTATAGAATCTATTGGCTGGCCCGAGCTACTTTTCGGCAATTGGGGCTGTTATTTGTCACATAGTTTTCATTACTAATACACAATAGTGGTCCGACAAGCTGCTCGAGTATGGTGATTACCTATGACGGACATAAAGAGTGCTACTTTGATATTAAACTTTTGGCGACTTTTTTTTAGGTAACTTTTTCTGTAATTTTAGACTGAGTGTTTTTTTCTTCATAGCAATCTTTGTGGGGATTCGAATTTTATTTATTACTTATCGCACTGTATTTGTGGGATTTCGAGTTTTACTGTTTCTTACATCATATTGCAGCAGAGATTGATGCAGTTTTTTGTGATTTTACTTTGGTTTTGAGATGTTTTTTTTTTGCTCTTTTTTTTCGACATTTGTAGGTATATATCGCCTGTTGCTATTTCATACGATTGTGGTGCGCGAGTTGAAAGAAGCCTTAAAGTGATTGTGATGCTATAGTTTATGCTATAGCTAGGAGTATTTGTTGAAAATGTTAATTTTTTGTGCAAATTTTACATGGTTTATGATTTCCTGATTAAAACATTTGTAGAGTTTCAAAATTTTAATTTTCCATTCAGCACTTTGTAGTGAATATTTTGACAACGCTTCCAATACTAATAAGTATTTAATGTAGTTTAAGGAAATTTTTCTATGGTTTTAGAGGTTAGATTTTTACTTCCAACATTTGTAGAGTTTCATAAAGTTTTGATGTTCAAGTTGGGGTTAATAATTCAATAATGTGGGCAGGACGAATATATTTGAGTGAAACTTATGAAGTTGAGCCAGTAGTATCATGAATTGCGATGATTGAACATAGTTTGGTTTATTTGTTTGCCAGTGAGCGTAACACAGGAACGAGTAGAAATGAGAGCCAGTTATAATTCGTATATGTAGTATTTCAGTTGTGGGTACTATTTGGCAATGACCTCAAAATATTTACGGCGAATTCTGGGGTGAGCCATCAAGCTGTAGTCAACAAAGTGCTCCAACTGGACGCCACCGTAGCTTTTTAAGAAATTTGAAATATGGCAAATTGAGTTGAACTGGGTATTAACAAGATAGAACAAAGCATACGCTTTTCGATTCTAAGGCACTTTCATCGATAAATACAACTGCTATGTTTTAAAAGAATTCACTCGCACATAGAACATTAAATTCGAAATGTTACAGCTTGTCAAATATCTGTCACTTTTTGTGAATTTATCTTGCCAATTATGAATTCACTATACAAATACGCCTAGCCTTGTGGCTATAAACACTGTCTATGCGAAGGATCACTCATTGTTATCGTTAGAATTTTATTGCACACTTGAGCCAATAACTTAGGCACCACTGCATCAACATAAATTTTGATTTCTTTTATTTAACTAAATATCGATTTTGTAAAGAAATATGAAACTGAATAACAATCTGCATTTAATATTTAAAACTCAGAATGAAAACATAATCAAAATACTGATTGACACAAGCAGCTTCATATTTTGTTTTTGTTCACTCAATTAAGGTAACAATTACTTTCCACAAATCTCTTGAATTTCAATTACCATGCAAAAGGACGCTGACAAAAACATTATAACAAATTGGCAACACTTTGTTAGTAGCAGTTAAATATATTCAAGCACGTAGTTAATTGTATTAACAAGGTACAGTGGGACAAGCTCAATTCACTCGTGGTAAAAATATCATAGTTCTCAATAAAACTTAAGTCACCTTTTTTGTTATTGGTTCGTGAAGAAATATTGATACTAAATTATTACTTTATTGCTCTTGCTGAATTGAAGTATCTATTTTGACCAGGATTATGATATTTTTGAACTTCCAATTTTCCTTCTGCCAGATATAGATATTTTGCATTTTAAAGCCAACGCCAGAAAATATTTAAGATATTCGAATTTATTTCAATTCAATTGGATCGATAGTGAATTTTAAATTCCAATATTTTATGTGAACCAGTAGTACAGTCATTTGGTAATAAACAAAGAGGTTACCTGAAAAGTTCTCCGAGAGTTTTGAAAATTTTTAAGTGTATAGATTTTAATGTGCTCTTTCCGAATTTCAAATTTGCTACCTCGTATTTTTCCGCTCGAGCCGCCATAGGAGAAAAATTCCGCTTAAATGCAGTTATTTTGATAATATCTCCTTTCCAAGTCATTTCACTATAAAAAGTTTTCACACAGAAAGAGACTAAATGAAGTTTTCTACAATTTATGTTACAACTTTTTATTCGTAAAAGTAATAGTTTGGCGTACGAGCTCCGCGAAGTGTACTTTCACACGTGTTTTGGTCAGTTCCACACCACCTTGAGGTGGAGTAAGCGTCGCGTTTTTTTATCGTAACATCTACAGCACATTACCGTAATCCGCATGCAATTCACTATTCCAATGTTGAGCGCATTCTCATTCGCTTCGCTGCTCTTGATGGACCAGGTGTTGCGAGTTCATTGTCTTTAGTACCGATTGAAACGTCACAAACCGTTCACTGGATGCATAGTTAGATCGAACGTTGGTAACATATTGATTGCAATTGGATGAAAACGATGCAACGCGACGCCAAATGACTCGGTGTAATAAGTATCGTTCCAGCAAACATATGATGAAATCGAGATTGAAAAGGATTGCGATGAAACTGATAATCCCATCGTAGATGATGTGGAAGAAATTTCGGACTGTGACGTTTCAGTGGGCAATCTCCTCCCGTTTCATTTTGTACCAAACGTTTTTATTGTGAAATGACTCGGAAAGGAGATATTGTCAAACAACTGCATTTAGGCGTCATTTTTCCAATATGGCTTAGCGCGCGGAAAAAATTCGAGGTAGCAAAGTTGAAATTCGGCAGAAGCACATCGAAATTTTTACAGCTAACCATTTTCAAAACTCCAGGAAACCTTTGCAGGTAAAACTACCAAATGATTGCACTACAGAACGGATGCAAAATATTTGTAAAAAATGAATTCATTTACAGTTTTCCCGATATGACGTAGCTAGCGGTAATGACCCAAGTTTGAAAACTCCTAAAAAAACCAAAAAAACTCTCCGAACCTTTGGGAAATTATATTCTTGTGCTGCCTAACGTTTTCAACTTTGGGATGAGAAAAGTTAACAAAACTTTAGCAAAGTCAAAAAGGTTACGGAATCTTTTTTTATATATGATATGGCTAGCAAACCGTTTAAATTAGGCATGGAATTGGTGTCCTGTGCCATATAAATTTTTTTTTAATTTTTTTTCTTAAATTAAAAGCTGCTTTTGCTCTATTTCCATTCCACAAGTATCTACCTTTGTATGCGCCATCTGTTTCAACCATTATAAATAAAAAAATTGCAACCCCGCTTTTTTATTTTTTTATTTAAATGAATCACTTCATTGAATAGGATCCTCACACAGGTCAGCACAGCTTTCAATTGAATTCAATTAACTTTTTTTTACCTTTTATTTCAGTTTTTTCCTTTTAAAATTCTCTTGGTGATTTTTTATGCTTTTAAGCACAAATATTTTAACGGTTCATTAATTATTTTGTACTTGATATAAGAGGTACTTGGCTATGTTTGACCTTGGTCTGAAAACAAAACTGAAAAAGAAAAATAGGATTTCTGCTGCTGCTTCCATAAATACTTTTGAAAGATTTTGGCAACATTAACAGTATTGCGCAGTGCAATTGAATTAAAATTGTGGGGCAAACAAAGGTAGTTCATTAAATTATATCAATTAAAAGATAAAAAAATATCACTAAGAATAACTTAAAAAAGCAAAGTGCAAATGAGCTGAACATGGGCGTAGTCATAAATTGACTTCAACTTAAAAAGGTTCAGACACTGTACAATTTACATTTATTTATTATTTTCGAGTAGATAATCGATAAGGTAGGAAATTAAAAATTTAATTGGTAGTATGATAAAGTCATTTAAAAAAAGTTAATGGAAAAGAGCAAATGATAGCAGAAACGATAATGCTGCCATGATGAACTCAAAGTCAGGAATGATTTTAAATAAATTTCTTTCGATATTTTGAATAAAAAGGTCTGAAAACTATGGGTCCCAAATTAAGCCTAAAGAAATTGATAAGGTAGCTTATGCTTTAACAAGTGTTGTTTGATCTATGCCGATAAGTTTTTTGCAAATGCTTGTCAAACGTTTGCTTCACTTTGAAGGTCCTTCAAATACACGCAAATAAGAAATTGGGCAACAATTCTAAGCTATTTAGTGCTTAATCGTCAGCAATTCAATGCCATTTAACTAAATGAGCTCCAATATTTCATTAGATTTTGTTCAATGAAGTAGCTGGGGTCCATATAAATAGTTGGCGTACAAATAAATAGTTGGTGGTTAGTTAAGAAATTGAACACCGATCGGTTTGATATTGTGCTTTTTTTGTTATTTAACTATATAGGTTACGCAAAGGTAATAATTCGTGCAAATAATAGATAGTTAATACGAGAAAATAAAAAGAAGACAAGTAATTGAATGTTTACCTATTCATTAGTCGGTCCACTATTTAGTTGCAAGTATGCCTATGCAATTAATTTTCAACTCTTGATTGCATGTATGCGCAATATCATAAGTTACAATGCGCACTTGAAAGTTGGCTAACTATTGTATCGCATGTATGCGCTTGTCCTAAATTTCCTTGAGATAATGATGGAATTATATTTAACATGACTTTTTTATACTCCTTCGATTTTTTGCTTTTCTGAGGACTATTTAGAACCAAGTCATTAAAGTTAGTGCGAAACATAACTTTGTAGCACATGTATTATCCTTTACCATATCTTCCAACTCGCTACGCATAGGCTGGTTTCACTAACTATAGCTTCATTGACCTTGGCAACATTTACTTAAATAGCTCTCAGTGTGCTTGCATTGAAGGTGCCACGCCCTCTTGTAAAAATTTCTGATGTTTGTGTGAAACTTGGTTTCGTAAGATAATATAATTGTCATTGCTAGCTTTTTCCAATTTTCGTTTCTTTGGATGGTGCCACGCCCACACATAAAAATTCGCCAATATTTTGTGCAGAGTTTTTATGAATCATTCCTAATATTTGTGTGAAATGTGATTCCATTAACTTGAATATTCCTCTCAGTAAAACGTTTTGAAGATTTTGTTTGTAAAGTAGGTGCCACGCCCTATTGTGGTTTTTCTTTAGAGCATGTCCGAGTTATGTTTAGTATATGTGAAAAATATGGTTGCACTACATCGAACTACTTTTTCAATATAACATGCTAAATGTGTTATTAGTGGGCGTATATAGGCGTGCACTTGGACCGATTTTCAAATCTCTAATCCTAAAAGGTTTGGTTAAAAGAGCTTTCAAATATTTGTGTTTAGGTTTTTTTATGATCCTTATAACCTAACATGAAATATGCGAGTTGAAATCACCTTTGAATGATTTCTGCGCACGGTTCTGGTGATTATATTAAAAAAGCATCAACAATGTAATCAAAAGTCAACAAGGTTCGAAAATTATTGAAAAAAACTATAGCACTACAAATATAGCCCACAAAGACGTCATTTGGGTTTTGTCAAAATGTGCTGAATCGAGACTTGAAATGTATGTACTTTTTAGAGACCGATTGTACTTTTTTATCTCAAAGACTCAATTTTACTTAAATATACTAAAAGTTTAAAAAAATTATTATATAACGGAAAAAAAAAGAAAAGATCTTCACTTTTGCCATCTCTAAAACCCTTCCCAACTGAGATAAATTTCACATGTTGTTCAAATGTAACGAAAATTTACTGAAAATGTGCTGAAAATTAGCACAGGCTTTCAGGTCGCAAATGTACCAAAAAAAGTACAAATGTACCGAAAATGCCATCACTTATATCCCCTTCATGTGCCATTTACTAATTTGATTGACAAATTTAAATCTTTTCCTCTTAAACCTCTTAAATCTCTTTATACTCGTAGTATACAAAATCAGATACTTTCAAAATTTTAATGCAGCTGTGCCATTTTAAGCCTTTTCTAACTTTTCATAACCAATGTGGTTGTGACTTTTTGAAATTCTTAATTTATGTTGTCATAACATACGATTTTAATAGTTGTGTACAAAGAAACTAGTACAAATTCTGCATTGCGAAACTATGTAACAGAATGTCTTTAAAATCTCCACTCAAAATGTTTCCCTAAGGACTTAACTTAAAACTTAAGCAATTTGCAAAAGTTAAAAGTTTTTCGTAGTAAAAGAATAGCATAGAGCTGTTCATCATATGGAAACAATTTGTAGAGGACACACACGCAAACTTGGATTGAGATAATAAGTGCATGCAATCCAATGCTATATTTTTTTTTTAATTAAATGTCAGTTGCAAGCAGTTGAGTGCTTCAAAACTTTTAAAAACTCTTTCAAAAAAGCAATTCTATTAAAATGCTTTTTAAAGTTTTGATGTTTTATTTACTAATGACAAAGTTAATAGTTTTCGGAAAAGAAAAATATTTTGAGATCTGAAGAAATTTTACCACAATAACTTGTATTTCTTCGCAATAATTTAGTTGTGATTAAGTTTCCATTAAGGAAATCATCTTTGTTTAAGTGAGAAATATCAATTTTAAAATTAAAAAAATATTTTCATCAGAATTTAAACGAAAAAATTTAATACATATTTCGGTACTATCACACATTTTCAGTTCTTTGAAAAAAGGACCCAATAATAATTTGTATTGACAGATAAAACTATGACTTTGTTGCTCTTTAAACTATTTTTAAGTACTCAGTAATAACTGGGAATACGTGCATATGAGAAGCCAACAGATTAAAATATGTCCAAATATAAACTCTCAATATCAAAACAGTTGTAGAAAATTATATATATATATATATATATAATATACTTGATATATAATTAGGTTGAATGGTGTTCTAAGTACATATATGTACATATTTTGTTTTTTTTTACCCTGCATATCGAATTAATTTCCCATACCACGACCATTTTTGTTATGTTCTTTGTCTCCTCACGAAACATACAGCTTCCACATATCTTTTCCAACGACAACAACAGAAAAGCGAGTGCCCACCATTTCTACAACATTTCCACCAATCACGCATTTCTTACTCTGCTGTTGCTGATGCGTCCATGATGATCTATGACGGGTGCGTTTCCTGCTGCTCTCAGGGTTTCACTCCAATGGTAGGCTTTTAAGTTTTTGTTTGTAAGAAAAGTAAATCCACCTATTTTTTGCAAGTGTTAGTCTGGATAATGTTTAGTATTTGTGGAAAACTTGTTTGCATTTACGTAAATAATTTTTTTTCGGCATAACGTTTTTAAATCTTTGCTTATATGGAAGATCACAAGCGCTCTTGGTAATATTCTTAAAGGATTTTTCTAGTGTTTAGGAAAATCAGTCCTAGCATATGTGCGCAGCCTTAAGAATTTCTTTCAGTATTCCGCATATAATTTTTATTTCTATGACAGTTGCCGCATCGTTTTGTCTAATTATACCCAATTTTGTATGTACATTAGGGCGGTTCTAATTTGAATTTTTGTGCAAATCAAACGAGCCGTCGCCTTAATTGGTTCTACTTGGGATAACAAAATTTTCTTAATTTTTTCAATTTTTTATCGCCTAACCTGCCACTTTTAGTTCTAAGGAAATTAAAAAAAATATTGAGGAGTATCTAAGGAGTTTTTTCAAATTTTTACACTTTAACCCTCACTGACCAATGTGAAGATTATCCTAAGCGCACATTTGTAAACAATTTTTTCTTACGTAGTTTTTAATGTAAAAGAAGAATATACTATATTAAAAATAAATGTCGTTCAAATCTAGTTTCCGAGGTGAAGTCATGGAAAGTTGCGGATATGGCTTATATTTTATCAATTTACGTTCGGATGTCCTTATTAGACTTTAGATGTATTTTAATGTCATGTCTTGCAGTCTATAAAATTGGTTCATAAAAATTGAAAATCAGTTCATACATTTTGAAATATAGCAGTTTTTTAAAAATGTTCACCATTTTTGCTTTAGAACCACTCTAATATACATATGTTACCGGCCAAACTTGTTTTAATGATAGTTCTCCTGAGCCAAACTAGTCAAATTGCATGACTGATGGTATGCAATGAAATCTCAATGCAGAATTACTGCGGCTCGCGGAGCAGGTCTCGAATATACTACAAAATATAAGCCCTGAGCTGTGGCCGACGTTGCAAACTTACTCCAATTTTTATGCAGAAGTACTGTGGCAAAAAAGTACATCAAACAGTTTTTCCAAAACCGGCTTCGCCATCCAGATTGCTTTTGCATTTAAATATCATACCTTCGGTCATTGAAGTCAACTATTATTTCTCGGCTGCTTTAATGTTTATATATTTTCAACGTTTTCTGACTTCTTCGAAAATACTGAAAAACTGCTTGTTACTATTTTCGGCCAACACAACGACGCGTCTTTAAATTCACTCAGTAACTTCTATACAAAGCTCTTATGGCTAATGCAATCGAGTTTCATTTGAAGTTGATTTAATTTAATATGGAATATGATTTCAAAAAGCTATAGATTTTACTGCACCGAGTACAAAAGTTTGATTTTGATTTTGTTTGAAGAAGTTTTTCAATGTTAAATGTTTCTTAAGCCAAATTACCAGCAACAGCATGTTGTTAGCCACTTGCCGCACGAGCAACACTACCAACATTATGTATTTCCTGAGTAAAAAATAATCTAAAAGTCTTGGTAATGTATTGTTAAACTATGTTATTGGTGCACCGACTTCATAATATTTCATCACTAACAGCGCAGCAGGCAATTTAAAATTCAAAAAAAATTATTGAATTCATGCTAAAGTTTTTTTTTTACATTACTTTTTATTCAATTGAAATGCATTTTTAAAAAAAAAATTGAACCAAAAACATTTTTTTTTTCTGATTTTATATGATACATTAAAATGCGGAAGCATGGCTGTGCCAAACGAGCTCTCCCTGTACAGTGGGGCAAAAGAAACACAAACGTTAGCGAAGTTTTCAGCTGAACTTATTTGTGACAAAAATATCTGAATATGTAAACTTGGCAAGTTATTTCAGATCCAGGATTAAATTTACTTACTGCAACAGCAAAAGCGTTAAACCTTTATTCGCCCTTATCCCTTAGAACTTGAAGAGATTTTCTCGAATTCAATTGCTACACAAACTTTCAATTGCTTATCCCATTGTCCATGTTGCACTTTCATTCTCACTATGTGTAGCAAAAATCGTACGTGTCTCATGAATACTCAAGAAACCATGAGCAAGATTTCTGGTTTCGCTCACAATTGAAAATTGACGACATGTTCCATTGGCAAGTAGTTTTTGCACAAAATGTTGAGAATTTCAATGTGGCAACACTTCTACATAACACGTGACTTACTTGGTTAGTAGATTTTTATATCCCTTTTATACATCGAATAATTAAGGTTTTTACTGGTTTTCGGGAAATTGTTATTTTCTTGAAGCATTCTTTTTGGTTTCTTTGTGTCCTGTGTTTTCTATTCTCTTATATTGTATTTTTTTATTTTGCTGCTTTATTCGGTGGTTTTATTTTATTTCTTGTTTATACCTCAAAATTTACTACTGTTTTCAGTAAACTTTACTACCGATTTCTAGTACATAATTAATTTTGTTAAGTCTTAAGGACTATAATTGAACAGTTAAATCTGTTGCAAGTTATGTGTTGGTATGTCCAACTATAGCCACAAAGTGGTATTAATAAACTCCTCGCATTCCCAGAGACATACCATCTACTATCTTTATACCTATGCTTCGAATACAGTCGTCAAACAATAAATGAGCTTCGTATGATTGAACTGCCTCCAAATTATTGATTCATGTGAGCCTAAAAAAATGTCGTTATCGTTAAGTTGCTTGCTTATCCTATTACCTTGGCTGTATTATTCAGCTTTATATTAATAGCCTGAATCCAGTTTCATTCTCATATGATGTATATGTTACAGGAGTAGTAGTAAAAATATTTTATTATTCATATAATTAAAGTTTATGCATTTGCATTTGTTGGAAAAATATGATTTATATAACATTAACTTTGATGTGTTGTGTATCGCTTGACAAAAATAATTTCTATAAAAATTACTTGTGAAAGAACTCTATGCAAATAAAAAATTTTAAATTGTTACATTGTGTGCAAAACTAAAACCAAAAATTTAAAGGAAAATCGATTGATGTCAAGAGAGGGTAGTTTGGAGACGCTGAAATCCAATCTGCCATCAGTTCCTACATCGTTAGCAATTTGTGATAGAGATAAATAAGCCGGTTATTGACACGGTTACGAGCGCTCTTATACGATTTTTTTTATTTCAAGTCGAAAAGATTTGGTGTCTGAAATCAAGTTGTTCTTTATGAAAATGCAAATATTGTTTTATTTTTGCTATGCGTCCAGCACCACTCCTAAATCCTTTTATGAAGCTTTTTATTCAAATTTTTTGATAGAATTTATATAAGTATCAAACGATTAAAGTATTTTCACACATCTTAAATTGGAAAAAACATATGGAGGGTTTGAATATAACTATGAAGAAAATAAATATGTCTAAATGACCTGCATTTGGATTTTACAGCCAGGCAGATATGTCTTAGGAAGTTTTGTTGTTTGAGAACGCTCCGTAAAATAATAATTGGTTGTGTTCAAAAAATAAATATAAATAACCTAAAAATTATTATCAAAAACTTTTTTTCTATACATTTTTTTGTACTTGTTTCTAAAAGACATCTTTCAAGTTTTTACCGACATTGCCGCACGATATTCTCCATTTATTTCTGCAGCCTTCTAATTTTTTTGCACTCTTTTAACTCTTTCGAAGATCTTTTTTTGTTAGAGCTCAATATTTCACCTCGAAGTTAGTTTGATTGGCTACTTTTGATACAAAATTCATCCATTTTCTTTCGTACCATTGCATGAATACTTAAGAGTAACGTGATGTTGCTAAGTCGGACCAGATGGAACATCATATAACCCTCATGTACTCGAATAAATGGCAGACGATGTTTTTCACGGCACTCTTTAATATAAACTTTGGAATTTTTTGTTCACTGTGTAACAAAAAGAATTTTTGAAATAAGAATTTAGACCTTTTTTCTAATTAAAAACAACTCTTTTTTACATCGATTTTATTCGCTCTTATTAAGTACGACGGTATTAATTTTACCCAGCACGTCGCTACATAACACACAATGATGTCATAACACAAATCCAATGGTCATAATACCCAAACAGTTTTTTCAATTTTAATCATAAAAACATATTTTGTGTGAAATCTTCATATATTTTTATTGGAAATTACAGTACATTGATTCCAATTCATAACGAAAAAGAATGTCGTTTGAGTGACCACCACTGCTATCTCGACAAGCTGTAAATCTTCTACGAAAATTATGATTAGTTTTTCAATGGTTCAAATAGCTATATATGCTCGATTATGTTGTCTTTGAGGAGCTTAACAGTTCGAGCAATATCCGGATAAGTTTCACTTTTCAAGAATCCCCATAGAAACAAATCCAAGAATGTTAACTCGCACGATCTTGGTGGTCAATTCATGTCTGTTCTTCGAGAAATTAATTAAACTTCTATTTCCATAGATCAATTGATTCTATTGCTGTGTGGCATGTTGCACTGTTCTGTAGAAACCATACATTCTGCACATCAACATCTTCCACTTGAATCCACAAAAAGTTTTTAATCATCTCGATATCGTGCTCCGTTCACAGTTATTGCATTGACAATTTGATATTTGCAATAGTATGGACTAATTACATGAAAATCCACATCGTGCAGTATTTCATTTTTTGGTTTCATTGAGTTTTCAAACAATTTTCCATGATTTTCTTCAGCCCAAATGCTACAGTTTTATTTGTTGGCATAGCTGGCAATTTCAAAATGAGACTTATCGGTAAAGACATTCGTAGTTTCCTTGGAAAAATTCTGATTTTTTGTTGCCTAACGTAATGCGGGGTCAGTTGGCTTTAATTTTTATGTTAACTGTATTTTGTATGCCATTATATGAAGATTTAAGTAAAACATTGAACAATATGGTTGGTTTGAGGTTTATTTGCTGTGAACGATGACAAACTGACTGACTGACTGACTTGGCTCTTCAGCATCACCTGCGCCAAGAGCTGCAATATTTTCGCTTGAGCAACCATAACGATGATAAATTATGCTTTCTTCAATTTTATCAACGGAAAGTTTAACAGCACGGTTTATCGGTACATTTTCATTGTATTTCTGTATTTGGCTCTAAATTTTCTTCCAACTTCTTAATAACTTTCTTCATATATAAAACTTCAATTGTGATCTTTTTAAGCCAATCGAAATATATTTCTTTATACTTGAGAAAACATGAGTGTACTTGTAAAAAAATGTTGGCATATATAAAAAGATAACTCAAATTTGAACACCTTTAAGGCTTGTGCAAAATATATCGATTATCGTTTTTCGCGATATTTTTTTCGATAGCTATCGGCGATATGTTTTATTTTGATATATTGTAGTTCGATTTTATTTTTCGACTATCGCATTTCGATAGTTTTTTTTAAAGGGTGCTCTATATCCAATTGTAATATCACTTGTGTCGTCCTAGCAATTTCCTTATTAAACTCAAATAAATGCAATTGTGAAAAACTACACCATCTCTGTGATAGCAAAAATGCTGAGATTGCGTGATTTTACAGGACACCACATGGTTGTTGCATCATCTGTGGCACAAGCGTCAGTGTTTTTACACATACAAGACAAATTAAAGTTGAAAAAATGCTTAATTCATAGCAAATGGAAGTTTACGTAGAGTTCCATTCTGGAACTTTCGAAAAACTCTGTGTTTTATAGCTCCTTAATTTGGAATCCAAAACAGTCGACGAAATCGACCAAACAACGAGAATATTAGATTAAAGTGCCTCCCCCCAAAAAGTATATTCCAATGTCTCTGGGTTATTTGCTGTTCAGCAGCATGCATCCTAACCAAATCAGGAACTCAAGTCCGTTTGGGTATGTGAGCATTCCTAAGTTAGACACAATCAGAAAACACTCTTACAAGTTTCCCAAAAAACTCATTGTTTGCTGGGATTCACGTATATAGCAGAAATATTTGCGACCCCTAGCTTTGTACTCGCAAAAGTTCGCCCAAAACTAAAACAAAAGGAAGCGGCTTCTGCCCCATTGGCTATGAACCACATTTGGTGGTTACGCTAGAGAAGGATAAACTGCAACGGCATTTGAGAGTTAAACGGATTAATGTGGCTGTGTTCAATGAAACTAAGACCATACTGCAAGAAGCAGTGTGCTTCCCATAATAATGACAGATTTATTCAAAGGCATACGCAGCCCATGTTGTGGTGTACATCTTATTGGAACTCCGGCAAGACAATGATGGCTAGTCAGTTGATGATGTCAAGTTGAAACTTACGATTATATTCTTACATAATTTCATTGCTATATGCGCATAGTAGCCGTTGGGGCGCCATTTTTTGGATTTTAATTTTTTCAACAAAAATATGGAATTTCGATTATCGATATATCCGATATTTCCTTTTCGATATATTTCGATACGGTTTGGAAATACCGATTATAATATTTTTGTTTTGCCCAACCCTAACACCTTAAATAAGAATATTAATTTCTTAAAATGCTGCAAAATAAACGTGACAGAAAATGTACATCAGAATGCAAAACAACTAAGTCCACAAAAAAGGTGAAAAGCAAAAATAATTTCAATGCTTCCCAGGAAATTATCGTCAAGCTAAAGTTACATAAGTCAGGCTACTGAGCGTGTACTACAATATTTGTTGTCGCTTGACTGGAGTGCAAAATGTTCACTTGTATGCACAAAATGCAGCGAATTGTATTAAGCAATTCATGTTACTTTTTTTGTAAATTTCACATTCAACAGCACATGTCAGAGTTCACAGAAATATATTACAACGGCACGCGGATGTTAGAAAATGTTTGTACTCAGTTACGTAGAAAAATCTTTTCTATTTCAAAAAAAATTGCTCTGGCATTTAAATGGCATTACTTTCAACGGACATGTAGTTTATGGAAAAATCTGCAGAAAATTAGGTGTCATCTTTTATAAGAGTCCGAATAAATAATGCTCTTAATTTTATTATGCTTCTTTCTCTTTCCTTTTTAGGTCTCGCTCCTATCGTGGTGATTCAAATTTTAACGCCTTATTAACACCGCTCACATTTCTGGTCTCGTACTTCAATTCAGGTGTCAATCCATTGCTTTACGCCTTTTTGAGTCGTAACTTTCGCAAAGGCATGAAGGAGCTGCTGTTGTGCTCTTGGCGAAAAAATAAAGGCAAATCATCGTCAAATTCATCGATGCATCACAAACGAATGGCATTGCAGGTGAGTTGAGATGGAAATTGAAAAAAAAAACGCTAAGAATGTGATGAGAAACACATAAAAGTAGGTTAAAAGGTGTTAAAGGTCAGTTAACAGTGGCATTGTATGGATTTCAAAAGAGCATAAAATCGACCTCTTACTGAATTAAAGATGTTTTATTTTATATTTTATAAAATAATTTAACAAATATAAACTGCTTTATGTCCTCAACTCTCGTTGGATGGGATATTTAAGTTTAAACACTTTTTCAACATTGTGTTGGATTTAAAACTGAAATACACAAGTAATCCGCGGTGACTGGTTGCATAAATTAACGCTACAAAAACAAAAAAAGCCACAAACTCTCAATAGCGATTTGGCGTTGGATAGCGATATTTTGTACTTAATCCTTTTTCCATTATGCTGAATACTAGCGAAAATCACTGCAATAAATTTTCTCGTTTGTTTGCATTTGGCAAATAAATTATTCAGACTCATCACTTTGTGTTTAAGCCTTGGCACCAACGTTTAATACAGTGCTGATTTATTTTTCTATGG
Source organism: Meiosimyza decipiens (assembly GCA_963680825.1). Classification (NCBI taxonomy): domain Eukaryota; kingdom Metazoa; phylum Arthropoda; class Insecta; order Diptera; family Lauxaniidae; genus Meiosimyza; species Meiosimyza decipiens. The sequence continues at coordinate 11,192,843 of OY804260.1, forward strand.
CGTATCCTACATTTTATTGGAAAGCAATAAGGATATAATATTATTCGTTTCACACCAAGAGTAAATTGATTCAACTCAACCAAAAACTAACACATTGGGATATTTTTTTTTTGGTCGGAAAGAGGGCTTGACCTCAGAGATTCTATAAATAAGTAGTAACAATAGCAAGATCTTGGTAGTCAATTGAGATCGCTGTTTCGCGAGATATATCATACCAGGATCTTTAGACGCAGTTAAGTACTTAACATTGGCATTGGCTGTTGAAATTAGACATCGTGCACATTCATATCATACAATTTGGGCCATAAAGAGCATATTACCTTGGCACGATAGCGTGCACCATGTAAGACAACAGCATTACCGTCACACTTTACAAAAAAATACAGTTCACACTCCATGCCAAAAAATCTTTTAGGATACATCTGTTCTCAACAATCTTTCTTGGGTTTTCATTGGTCTAAATGCGACCCGCATTGCATATTAATGGACCCGCTGAGCTGATCAGCCTCGGCAACTTGTGATTGAGTTGCGTTTTTTTTTTGCATCCCACCGGCGAGGGTAATAAAACTTGAAATGGTCAAAACAAAAGTATCAATTCCTGCGTTAACTAAATTTTGAAATAGTGCATACTTTAATATTTTTGTACTCTACATTCAGCTAAGCTCATATTCTTAATTTGTTTGTAACACATAGAAGAGGGCGTGGTATTGGTATAGAAAAGTGTATGTATTCATGATCAGCGTCACCAACTGAGTCGACTTAGCTGTCTGTCTGATTACGAGAAAACCTACTTGAAAGATATTCGGTTCACTGGCTATACCTGTAAACAAGCTTTTTGAAATTGAAAATGATCGAAATGGGCTTAAGGACTCACCTACCGCCCATGCAAGTAAAACATTTAAAACGATATATGTATTGAGAGAGTTATTTGATGTAGAGTTAACAAATTTCTCAAAAATACTGGGAAAAACTTAAACTAACTCTGGGCAAAAAGTTGTTGAATTTTTATAAGAGGGTGTGGTACTTTCCATGCAAGCGAAAGTTTTTTTATAAAACCGTACAAGAAAACATTTTTGAATTTATAGAACAAATTTCAAGAATTACTTTCATCTAGTATCAGACACATTTTCTGTGAGCTTCTACATGAGGGCGTGACACCTCCCATATAAGTAAAAGCTTCAAAGCGCTATACTAAGAGAACTATTTAAGGCAATGGAACCAAATTTCACACAAACAGTTTATATGATTCGGAAAAGCTCTGACCAAAAATAAGACCAATTTCTACAAATGTGCGTGGCACTCTCCATAGAAACAAATACTAGAAATGTTTTGGTTTAGCATGAAATGACATAGTTGATGAATTTCAAAAAGAGCGCGTAACACCTCCCATACAGGCAGAAGCTTCAAGGCGCCATACAGAGAGCTAAGTATTTAAGGAAATATTGCCAAATTCAAAGTGGATACGTTTAGTCAAACCAGTGAGCACGTAGCAAGATGGAAGTGACATTAAAATCGAAAATTTAGGACGGACATCAGCGCACTTTTTCTGCTAACGTAGTGTAGGGTATTTAACTCTTGGGGATACCACTGGTAACGCACTTAAAATTTTTTATTTTTGGATTCTACGGAATGTGGTCCTAAAGAAGCCACCAAAGAAGCCACCAAATGTTTTTTTATGGTTATATTGACTGAAGTACACAAAATTTAAAAAAAAAAATTGTAGCGCAACAACGGTTCGACTTATGCCAAAATAGTTTTTGAAAAATCACTAATGATACTCACAAAAACATATCAGCAATATTGAAGACCTTCATTTTTTGGCAATCAATGTCTCATATAAACCATGGTGTAGGGTATAATAAGCCTTTGAATACGCAATACTGCTATTTGGGTACAAATTGTTGACACTTTTGTTGAATTCAATGAATGATTTGCCTGAGCAAATCTGAATGCTATATGGCATCTAAGAAAGAAATTGAACTATTAAAATCATAAGCCAATCAATAGCTTACCATTATTATTATAAAATTTCTGTTTGAAAATAGTAAATTTCTTTTTAATTACAGACACATTCGCTACCCACAGATACAACCCACGTCGGTAATGAACAACTATGATGGCCGTTTTTCAGAATACATTTAAAGTTTTTTGGCTCACGTGCATAGTCTGATTACAGCCGTGATTCGAGCTAAGTTTTGCACATGAACAAAAAATACACATTATTTTATACTGTGTGTTAATAATGGGCATAACATATAAAAATTAAAACTTCATAAGTTTTACATGAAGTCAAGTTGTCAGTGTAATTAATGGATTTTCTCTAGACATAAGTTTTAGCTCTACTGTTTTTATTTGCAAAGCAAAAAACTAAATAATTTATTTTTAAATTTTATATTTCAATTGAAGTACTCAATTAAAAATCCAAAAAAAAAAATGTAATTACTATATGCCTATGTATAGTTAAACTATCAATTTAATTTTAAATTGTCATCAGTAATGCATGTGATTAAAATTTTAGCAGCTTATAATTAATTGGTAGCAATTAAGTTTAAATTATAAAAGTAGTTATTTAAACCAAATCAATTTAATTATAAGTAATTGTAAATAAATGGCTGCATTAAAATTCAAAATTGTGTTTACCTTTGAGGTCTATGAGTGATTATATGGGAACAGTGCAGTCGCGGTAACGTAAACAGCGCGGTAACGTGATCGAAATATATACGACATAGCTCAATAATGCAATACGCAAAAGCCTGTTTATTTGTTTCTATTTTTATTTTTTTAGTTACTGAAGAAGGTTTTTTGTTACGTTTTGTTTTTTTAAAAGTTTTGTTGTTACAAATGGTATGAAGAATTAAAATTTGATGCAAAATACATTACAGCGACTGTGCTCTATAAATTTGGGTTTAAATTTTCATATTCGCTAACGTGAACAATTTTAGTACCTTGAAACACCTTGTTTTTAATCAGTTCACGTTAACGCGACTGTACTGTATTTATATTGCGACTATTAGTATGTATATCACAGTGATATTTCAAATTGTTGTATTGAAAAACTATAGCAAGCACATTTGCAAGACTTTCTACGATTTTGTTTACGCTTTGAGCGGTTGAACTTTTAAATAAAAGAAGAAAGGAAGAAAATCTTAGTTTACTTCTGTTCAAAGGGGATGTTTGAACTTTACTGTTTAGTTCCTTTAGGATATATCCATTATTCAATGACAATTTTTTTTTAATTCCATTCCATAAGTTAGCAAATCGCCTGCATAGCTATCAAATGAAAAATATCATATTATCCATACAAAAACGTTTCTCGCTAATTGACAGAATTCTATTAACCTATCATAGTCGCAGATCTAAGACTTTGTCATGGAGAAGGAGGGAGGAGCTGCTGATGTTAAAAGGAGTGATAAGGTTTGATGAGTAGATCATTTCATTTTGTATTTTTCACTGTTCTTTATTGTTACAATAATGATATACCTGCGAAATTAAATGCTTAACTGCAGTTGGTTAAATTCACCTACATTTTTATTAGTATATAGGAAAGGGTGTTTAAATTTGAGATATCTTTTTAAATTAGCCGTTTGTATTTTCACAGATACGAGATGGCACCAACGTTTCTTTAAAATATAAAGCGAATACATTCCGGTTAGCTAACCTTTTTAAATATTATGAAAGTTCTTCAGAAATAGGAAGAACATTTCGTACTAAATATGGTAGAGAAAATGTGCCGACAAACCGTGGTATTTAACTTATTATTGATAAATATGAAAGGACTGGTTCAGTTCAAGGTCAGAGAAGCAGAATTTATCATCGTAAATAAGTGAATGTATTGCAGTTGTAGGCACAAGCGTTGCTGAAGAGCCAAGGACATAAATTTTTCGTCATTCACGGCAAATAAATCTCAAACCAACAAATTTGTTCATTATTTTACTTAAATTTTCACGGAAATTAAGTTGACATAAGAATTAAAGTCAACTGATCACGCATTACGTCGGCAATTCGCATATTGGGCTATAGAAAAACAAGAAGAAAATTAAATTTTTTTCAAGGACACTACAAGTGATTTCACCAATGAAGCTCAATTTGAAATTGTCAGCTATGTCAACAAACAAAAGTATCACATTTTGGTTGAAGAAAGTTCTAGAGAATTGTTTAAAAAGCCAATGGAACAAAAAAAAAAAAAAATTACTCTATGGTGTGGATTTTGGGGTGGTGGCGTAATTGGTTCACATATTTTTTCAAAAATCAAGAGATGATTACGAAATTCTTGTGTAGTCAATAGGAAGAAATTTTGAACCTAAAAAGCTGAAATCGGTCTTAGAGTATTTGGGAAATTGCTGTTTTCTTGAAAAAGTAAATTTTTTTTTATCTTTTAGCACTTGGGCATTCATTTATACAGATTTACAGATTTTTTGTCATCTACTAAGACACAACTACCTAAAAATAATATACGAGCTAATTTGAATTGTGTTGGTTTTGTTTATATTCATCAATGAATTATTTTGTTTTACTTACGAGCTTTTTGGAGCACAATTAAAAACTTTTTTTTGAACAATAATAATGGTTAAAAAAATGTTATAGAATTTTTTTATATCTTCTACATGATAGACCAATCTCTGAAAAAAGTTTCAGTCTATTTAAAAAACATTAGGGTAATGATAGGCCCATTATAGATGGAATGACCCATATGTATTTATTAGTGTCGGATATATTTATGAATATATATACTATATCAACAGCACTACAATGCTGCACGAACAAATGATGCAAAACTTGGTCATCGTATAAATCTAAAATAAATCCGTAACAACCCAACCCGATTAAACCAAGCTCATGTTAATAAATTGCAAATAAGTCTACCCGCGTAGACAGTATGCACTTAAGAATTGTCCTTCTTTTTTTGTTTTATTATCTGTTAAGAAGGCTATCAACATAAAAAACAAAGTATTTACCTAACATAAGAAGAGTAAACAAACAAAGAAATCAATATGGCGACAAACAAATTATTCAGCATATGATGTTGACCAGCGTGAAGGGGAGCTGTAAATTTGATTTTATACTTTCATTAGGTACATTTTACATTTGTAAATTTTACTGTTATTACGGTTCATGTAATTTATGTGTAATTTAACAAATGGCTAAGATTGCATTAAGGTCGTTTTGTTGTACGTTGTTGTGCTGCAACCATTTTTATGGAAGTACTAAAATTTTATGTCCATGCTAATGAATTACCGAATTGATATTAATTTTTTACGCCTACTATAGCGTGCTGACGTTGCTGGCCAAATGTTTGAAGTGCCTAACACGAAATAGTAGGTACCTACAGTACAGCGGTATAGTCATAGCCAAACACCCTTGACTTGATGTCAAATGCGTGACAGAATTTTTTAATGTCCCCTTAGAACAATAAGGACACACATAAATCCTTGTCATGAATCTTATTTTATTTTTAACTGTCAGAAATTTTCGGGATGCATAGTATAAATAAACATATATTAAGATTATGTGCATATCTTAATTTTCACACGTACAAAACCACAAAATAAATTACATACAGCATTTACTATGTGCTATGTAAAAATGAAGAAGCTGTATAAAATATAAAACAAATTAAATTCATAACACGAAATTTCCACATGAGGACTGAGATCGAAATGAGGTTTATGTGTAGAAGCACATGAATTTTGATTATGTCATCCTAAGCTTAAAATAAAAGTTTTTTTTAAAAAAATTTTTTCTCATATAGCTTAAGCCAAAACAAAAATAGTCTACAACTTTCTGCGAAGCTAAGTATTTAGAATGGCAGTCTCAATCCAGCATTCGCAAAGTTTAATATTCGTTCGAGATTTGATTACAAAAACTAAAAAAGTTAAAGTGTACAACCAAGGGCCCAACTTTGTAAGGTGAACTTATGGTTACTAAAATTGTTCAAGGAAATATGTATCAGAACCACTTTTTTTTAGTTTTTTTTTTATACTGCTATTTAAGAAAAATTTCTAATTTTTAACTATAAAAAGCAATAATTTTGAACTGACAACACGGGTAGCAATAATGAAACTCATGCAATTTATTGCTCAAAAAGATCTTTGTATAGGCTGAGCTCCTAAACGTCAGTTGCATTGCAGTCAAATAAAGTCACGCGTTCCCTTTATAATGTTACAATGTCATTTGCTTCTAAACGCTAATCGATTGTTTATGATGCGCAGAAAAAAGCAAAATGCGAATCCCTTGCTTTGATGATGCTTTTGCGATGTACAGCTAATTCGATATTTTCACAATGGCTTAAGCAAACAGATAAGCTATCAGGTCTTTCATCAATACATTTATATAATAAGCTTCATAAGCGCTTACAACTAAACTCTTTTTTGCCACTGCGTTCGCCATTATATATAGTGATGCTTTGCAAACAGATGTTCCGAAACGTAGAAAAATCTGCCAATTGTTTATAGTTTTCTCCATGTTAAGGCTTAATCTGAAAGCTGACATTTTTGAAGAACTTTCTTCGAACCCGGTTCTATTATATCTGCTTCTTTTCCAACATATAATTTTCGCTTTTTCAGCCACACGCCAGTTTTTTCGTAAAATTAAAAACAAAATTTGCGTCGACTAAGATAATAATAAAAAAACTCTAAAAAATTCGCAAAAGAATAACAAAGTAAAAGCTGAACCCCTGTAAGAGTGCAGATTTTAAATTTTATATAATTTGATTTTCGTGCAAGTGGCAACTCTAAAATTTGACAGCTGTAACCTATGACTGTTCCGATTACTGTTCCGATTACTAAAAACGGAGCTCTTCACAAAAAGCAACGCGTTTTCGTTGGGGAAACCCAACTCGTTTAATGGATAATGGAACAAAGCGAAGTGATGCCAAAATTTCTCGAAAAAAAGTCATCGTAAAGGGCATTTCCATCTGAATAGTTTCCAAAGTTATCAAAATTGTCAAACTTGGGGCTCAGAAAATTCTTACGTGATCCATGAGAAACAAATGCATCCACAACGAGCAACTGCCTGTTGCTGATTTTGGTCAGGTGGAGTGATTGGGCCCTACTTTTTTTAAAATAAAGCCGGAATTGCTGTTACTGTGAATGGCATATGTTACAGGAACATGCTAAAGGAGTTTTTGTAGCCCCATCTGAACGACATGGATCTCGATGATCTGTGGTTTTAGCAGGACGGATACCTGCCACACCGCACATGAAACAATCAATTTATTGCAGCAACGATTTCCAGACCAAATCATCTCACAAAATTCTGATGTCAACTGACCACCAAGATCTGTCTTCTGATTTCTCTATTTGGGGTTTTGTAAAATCTCAGGTTTAAATACGTGAATAAACCTAAAACAATTCCTGAGCTCAAGGCCAAGATCCAATGCGTCATCGTTGAGATACAGCCACATCTTAGTAAAATAGTCGTCGAAAATTTAATGAAAAGAGCAATGGCCTGTCGTCATTTGCCGGCGAATCCCTTGCTTTGATGATGCTTTTGCGATGTACAGCTAATTCGATATTTTCACAATGGCTTAAGCAAACAGATAAGCTATCAGGTCTTTCATCAATACATTTATATAATAAGCTTCATAAGCGCTTACAACTAAACTCTTTTTTGCCACTGCGTTCGCCATTATATATAGTGATGCTTTGCAAACAGATGTTCCGAAACGTAGAAAAATCTGCCAATTGTTTATAGTTTTCTCCATGTTAAGGCTTAATCTGAAAGCTGACATTTTTGAAGAACTTTCTTCGAACCCGGTTCTATTATATCTGCTTCTTTTCCAACATATAATTTTCGCTTTTTCAGCCACACGCCAGTTTTTTCGTAAAATTAAAAACAAAATTTGCGTCGACTAAGATAATAATAAAAAAACTCTAAAAAATTCGCAAAAGAATAACAAAGTAAAAGCTGAACCCCTGTAAGAGTGCAGATTTTAAATTTTATATAATTTGATTTTCGTGCAAGTGGCAACTCTAAAATTTGACAGCTGTAACCTATGACTGTTCCGATTACTGTTCCGATTACTAAAAACGGAGCTCTTCACAAAAAGCAACGCGTTTTCGTTGGGGAAACCCAACTCGTTTAATGGATAATGGAACAAAGCGAAGTGATGCCAAAATTTCTCGAAAAAAAGTCATCGTAAAGGGCATTTCCATCTGAATAGTTTCCAAAGTTATCAAAATTGTCAAACTTGGGGCTCAGAAAATTCTTACGTGATCCATGAGAAACAAATGCATCCACAACGAGCAACTGCCTGTTGCTGATTTTGGTCAGGTGGAGTGATTGGGCCCTACTTTTTTTAAAATAAAGCCGGAATTGCTGTTACTGTGAATGGCATATGTTACAGGAACATGCTAAAGGAGTTTTTGTAGCCCCATCTGAACGACATGGATCTCGATGATCTGTGGTTTTAGCAGGACGGATACCTGCCACACCGCACATGAAACAATCAATTTATTGCAGCAACGATTTCCAGACCAAATCATCTCACAAAATTCTGATGTCAACTGACCACCAAGATCTGTCTTCTGATTTCTCTATTTGGGGTTTTGTAAAATCTCAGGTTTAAATACGTGAATAAACCTAAAACAATTCCTGAGCTCAAGGCCAAGATCCAATGCGTCATCGTTGAGATACAGCCACATCTTAGTAAAATAGTCGTCGAAAATTTAATGAAAAGAGCAATGGCCTGTCGTCATTTGCCGGATATTTTATTTCATATTTAATCGGAATATGTTTACTTTATAATCCAATAAAATTATCACAAGTCGTTTAAAAAATACGTGTTTTTTTTTTAAGCAAAAAGTACACTCATAATGGGATACTTTCAGTTTGTAATAGTATCCTAAGGGTTAATTATATTTATTGTAACGGCTGCTTTTATTTTGAACAATCTTAATAGTTACTGGATTTTATTTTACTCCTCTTTACACATACATTTGTCGAAGCTAAGCGTGCTGTGTCTCTTTTATTCAAGTACAGGAAATAGGGTTACCATGTGTTCTATTAGCTTATTTACATAACCTTCAATCAAAAAATTACCCACAAAATTTTTTTCCAAAAACCACATTTTCCAGTAAATTTTGTCCCACTACCAAAAAGTCTTCTACGAACCAGTGAATGAGAAAAACTTCGAGGAAATGATTTTTCATGGTAAGGGTGATTCTTTGTTATTTTAGATTTTTTCGTACAACGTTCGACGAATATTTCATACTCTCATCATATTGTCAAACCGCCCAATCAGCAGGCACTTAAAATATTCGGCGAAAAAACATCCGTTGATATTTGGCAACATTGGCGGAAAAACTTGCATGCAGATCATGTTTCGAATCGGGTTACATGTTGACCGCACTTTATGCGCTTGCTTACCTAGTAATCGTGTTGCACAACTCGACAATTGCGGCAGAACGTATTGAAATCGGATTTGGATTCCACTGAACAAAAAGCATTTTCATTGAAAATTGCAACAAAAACAATAACAAGAACAGTAGAAGCAGCAAGCGCAGCAACAACAAATGAAATAACAATTGCACTCATGTCGTAAATTGCGGTTTTATTGCTGGAAAATGTGGTGTAAAAGACAACAACAAGAGAATAAATGTTTGCTTTTTTTTTTGAAATTCCGCTGCTACTCTATAAACTGTGACGTTAACGTGTTTTGTTCATTCAGCATTTTGTTTCAGTCAGTTGAGTACTTGGCGTTTTTAGACTTAGATTTAAAGTTTTTATGTTTACTTTTAAGCAGATTCAGGAATATAATAATAAAATTATTTTCTTATGTGCCTGTGGCAACCTTAGTTGTCGTTCAGATTACCATAACGTGACTACGCGTGAGGTCGCTAATTTTCTATTTTTGTTCATTATGTTGAAATTTGTAGCTAACTTGAATTATAAGATGAAAAATCTTTTCATATTACTGAAAGATACTGTTTAACACTTTCTCTTCTTTCAATTTCATATTGCTTGATTAATTTCTTTTAAAAAAAATTAATCAAAGTTTTGCTTTTCATAAATCTAATTACATTTTTTTATGAATTAACAATAGAGCTCTGACTCTATATAAGGCACTGAACAAACTATTTGTTATAGTGGGGTCAAATCACATGACCTTGTTAGCGAATGGACTGCTTCAAAACGTGACATTAATTGTTCACCAGACTCGCCAGGTCCATGATATCGCGTACTCTGTGGCATGTAGCATCGCCTTGCTGAAACCATATGTCAACCAAGTTCAATTCTTTCATTTTAGGCAAAAAAAAAGTCGGTAATCATCGCACGGTAACTTTCTTTATTGACTGTAACTTTGCGATTTTCATTATCACCGGCCCACAAATCGCAGCTTTTGAGCCGCCTCCAGCTGCTCTTTGTACCAAATTTGGCAATTCTTTTTGTTGACGCTGAAGAAAGTTTTTTGATAAGAAATTGGATTGTCATCTATGTAGTTTGTATAGTTTCGTACCGAGGTCCTTACGTAAAATCTTTCAGGTGGTCGAATAAGACAAGCTCAATTGTTGACAACGGCGACAAATGGCCATATCGTGGTCTTCATTGACACTGGCCGATACAGCAGCAATATTCTCCTCGGTACGCACTCTCCGCATACTGGTTGGATTATTAATGTCCAATAAAGTGAAACTTGTGCGAAATTTGGTCACAATAGCTTGATTAGCCTGTTCGGTGAGTCGAGTATGACGACCATAAAATGGACGTAATTGCGAAACACATTTCTCACAGAGCATGGATTTCGATATTAAAATTGAATAGGTTGGAAGTGATGCTTGTTTATTTCTCTATTTATTATAAAATGGCAAACTTTATTTAGTATTTTAAATGTTAATATATGTTACAAGTCCAGAGAAAAATGTCAAAAAACTTACACTGAAAAAACAAAAAGCAAAAATAATCATCAGTTATATTTTTTCGGGAAAATCTTAAAATTTACTGCCTCTCGGCATGTAACGATTCAGAAATGTTTCATTTGAAATATTGCTAGCGGAACGTTACAGAAATTTTTCATATATTTTTCAAATGCAATGTCTTACATGCAATCATTTTGAATAGTTCCTAAAAGGTTCCAGATGCAACATTTCAAAAGAAATCTTTCTGGCGCGTTACTAACGAAATCTTTCACAAATAATTAATTCGAAGTGTCTCTGAAAGGTTTCACACTAAATTTTTAATGTTTAATCATTCGTTATTATTTTTTTTTTTGCTATCTGCATTGTATGTGTTATGTTTGGCATCAAATGTAGACACGTGGTTAGCAAAGAACAATGGGAATATTGCCAGGATGATTCTCTCTGTTAGTTTTGTGTAATCATTGTCCATTGTATATCAAAAAACGTAATAAAAAAATACTGCATATCAATTATGAACGCAAATGTTGATGCGGGAAAAATGAAACAATGATTCAGATTCTTTATAACGTATTAAAACAACAGCGCCGCAAGTGACTCAGATAAAAAGCCAAAACAAAATAAGTGGTAATAAAATTTACGTAATAGAAATTTTGAATTTTCCCCCATAATATAACAAGCTTTCTGTTACGTTTCAGCATCTTTCCAAATGAAATCATAGGGCTGACCATGACACATTGCAGAAAGCTTTCTAAAATAGAAATGATAGATTACTGTAACGTATCTGAAAGTTTGTAAGATTTCAGGTGTAAGATTTCTAAAAGTTTGACGAAATGTTCAATGCCAAGAGGCTGCATTCAACATGCATATGCTTTCTTTTTACGTAGAAATCATCACCAATGAACTTTTAACATATCCTTCAATTAAAAGTTGAAATTAAGTAGCAAAAAGTTTCTTCTCATATCTATACTAATATTTATTATTTGCAATAAGCTCTAACACCGATTGTTTTATTTTTTCAGCATCTGTAGATAAATCTTACGTAAGTCAAAACATAAAGTACAAAAACGCGCTGATGTTCTTCGTGCAAATCTCGCATGTAATCATAATAAATAATTTTTCAAGATAAAAATACGCGCCATAATCGGCGTAAAAACTGCCATCAAGCAAACACGTGAGTCGGTGGTTACGTATACCCACATATGAAATAAATTCATAATTCCATACAGTGCTGAAATGTGAATGAAGTCGAAATGTTTTGGTGTTTTTTTTCCTCCCCATGTGTGAACAGTAATTTGGCATAAAAACACGCTTTGCGGGCGCATTTTGACAGGAATATTAATGCATGGCAGTTATGTTAATGGAGTTGACATACGTTTCTGATAGGTTTTATTTAAATGTTATATGGCGTTTTTTTTCTTTTTTTTTTTAATATAAAAAATAAATGATTTACGAAATGCGTGCAAGAATTTGTGGTTTTTTCTTATAGCAAACAAGTTAAGTGTGATATTTTCTATAATAGCAAGCAGTGCTCGTGGCACTACCCGTATACTCTTCGTTTCACAGCCCCACCTACATTTTGAGCAGTCCTTACCAAATTCCATATCAATGTATAGCAATTTAAGTGATTACCTTGTACGTAAGGAGTCACACCCCATTGCCCAATCCCCTTCACATCTGGCAAGTAACTTGACACTAACAATTTACATCCACGTATCACGTTTCATTACAGTAGCTGCGATTAATGCCGCCAAAAACGAATCCTTTTTATTTCTTTTTTGAATAGAATGTGCCACGCCTCGTTTTAACATTTCATGAGGTACTTAACATAGATAATAGGCACCAAGCTATAGCTATTCATGTTAATATAGAAATTCTCTGCCTATATATCAGCCCTTTAGATCCAGTAGTTTGGTAACGGAACTGTTTTATATATAATTGGATCTTTTGAAGTGGTATAACAACAACAAGGCTCTGATGATTTTACTCATGTTAATTTTAGCTTTGTTTGTGAGAAATAGGCTGCCAAATCATGCATATTGAGTACTCGGTGGACTAAAAATATGTTCCACCCATAAGTATTGGTGTTGAGGTATTTTGAAGAAGATCAGTACTGTTCTTTAAGAGGATTGTAAAATAAAAAATTCTAAAAACGTAAACACTATTTTCCAAAAAAAAGAAAAAAGGATTTTAGACACTTTAACTAATACGATCCATCTCTGTTGTTCGTTATCTCTGCGTAAGCACAAAAACAGATACGTAAATGCATGAGGCAGATAATTTAACTGTCGCTTAAAGTTTTATGATACCTATAATCTTCAGTGATATTATCGTCAGGCAGACTGTGATTATTGTAAAAACAACAACCTCTGCCATAAAGTTATTGCCGCAATAAAAAATTGCAAACATGTTAAAAAAAATTGAGTACATAATTTTGTTATCGCCTCTGCATCTTGGCTGACTATTTTCTTTACTATAGAGGAGGCAGAAGATATCTCCGTCGCTTTTTCGAAGACAGACGTTTTTGAGCACTGAAGCTGAATATTATTAAGGATATATCTATATTAAACTAAGACCGTGTAAGCTTTGTTATCGAAAGAATGAAAGAATACTATTCTCTTTTTCGGTCATTCATATTTTTTTTTTCTAGCACTCTACGCTTAAGCGAACCCCATATTGCTTTTGCATCACAAACTTTAGTGTAATTTTTTCTCCGTTAGTACTCGTTGAGACTAGCCTCCCTAATTTATTCCGAAATATCGTTAATTGAAATTTATTACACAGGTCTCTATTTTGATCAACATAAGTCCCTATAGGGCACTAATCAATATAATTTTAAGTGAGTTTTGTAGGGAAAAAGTTCAGCTTTTCTTCTATGTAAGTAGTTAATAAATTAGAAAAAGTCTGGTATCCTGCAATTTGTATTTCCAGCTTCTAGGTGCAATGCTGCAGACAACGAAGTTGTGGTAGAAATTGATAAAATTATTCAATACAGTTTGTTTTTTACATATTATCAATTGCTGTTATTAAAAATGACGTCTGCCTTTTACATTTTCATTATCTATATTATTAGTAAAGTTTGGTTTTTGCAAACTCAAAATTCATTTGTGGACGTCTGTCTCTTATATTTTTGTAAGTTATACCTTAACACAATATATCAGCGGCAGAGGCATTTGTGAACGTATGCTTTTTATACTTTCGTTATTTATACTATGCTTTTAACAGAATATATCAGAGGCAGACGCGATAAAATAATTTAAATATTTATTTTTCACCAATTACAAAATTCATTTCTAGACGTACTTGTGAGTGAAGGCTGTTGTAACTGCAAAAATATTCTTTCAAAAGAACTACATATTGTTATCCGAAACTAAGTAAACATTGTGCCTTATTCTAAAAAATGTTTGGCTTCTTGAAAGAAAACTAAGGACTAACAAAAAGTTTCAACCGTCAAAGACATTGCACAGGTCTGCAAATGAAGGACCATTGAATTTTTGAAAAAAATTCTTTGCGCAATTTTTATGCTGATTTTCAGTAATACAGAGAAAATTAAAATGGGGTACATAATATTGGGGTTAGAAGGGAAGCTTACCTTTGAGTTAAATTTATTTTTAGATTTTTGAATCTCATATTTTGCAATACTCAACAGAGATTTATGGCACTGATCCTTGTAGAAACTTCTTGAACGCTAAGACTTTAGGTATTCACGTACTTCTAGCGCGCTGTGAGCGTAAAAACTATAGTCTTTTTTTACGTTTGCTGCACCAATCGATGGACTCGAAAATGAAGGGATGTTTGGACCCATTTTTTGAGAAAAAAATTACTGCACCAATCGATGACAAAACGTCGAAAATGAATTTTGGAAATAACACGCGGGTTCCCGACTCTGCCAAAGTGGTATTTCGGACCTTTTTTACGAAAAGAAATTTTATTGCAACAATCGATGGTTAAAAGCCGAATAGGGATCTCGGAAGCCACAAACGAGGTGACCAAGACTCCTAAAGAGGTGTTTTTTATCCTTGAAAAATAACTTGTGAATTAGATATCTTAAAAAAATATATTATTTTTGGAAGTCTTCTGATCCGCATAATACTTTAAAAAAGCCTCTGACGAAAACCGACCGCTGCAATTGAAATAGGTTTACGCATCAAATGCGTAAAAAATATGTTAAAGAAACATACATGCGTCCGATATTTCAAAGTGCATGTTCGAAAGCCTGCACTGGTGTAAAGTATGAGCCATGTTTGCACTTACCGCTGTTGACATTTACCCACATTGACACTATGGCATCTATAATACAATGTCTGTAGTTTGTAATGCAACAAGTTACTATCGATCTCTTTCTCTTCCTCATTTGTTCCCCACGAAATTTATGTTGACAAATTTTGCAATTGTGCTTCAGCCATTATTTGGCATAATTTTAAGTTGAAGCCATCCCAAAAGCAAAATTTCCATTTTATTAGAGTGCGGCTTAGTATATTGAATTTTTGCTCCACCATCAAACGATTACCGCTTAACAATTAAAATTTAAGTAGAAATAAAACCTTCAGTAGATATACAATTTCACTCTCAGTGAACAGTTAGTGACAACTAAATTATCTCAGCAAAAAGCAATATTTGGTAAAGGTATCTAAACTCTTTAGTTACCACTATAAAATTTTGTCTAATTGTCATAAGAAAGACGAAAATACATAGTGGAAAATATATATATAATTTCTCATTCACAATATTTTGAATGACCATTTTACACTTAATGTTCTGTGATAGCAGATTTTTAGTTTCACTGTAATGAATTGTATAATTTTACAAACATTAAACTGCAACTCAACATTTAGTAGTAGTGCATTTCATTTCCACTACCACTTAATACTTAAACTTGCTGCATTTTTTCCCCCACTAGCGCTAAAAGCAATTTAACTTGAAATTTAGTCCCTACTCTGATATTAACATCGGACTTTCAGTAAGTTTCTAATTACTGCTATCAGAATATCAATTTATTCTCTATTAAACCAATACAAAAGTATCCTATAATATGCTTCACTTTCCACACAAAATATGCTCACATGTAAGAAGTTTTTTCCCAGCTAAACCAACATAAAGAGCTCAAAATTCAGAATTCAAAATGTTTCCATTTTAGTACGATTTGAATTTCAGAGCTTTTTTCTCCGAATTTAATTTCCTGTGCATATGTTGTAATATTTTTTTTTTTTTAAACTCATAGCACTTAACTTTTCTAAGTGCAGCCAGCAGGCAGGCATTTTTGTTGCACATCGGGCTTTGCACTCTCCCTGTCCCTGGTTTTGACTTTTTGCTGGCGCATTTCAAAAAAAAATACTTTACAAGCGCTTATATATACGCCAATAAAAATGATTTATCGTCCTTCCGCTACGTTTTTTAAGTTTTTTCACTTCAATGTTGTGACTTAAGTGTTTGCTTTGAAAATTTCTCCTTTATATGCACCCTCAACCCCATCAAGCTTCTCAATATATTCCAACAAATCGAGGTAAAGAGGAAACGGAAGTGGCAGACATTTTGTGCAGCTTTTAAGCGGATGTTGTGTGGCGCTTGATATGCAGCTGGCAAACCGAATTGTCTTGTGTGCATGGATGAGAGCGCACACTGAATATGCATTGGGAAGGAGTGGGAAGTGGAGGTCTTGTGGTTATATTTAAATCTCTTTCAAGTGTTGCAATATTTTTCTTTGAAAAGGACATGAGCGTAAGAGTGATATGAAATGGTATAATTAGCAACGTTTATATTGTTGGGTTGAAAACTTAAATTAAAATGCATGGCAGAAGAACCATTAATGTGTATGAGTACAGTCAATTGAAGGTTTTTAAAATGTTTATTTTTAAATTAGTTTAATAACAGTATAAGGCAAAATCTAATGAAATAGACTTACAATTTTACCTACTTATATGTGATTTAATATCTATAAACGATTTTTCAGAAAATTTTTATTTGTTTTGAACAAACAGCGAATATTATATATTTTACCATTACCTAGAGAGAAGTGACAATTTTGGCAAACTTAACTAATTTTGTAGGAACCTGCATTGGCTGTTTTAAAATTTACCCATTTTCCGCAAGCAGCTGAAGTTAAACTTTTAATCTGCACCGTTCAATGTTATGTCTAAATTTTTTGAAGTTGTTTAAACTTAAAGTAGGAATTATTCAGTGTCACTTAAAGTGAAGTAAATATTTTTTAAAAACCTAGAAGTTATTTCTATGTAGCTAGTTGAAATCATATGAATTAAGTAAATTACAAAATATAAAAAAAATTGTTTCATTATATGCTAATTTTTAGACACCGAAAACTATTTTATGTAATAGAAAAATAAACATACAATGACCGTCAGAAATCTACATACACATCCTAGATCGAGAATCCAAAAACATAATGGAAACAAGTAATGATGCATACTTGTTTGAAACTTTTTTAATGAAAGTGAGCAAAAAATATATTTTCTTTAAAATAAATTTAAAAAGATATTTAAAAAAATCACGAAAAAACATTGACAAAAGTCTACATACACTACGCAATTTATGTCTTATAGTTACAATTATTAAATTTTTTTACAAGACGTTTAAGTACCATTTTTTCTATTTCATAACTATGATATGATTTATACGTGATATTTGATTGATATAATGCATTCGTGAAAAGAAATTACGATTACGATTCACAAAATTCAGATAAAACAAAGGTCTTTCAAATGAAATATACACTGAGAAACTACTTAATTATAAATATATACCAAAGCTTGGTAATAATTAACAAATAGTAAATTTGTTATGTATTAAACTGTCACATATTACAGTGCATTGAATAATATTATTGATTCAATTATATATTTGGTAGTAGTTACCAAACCATATTTTGGTTGAAACAAATATTATTTTGCAACTATCATTCGTTTGTTAATATCCACTAAATCATATATTTTACTAAAAAAAATTCCTTTCGCAAACGTATTCATTCATCAATATCGATTTAAGCTAAGAACTGATGACCGAAAACGATTTTTCAAATATCGTTACATCCTTATGCAGGATGTCGTTTGTATTTATACAATCATAAATACCTAAATTGCGTACCAAGCAGAAAATACTTAATTAGTTTTTTACTTGAATATGTTGCAAATTGCAAAGTTTTCATGTTAATGAGGAGTGAAATCAAATAAAAATAGTATTAACAAATGTATATTCAACCAAACAAATGATATTACGTTCAGAAAGTTAGTTTCAGTATTAAAAGTAAAGTTACTAATTTGCTTCTGGTAAGACTAAAAACTTAAGTGACTTTTTGGTCCAATTTCGCGATTGTTTCATGTCTTGGAATTTTCTTAAAGATAGTACTGTCATCGCAAGTCAATCGCATCAAAATGCTACCGATAGTTCTGCAGAATGAATATCTGTTTTAGTCATACGCAAATATATTATTTTTCATCAGTTTTTCTGAGTTTAAGCCAACCAAAACGACATACTCCGTTTTCGGAAAAACTTTTTGATTTATTTTCAGTTAACACGAGCCTTCTTCCGTAAAGCAAAGTTCAAGTGGTGCGTGCACTTTTAAAATTTTTTAAAATTCCGATTATAAATTTTAAGTTAATGCTTACTTAAAAATTTAATTTTCTTCGAAAGCCTCGATTTTTTCGAGCGAATTTTGTTGGATTTCTTCAATGGTGCTGATTTCCTTGAAACTGTTGTGTAAATAATTCAACAATAAGAAGAAATGTATACTTTTTAAAAGAATTTAAAAATTATTTCAATATTTTTATTTTAATCACTAATAAAACCATTCAACTGAGTCAATTTTCCACTGTTAAGTTTTTCAAATACCCTATCAATAATTAAATCAACACAATGTTAAAAACAACTCCTACTCGTATCGTAGTTCACTGCGGATTAAGGAGGAAAAAAATAAACTTTTACTTGTAAATTTCAACGGAAATTTGAGATAAATAATTTCCGTTTAAGTGTTCGTTATTGCAGTGCAACGCTTTACGTTACGCCAGGTGTATCTATAGTTACAACACCTACAGCATGGCATGGTTTGAAGAAAAATTACAGTTTTAATAATACCAAGAGTTATACTTTCATGCATCAGGAAATAAAAATCATGTGCTTCATAAATCATAAATATGTTATTGTAAACATTATTGAAAGTTTTTAACATTCGAATGCACAATTAATTTACACAATAAGTCAAGTGAATCAATCCTTTAATGTATGTGCAACACATGTTGCACAAATAATATGTGCGGTATGCTGTAAACTCCTTACAACACATATTAAATCAGCCACTCAGTGCCCAAATAAAACAATGTAATAAAAGAACTTCACAAATATTTTATAATTTTATCATTCTATTAGTTCATTTTATATTAAAAATTCTTTATCGGAAATTGAAAGGATTAAAAATTTTTGCAATCTTTTGAGCGACAGAAAAATAAGAGCTAGTGAAAGCAAACATTAGGCTCTAAATTATAAACAAAAAGGTTTTGTGCTCATAACAAAATTAAAACGAATTCAAACTGAAACTTTCAGGGATATGCTTACAAATAAAACACATATGTAGGGTTTCTTCTTTGTTTAAACTATCGCGCATCTACTTGTACTCTCATACCAACTGAGTCGTCACCGAAATCTTGCTTGTGGTGTTAGTGCGCAGTGGGTGAGTATTCTGAATTCATATATCTAAACTACTTATTCGCCATTTTGACGAGTAGTTAGCTTTTTAGTAAGTTTTTTGTCACAAGTTTTCGTATACGTTAAAATTGTATTCATGCGCTTAAAGATTTCTTAAAAATATTTACTTATGAAGTTGCTGCAGTCAATTTCCGTGAGCATCTTCTAAAAAAGATGTTTTGTGGTAATCACGATATCTCTGTTATGTAAAATCAAAAAAATATTGAAGATATAGTTAATAGTTCTAGGTGATTGACCAAAGTTGAGGTTTTCGTTTTGAAGTTGAAGAAGTCAAAAAAATATATCTGTATTACAAGCCACTGAAAACTGAAAATCACATTTTAATCAAGTTTTTGTTCAAAAGGCGCAAGTGATTTTTGTAGCGCGCTTCAGACGTGATTATCTTCAGAAGATGTCCCTATACTTAGCAATCGGTTAAAAATTACTTACTATTTTTATAAATTGTGGTATACAAATCAATAAAGGACATTTTCCCTTTAAAAAATAAGTGCCTATTCTCGATTTCCGCAAATTCCAAACGTTCGAAATCCTTCTAAATGAATCACTATTTTTATCGCAAGTGCTCACACTTAGCCGTTTTATTGTTTTTTGCAAAATATTCATTTGGTTAAAGCTTTGACATTGAACTTTCTTAAAAAAGTATATGTATACTACATAATTTCTTTTCGTGGATATTTTTTCTATATAAATCATTTGTCATAAATTTGTACACATTGCGCATGGTATGAATAAGTGAAAAAAATTCGCTTATCTGTACAACTTGCTCAAGTTCTTGAATTTATTATCAAAATTAGCTTGAAACTGCCTTCTCTTCAATAAAGAAGGCTGCGAACACACATAAACATATCTGAAATTTATAAAATATTATATATGTATAAACAAATAGATGCATGCCATATGTAGAAAAAATTCAAATCAAAGAATTTAAAATTTCTTTTACATTTGATTCCTTTGAGCTGGAAGTAAATAAATCAGACGCAAGTGAATCGCTTAATCTACAAGATAAGCAAATGTAAAATTTATGAGTATGTCAAAACCCAAATTTGTTTTTAAAACCAACTGCACACACCAATATAACTCTAACGCGTTATACGAACAAGCTATATATTTATGCAAAAACTGTTACTTCCAAATGTAACGGGTGATTTCTTAAGGGTTTTGAAAATTAAAAAAGTACATGAAATTTTAAAAAGAGAATGCAATATTTATTTGGAGCGATACATCAATTCCTTCCATTTACTTTTTAAGGATTCTTTTATGTAAATTTTGCCCAAGGCAAGCTCTAATGTTGGTGCACAGCATTTGGACCGGCATCTCACCGATGGCAGCTGTAATGTTGTCTTTAAGGGCTGCGATTGTGGCTGACTTGTGCCAGTACTTGAGAGATTTCACGTAGCCCCACAAAAAATAGTCTAGTGGGGTAAATTGCATGATCTTGGCGGCCAATGGGCTGCTCCAACACTCGCTTCTAAATAGGTCCATGGTGTAGCGTGCCGTGTAGCATTTGGCACTGTTTTGCAGAAACCACATGTCGACCAAGTTCAACTTATCCATTTTGGGCAAAAAAAGTCATCGCACTGTACCTTGATCCTTTGACTGTAACGTTGCGCTTTTCAGTATTTTTTGAAAAAGTACGGTCCAATGATGTCGCCGGCCCACAAATCACATCAAAGAGTGGAATTTTCAGGGTGCATTGGCAGCTCTTCAACTGCGTCTGGCTGCTTTTCAGACCAAATTCAGCAATTCTGTTTGTTGACGTACCCATTGAGCCAAAAATGAGCTTCGTCGCTGAAAAAAAGTTAATTAGCAAACCACTTTTCTCACAGGCCATCTAATGATGGTAAAATGGCAAATTCTTTTGAACATTTTTGGGCGTTTAGAAATATTACGATTCTTGCATGCGGTGTCAAAAAATTTACACTGAAAAAACAAATAGCAAAAAAATCACCCATTATAAAGCGGTATACTCGCAAGCTAAATATTTATGTGGAAAATGTTAAAAACACAAATGCACTTACATATGTACTTACACAAACTCATACAACCATTTAAATAAAAATTCACTTATTTGAAAATTTATTTACGATTCAACACAATTTATTCAATTTTTGTCTGTTCGTCTGACTGTCTCTCAAACTGTCTGCTGCATTATGTAAAATTATTTTGCTAACAACAACAACAACAACAACAACAACAACAGCAACTATCAATATCATCAGCATTTATTTTATGGAGCTTTTATGTTTTATGCTCATAGTGTAACATCTGTGTATGTTTCGAGTTGCTCGTGTGACAATTTGTTGCACAGTGGGAGATAAAATGTTTTATTTTTGAACTCAAAACTATATATAAGGCAATTTATTTGAACAACTTAAACCATTTGGAGATTTTAATAATAACTTTTGAGTTTTCTTGAATTATTGGATGTGTACCGGTACTAAACTGTTATTTTATGTACTATTGACTTTCTACATATCAACACTATTTGATAATTTTCAACCTAAGTCCATGTTTTAATATCACTTAATATTATTATCTTTTCATCGGGAACAATTAGAATATGTCTCCTGAACTAAAGTACGAACTGTCGGGATCCAAAACCGTGATCGGCAGACGTGACCTCGATAAATATCTCTTAACTTTTAAGCGGGGCGTATATAATATAATTTTTAATTCAACCACTGAGTTCAATAATCCGGGGCTGTACTACTTGAGTTCGTTTACTACAGCTTTTCAATTCAACCTTTAGATTAAGCTGCTTGAAAAATAATTTTAAAGCAATTATAGCTTCATAAAAGACTTGGGCTTGGCTTGGTCCTTAGCACTGTTTCAAGGAAAAATTAAAAAATGTCCTCACTTATAAGCAATTAATCAAATTTCGAAAGTTCACAAATTTTTGCTTGCGTGAAATTGTAATAGTTCCACTGTGCTTTGTACTCCATATCTGCTTAACAGGCAAATGATTTCAAAGATTTGCTTGCGTATGCAAATTTGTAAAAATCATAAATACCAACATACATCGGCACAAGTGCATATACAGATTTATGCGTTGCAAATTGTTTTTGCGCACCCATGTGGAATCAAACATTCAACCACAAAAAAATAGTTTATTATTTCAAGATATGCGCATACGAAACATCCTTTATATACATATTCGCACTTTTGTAAAACTATTTTGCAATTTTAAATTTTATTATGTCGTAATTTTCAATTGACTTCTATGTCTGGATGCCAATGAAGGTATCATTTTAAAATTTATATTAAGATTAAAATAACTGAACAACGAACCTAATCAATAGGTAAAAGTGAGTTTCCAAATCCTAGTGCCCGGATTTAAGCCAACAAAAGTCTGGAAAAGAAAAGTTCAGGTACATGTTTTCTGGCAGCGTACTGTGCACTCTAGAGAAGTAGAATCTGTGCAGAGCTGCCCCTGCAGATACTCAGTGCTCTTACGTTAAAATCATCACTACCTATGTGGATTAAGTTTCGACTATCTTAGTATGGTTCATTTGAAGTTTGGATGGCTTTGATAAGATTAGCGAGAATCCTGACAAAGGGCTTACCATAATTTCAAGTAGCACAATGTGTATATAGAAAATTTGTGAAAAAATAAGTCCAGATCATAAATATTTTGATTTCTGCTTAAAGTGGGCGAAATAAGAATAGTGGGCATGGGACTTTTCAACAATTGAAAATTCTGATTTCGTATAACTCACAATTGGCACATACGATTTTCATGAAAATTTAAGGACATTAATTATCAATGTATTTTTAACATTTATTTAGAAAGCACTTTCAATGTAGTGTAGGGTATGTGAGTTTCGGCCTGGCCGAAGATAGTTTACAAGTTTTTTTTTTTCTACTTGCAATTGTAACCATGCAAAATTTCAAGCTATTGGAGTAAAAATTAATATGTGTACGTAAAATTTTTAAAATACCCAATTTCAAATTGTTTCGGAACATTATCGAGAAGTATGGAAAAGGTGAAAACTCTGCAAAACTATCAAAAATTATCCATAAAAATTAAGTTCGCGTAAGCTTCTTAATTTAAGTCCAAGATATATTCCATATATATTTTATGCTGAGTGTTACTTACCATACTTATTAAGTTTTTGTGTTGTCAGTAGACTAACAACTTTGCAATAAGCGCTTTGAAGAAACAAAATCTCTTAAGAAAATTTTGTATTCCAAAAATTTTACAGATTTCCCTTACACTGCCACAGAGTTTGCAAAGAAAGTGGCTTTCATTTTCTACCTCAACTAATGTGCCAGTACATATATACACACATACATAGACTATGTAAGTAACTTTGTTCTTGCTTTTTATTTTTTAAGCTTTCATTTTAAAAAAAATTTTTACCAAAAAAAAAATTAATTAAAATATTTTAAAAAATATAAATACCAGGCGCACATATTGAGCAAAAGTGTGCCGAACTCAAAATAAATCTCAAGTTCAACGAAAATGAATTGTTGTTGCAAAGATGAAATGTTGTGCATTGTATGGTACATCAAAGCAACAACAAATCTAATGTGCCTTATGATGTTGCCAAACTTTTGTATCAACTCAAAGTGCGCGTTGAAGTAGGGTATTTAAAGAAAAGCTGTAAAAGAATGTACAGAATTTCTTTAGGAAATTGATAGCTGTGTATGTTCTTCAATTATCTAAATTCTCAAAAGTTATGAATATGTTGCACGAAGTTCAAAGGTGCAACAAACTTCTCTGTTAGTATTATATACCCAGTGTCATATGCGTTATTTTGTAGTTTTTAAGTTATATTCATGACCTTTATTTATCTGTTTAACACTCATACCGCACATACAATCTTTTACAGCGTTGCAATATTGCAGCCAATGCAATATTTGTTGACTTGTTTAGCTCGCTATTGGTACACACATATCATTCTTCAATTTTTGAACATTTATATCAACAAGAAAATCATCTACCATTTACTCGCACACTTGTCATCATGTAGATTCTTTAGTAAATTTAACAGCTTCAACACTCACCAACATTACTCGAGGAAGAGAAAAATGGGAAACTTTTCAAAGTAAATATATTTATATACAAATCTGTGTAAGACTTGGCGCAATCGGTATACCAGCTACTCGTATTTGAAACAAGAAAAGTACAAAGTAAGAACAAGAAGAATCATCATGTTTCAAGTGAAAATTAAAGGTGTCCATAAAAAAATAAAATTAATATCAAGAAATCACGGTGATATTACTCAATAAAATATTATATTGAAAATAGCCAATAAAATTGTTTGGAAAACCAGCTCAGTAAAACCTTTTCCGTTTTTACAATGAACAGAAATATATTTTTAGCTACAAGCAGGCTTAAATATTGCTCTTCGTAGCTGCAATAATATATTTAAGTTACTCACTTGTTCACAATTCTAGCAAATATAATCAAAGTATTTATCCAGGTGAGTGCATAAGCCGTTGAAAGACTGATGATAGAATACCCCCTATTTGTGAAGTTTATAAGTAAAATCGAGGTATCAGCCAGACCTTTCTTGTTCTAATCCTCGCTCATACGAGAAATAATTTTTTAATATCGTTTCATTATCGTTGTCGGGACCAAGAACGAGACGGTTTGATAAAATTTTGTCTCGTACAACTGGGGACGAGAATGAGAAAGGTCTGGCTGATATTTCGTTCTCGGCGATAATGTGGTGTTTATCACACGATACGTAAAAGAAAACTACGATACATATGATAAATACTAAGTTATTATCTAGATCGAGATATCACCCTGAACTTCCATATTTTATTCTATATAGAATGGCCGCTGATCTGTCGTATCAGAAGCAACATCTTATGGCATGAAACCATCTCCAGAATTCTTACACGGATTAACTTTGTAAATCTTTTAAATTTCAAAGACATTCAGAGTTATGGAATTACCTAAGATTAAGTTAGATTCGGCTCAATAAGTCTCTAAATAAGATCGCAGTCTCCATCTCACCATCTTTCTATCTATGTTCTCGACCTTTTGGAGCTTCCACAGCAAAGTCTGTTATTTTTTGAGCTTTGAAAGATCGAGAATAAAATGATTCCTAAGCCACTAAATACGTAGACTGAATGCTGATGGCCTTGACCGAAATTTGAAAAGACCGACGTGTAGTTTTCTTGTTTTCATCTTTATTGCAACAGAAATTTGTGTGCATTTCTGTACGCTTTTAAATAGCTGGTAAGACAAAAAACAAAATCATTAAACAGTGGCTTAGATCCCTCTCCAATACATGCTCATGTGGCTTATAAACAGCGCCGAGAATCACTGAGAATTTAACCCTGCTTAGATAACTTCCGTCTCCGAGACGTATGCTTTTTAAATTTTTTGCCCTCCCTCTCACAATTATGATCGCAGCAGGTGCGTATTTTTAATTATCCCAGTCGTCAACTGCAGCCTGTCGGTGGTGGTGTTTTTTTTGCGGTAAGTTTGTTGTTTCGCGAGCTATGGCTACGTCATACGTCTAAGAGACGTATCGTTATCTTTTGTGTTACTTTCGCACCTTTCACATGTAGGTGTTTTGATTTATTTTTTTGTAGATTGAAAGCTTTTGCATTTGAAAAATGGCTCGGAACCCAGGATTAGATGACACACAAATTGCTGCACTATTGCTTAACATTTCTGACGACTCAATTTCATCGGAAAATGACAGCGAAAAAGAAAATGAATTGTTTCACGATGATGTTCAGAGCGACATAGAGGATGAGAATGTCGACTTACTTGGGTTCGGCATATATGTATCGCAACCCCAAGTATCTCCCAATTCTAATTCGCCTTCTGACAGCCGCATAATTACTCTGTCTCGGTCCACTTTAAAAAGTAAGAGTAGATACTGTTGGACTACATCGAAGGGTAAGAATGCTGGCAGAATTTCTTCAGTAAATATTGTTCGAACGGCAAGGCGTCCAACTCAGCAGTCCAAATGTGTTCGTTGATGTCTTGCTCTAGGAAGACAAACAGGTGGCCTATGGCAATATTTTATGGAATGCTGAATGGCATTTATTAACTCATACGCGATTTTTTGCCTTAATGTAATTTCAATTAATCAAAAACCGCTAAATAGGAAAGAGTTTATGAAGTCATTTTCGACTTCTCTAACAGAGCCTTGGTTGGAAAAAATAGTCAATTTGTCAAAAAATTTGCGTAATAACATTCAAAATGCTATACCAAACAAAAGCGGAAGTGATAATGAAAACAATAGAGATGAGCCTGTTTTGAAAAAAAAGGTATTGTTCTTTCTGTCCGTCAAAAATTCGTCGAATGACCAAAATGGAATGTTGTAGATGCAAAAAAAGGCCGTATGTGGCGAACACAAAACTTTAATGTGTAATTCATGTTCCTAATTTTTTTTTAATTTTATTTTTTTCGATTTTTATTTATTAAAACATATATTAATAACTAAATGAAGCTAAAAAAATATATTTATTTTAGTATTTAGTGTCAATTATAGTTCCTTACAAAGAAGACTGTATTTTTTTGTTAATTTTTTGAGAAGTGTGAAATTTTTTATATAAAAAAAATAATAAAAATTATTTTTTTAAACAAATATCTTTAAATTCTATAAAAATAGCTAAGTATGTGATTTAAGTATAAAACATGCAACAATTATTGAAATATATAAGTAAACACTGTGTTCCAGTTAATGCGCCAAATTTGTAGTACCAGTTAGAAGCCTGGAATGAATGGGGGGTTAACTTTTTGATCAAAATTTACCATGATCAATTGCAGACCCTTCAATTTTTAGACATAAAAACCCTCCTCCAATTATCAGTTCTTTTTCCGACAATTTTGTGCTATAAAGAAGTTCTAATGTTAAATAAATACTAACGTTTACCACCAGATGCTCTGGAAATATATCTAATCATATCCAAGCAAACCAGTTCGCTCGTTTATTGCCATTGATACCATAATTGTTGTTGTGTTTAAGTGTGTAGTGCATAGATCTCCCACAATTCAGTAGGCACTTGAATTTTATGTAATATTTTGATCGTCGGCAGACTGCCAACACATTGGTGGGTAAGAGCAGTCATTTTCGCGGTCTGTGCATTGGCATAAATCTCTACAGGAAGCACGACTATGACTAGAGGTGAACTTTCTATAGAAAAATTGATACTGTTCTTATTATGTATTTCATAGAAAATATGAAAAAGTCCAAAAAATTTAACAATAAGGGAATCCCTACAATAGGGTAGCATAAAATCATTTGATGAGTGCTCCACTTCATGCGTATGAAGAATGGCACGTGAACATATGTACGTATGTATCAGCATGAGGTATAACCACAAAATATGGATACCCTACTACAGTTACAGCAAGCTTCTGTTTAATGTCGTTTGCTGCTATCCTGGTAAGCAATTTTTTCAAAATACTTACACAGACAGAGAAATGACTACACGTACAACACACATAAAATAAAAACAAAATACAAGCACACATATTTGAGTACTCGCACTCACACTCAGTCAGTGCTACCCAACAAACACAAGTGTGTGCTGTTCACACGTTCTTGTGTAACAAACAGCTGATATTAAAGCGTTTTCTAAGATACTCGCAGACTTTCATACAAACAACACATAGAGTGCGTGTTCAAAGTTGTTGATGAAGGTGTTTAAAAGGTCGTTGGAAATAGAAAATCTAATTCCGAAGGTAAAAGTGGAGGTGAAGTTCAAATGTTTGTGTAAAAAGCTAAGTAAATTTTCAGAGAAATAGAATGATTGCTACATGACAAGTAGACGAGCGTTTATTTTGTGCTTTGAACATTTTGAAATGATTAAATGATGCAATAAATTAAAAGCTGTTCAAGATAATATGACTTTTATATTTGGTGAAGTAAATCTCGTTCATTGTGCGCATATGAAAATCATCTGATCTATGTTTAGTTCAGTATATTTGCTTCGGATATAAGATAACCATGCAGCAAAAACTTAATGGGACTATGTTATATACCGGAAAAACAAGGCGTTTGTACGGAAAGTCGTTTAAGTATCCAAGCATCTTGTCTTAAATATTTTTAATGGCTGTTGTGTGAAGAGATCCTCTCGACTTGTGCATAAAATATTCAGAATTAAAAGAAAATTATCCAGTCTTGCAATGCTTGCTTCATAACAATGTTATAGATTTAATCAAGCTTTGTAGCATAACTCGTGAATTGGCTTATTGGGCGGCGATCTGTGTTTGACGAAAATGTTATCTCTACTGATTTTAAAAAAGCGCTGTTATACATTTTTTCGAAATGAGTTCGAAAAGTGCGGTAAGCTCGTCACCCATGCCATTAGTTGTCGTGAAAGTTTTATTTTGGATTTGACACTATGGTTCACCTGAACTTTTAGTCTTTCAGTGACCCGCAATTTAACATCAGCAATGCCTTCGAACTGGATTCTTGTTTGCATAGCGTTCATATATTGACGATATGTTCAAACAAATACTTCTAAATCTCAATCATCCTTTCACTGTTTCTGCATAGCTTAAATTGTAGTGACTCTTCTTCACAAAGTTTATGAAAAAACTATTCCCAAACAAATACAACACTTATAATGTTTCTTAGTAAAATTTTCTTACGCAATGCTTCTCTCTGTCCACGTATTATGGTACGAAACTTTTTAAATACAATCAGTTTCAGTTTTAAAGAAAGCAGTGCTTTAATCTTTAGCACATCGAACAATTTAGAGCCATTGCCTGTACACGTTTTTAGTAATTTTAAGACGAAATACGAAACTCTTTCCCAATAAGTATTTTTGAATGATATGATTAAGATCATTATACCCAGCTTAGAATGAACAAACCAAATGCTTAACTCAATAGCTGAAAGCGTTTCCCTTAGAGCTACCGTGGCGTTAGCAGTCATTTATTTGACGAAACAGTCTAAGTGAAGTGATATTCGGAAGGTACTACTGCAGCATATGCATTCTAATCTTTTTCATTTCATTTTGAAGATTTTTTTTAAATACGTACCAAATTTCTTTCAATGCGGTCCACCGATAAAAAAATGCCATATTATAAAAATTGGTTCAACAAACATCCTGTAGAGCCATTGCATTGCTTTCAACAAAAATTCACCTGCATGCTCTTATGAATTCTCCGTCATATTTGCGAGTTGGTCATAAGTATTCGATTCTTTTTGTGAAGTGAGGTCATGAGATAGAATTTGTGTTTTTGTACCTACAAAGATTGATAGAATTGATTGAAGATTGATTTTTTTTGTTGGTTTTGTAATTATCAGAAAAATTTAAAAAACGTGCGTTTGACCTGCAAAAACTAAATTTTGAATCTAAATTTACAACATTCGTGTAAAAATTCATATGCCATCATTAGTTTAGAAATCGAACTTTTCAGTTAAAGCCAAGGTAATTAGTACGTAAGGAACTGTTTTAGTAAAGATTGTGTAAAGCCAAACGAAAAATAGAAGTTATACCTACATATGTACATACCTACATATCTTTGTTACAATAACTTAATTGGAAAACATGAAGCCAATTAATGCATGCTCCGCTGAAAATATTTTTGAGTTACAAATGAGTACGCTTGACTTTATTATTATTATGCTTTTTTAAAAGTTGCACACCCTTTTTGTATCTAGTTTCTTTTGGAATGTTGTCCTTTTGGTATCCTTTTTTTTTTTTTTTTTTGAACATGAAAGCACATCAATCAACCTACTACAACTGCACGTTATGTTTACATTTGAAGACAAAACTATAAAACGTGCTGCCTTATGTCACAAAAAGGAGTGAACCTATGGAATATTTGTGAATATATTCATAGCAGGCTCAATTGGACACTTGTGTCCTTTTGCAAAGCAAAACAAAATGTTCATTTTGTACTGCACACATCAAAAAAGATACGTAATTAGAAAAGGACATTTAAATGCGAAATTTGAAAAGTTTTATCGTTCACTCTGAAAGTCTGTGCAATTTAAACAAAACTGGTCTCATAAGGATGTTTGTAGATATTTGAATAAGAATGCCTACATTGTATGTGGTAATGGCCGAAACATTTTTCACCAATTACCAGAATAAATAGATCCAGCTTTTGTCCTGTCAATTTAATTCGAATGTAACGGGTGATTTTTTTGGTATTTGTTTTTTCAGTGTAAGAATGCAAAGAATGCTCAATTAAGTTTGCCATTTTATTACAAATTGACTAACAAGCGAACAGCACTTGCAAATTATTAAATTTTGTTATCAAAAAAATTAAAAGAAAAGTTGAATGGCCAATTTTTAATCGAAATATTTTTTCCAGCGAAATATTTTTTCATCAAACAGAATTGCCGAATTTGGTCTGAAAAGTAGCCAGAGGCAGTTCAAGAACTGCCAATGCATTATGAATAATGCACTGTTTGAAAAGGTTTGTGTGCCGGTGGCATCATTTGACCGTACTTTTTCAAAAATAATGAAAATCGCAACGTTATAATCAACGAATCAAGCCACCGTGCGATAATTACCGACTTTTTCTTGCCCAAAATCAAAGGATTGGACATGGATGAGATGTGGTTTCAACAAAACGGTGCCATATGCCACACGGTACGCGATACCATGGACCTATTGAGAGATGAGTTTGGTGAGCAATTAATCCCATGTTTTGGAGCAGTCTAATAGCTGCCAAGATCATGCGATTTGACCCCACTAGACTGTTTTTTGTGGAGCTACGTGAAGTCTCCCGTATACAGGGACAAGCCAGCCACAATTGCAGCCCTGGAAGACAAAACTACAGCTGTGATTGGTGAGATACCGGCCGACATACTAGAAAAGTATGCCAAAATTGGAGCTTACGGATGAATCACCTCAGACATAGCCGTGGACAACATTTACATGAAATAATTTTTAAAAAGTAAATGGAAGGAATTTGTGTAACGCTAAAAATAAATGTAATTTTCACTGTTGCAAGCTATCTGTTCTGTTCTTAAGCTTTCAAAAACCAAACGCTTAAGAAATCACCCTTTACATACTTAGATCAAAATTTACGACACAAGCGATATGTTTGCCTATTGCACTTCTTTGAATTGCTCCTTCATCGTATATATTTTGCTTGTTCATCATTAACTCAAATAAATTGTTTCAAATAGATTAAAAGTTTCGTATTCTATTCATTTAATATCAAAAGCGACAAACTAAAAACAAATCAAACTACGTTAGAGAGAAAACTTTGTTTTTGAACCATTCATCTGTGCTTTCATTCATTTGCTAACTAATCGTGCAATTTACGACAAAACTAATTAAAAAACTTTCACAACAGATTAGTGCAAAATATTGCACAATAAGATTTATTTGTGCAACTAATTGGCTGTGAATGAAAACAAGAGAGAAAACAACAAATATCTAGCAAGTAGCACAGCGTTTGTATGAACGCCGCTGAGTATGTGGTAACCCTAAAGTAAGCAAATGCAGCAAACCGGGGTAGATAAACACTTTGAGCTAAGTGATAAACAATAGATAAATAGAGTAGTAGAACATCAAAGTATGCACTTTCGTGTATTGGCCAAAGGATTTGTTGGTGTAGCGCACATGTTAAGGCGAAAAGGTTACCAGACTTTTTGAATTTAAAATGTCTTACCTATTTTTGTTAACTTCTAGGACAAAATGTTACTGCTAATGGATACAACTCATGACAGAGATTTAAGATAACTCGAGTTAAACATTAACTTAAAATACGATATTTTGACTGAGATGTAGCGTTGAACTGTTACAGTTTTTGAGTTGGAAACTGATCCCTCGCAAAATCAAAGCAATACTCGATAGACCATTAATTTTACTTATTATTTTGAATGAAGACGAGTGTTTAAAGCTAAAAAAAAGTTGCTGAACAGATCCTGCGGTTCTACGAGTGAAAATTACTGGACTTTTTTTTGTTTTTCTTTACAACAACGGAGAAACAGACTTGACCGATAGATTTATGAATAGCATAATCATGCGTTTATCTCACATTGAGAACATTGTGCGTATTGAATGCTATGCTCCAGTCAAAAAAATTTCATTTTACAGGCGCTAATTTTGAGAATAAAATGCACGCCAAGGTCTAACTTTAGAGACCAATATATAACTTATATTAGACCTATAAGGCTACAAAATTGATGACATATTGATTAAGAGACATTGAAGACTTCAGTCTTTCTTATCTCAGGCCTTGATTTTGTCCCACCTACTGCCTCTGAATTATTCTGTATCACACGAATTTCATTATATCCACCGTAGCACTTCAATATTGGAATTAATGTTCTGGTTACTATTATTACGCTGAGCTGTCATCCCTTTCGTTAACCTCCTGCTGAAGGGCGAGATTAGTCATGGAGTGCATTATCTTCCAAAAATGCTGCAAATGATATTTTGCAATGCACTACTGTTAAACTCTGTAAAGTCTTATAACCAGATAAAACAATTTCAATTGGCAATCAATTGATTGAAACAGTGATGTGGTTTACAGTAACAGAACAATTCTCTCGAAGCTCTGTAACAAAATGTGTTCATTAATTAATATAGTTTCAAATCAAAAGATTTGGTTGAATTTAAGATGACACAACATATACAAACAATATCTCGGAGAATAAACAAACAAAGGTTATACAAGATAGACGATGCAGTTTCATGCCATCGAAAAATTTAAGCTCCAAATTCCTCTCGAAGGACAAATGCGTTGATTTTGGAAATGGCTCTGCATGTAGCTTTCGTTGGATAATAAAAAATTCTGCAAAATGACTTGCAAATCAAAATTTTTCATCGAATATTGGATTAAGGAAAAATAAAGTTCCGCCGAATAGTCTATAGTATTCTACAACAAGAAAATCTGTTAGCTGCAAAGGCAATTCGTCAGTTAAGAGACTCCTTCATCCACAGCAAAAGCCAAGATCTACTTTCATTTCAGTGACCAGGCAATTACTAACAATATGCTACTTGATTTGTAAAGGGTTAGGCCAAAGTAGTTAATAACGTTAACAAATTTTTTACAACTCGTAAAGACTTAGCTTAGCTGTTTTAAAAATCTGCACTCCGGCAACACCAAACGAAGCGGAAAAAGTGAAAAGCCAAAGCATTTCAGAGTCATAATCAGAAGCGGGAGATGCTACAAACTCGATATCGAAAAAGTTTTAAGCTGCGCAAATGACTCGGCAAATTGGCTCCATATACGAGCACTACGCATTAATCCCTTAGTGATGTCAACAGCGTTGTCAACCACCTACGAACTTACACCAACAATTGACAAAATGTGAGCAAGTGCTCCAACTTGTAACCCATACCACATATTTTGCGAGCTAATATGCAGGTGTATGCCACACAAAAGTAGATGACAGTTGACTGCTAACAACGAACGTTACATGTCTGGGCGTTGCAATAAAAATTTGCTAAATAAAATAAAAAATTTGAAAAAAGTAAAAGCAAAAACAAAATAATAAATACAAAAAAGTGAGAAACAATGTTGCCAACTTCCAGTGTCGTTGTATCGCTATCGCTGGCAGCTACTAAGCTATGCATGTGCAAAATCTATGTTGGTGTGTGTTTGTGCAAGTGTACGTCCTGGTGTGAGTTTCTGTTAACATTATGCTGAAACTTTTTCAATGACTTTAGGGGAACTTTATTTTCAGCAACTTTTGCGGCTTAAAGGCATATCTTCTCACAATGTGATAGTCCTTTTTTTGCTATGGAGTGTAAATTGCCAACGGATTTTGTGCGGATATTGATGAAAATTTATTTATTTTGAGCTTAAATATGCATCACCTCTGTAAGGTAAACTCAAGTGAAGGTACATTACAATGACAGGATGAATAAATAAAAATGAAATTTCATTTATTCAAAATATCTGCATTTGAGTAAATTTAAATTTTCAGTTGCAGGCGAAATTGAGATTAAGGATGTGCCATAAAAAAAAAGTTTGAAAGATTTAAGATATAAATAAAATTGCTCAAAATGTATGACCGGAATCATCGATAAGCTTAATGAATCATTAAAAAAATTGCATATATAATTCAAATACTTGGGATAGCTAGTAATCTCAAGAACTGAAAGAGTGCTGGAGAATTTGGCTGGACTCCTTATCTTAGCATAAGTAATATAAGACGATATAGTGTGTGAAATCGAAGGCTTTTGTCGCATGAGTCTGCAGCTGCATCCATTGTAGGTCGTACAAGAATTATAAGTTTGGCAACTATAGAAAGCCGATTATTAGCAGTAGTGATCAACATAGGAGAAATGTAATTCAGAAACATTTTCCAAGGCTTCAAAATAATACAAAAAGTATTGTTTTCTTAGTTTAAATATTTTTTCTGTAAGAACCGCGAAAGACTTTTTAGACTTATATCTCTTAATTTATAGGCGCTTTCTTTATTTTTGGGCAAGATTTTTCATCACTTTTGAGTTAATATGTTAAAGGATTTTGCCTATACCAAATCCTTTTTTAAAAAGAGATTTATAAATACGATGAGCATGTGTTGATAAATTGATTATCAATTTTGTATAAGTGCACGATTTTTAACGATCTTAAACCCATTTCCAAACGGTGTTCGATAAATCGAAGGTGAAGTTTGTCTATTTTGAATATTTTTTTTAAGTATGAAAGTACATATCCGGAAAACAATTAATATCATATATTACTTTGATATTTTGGCTATTCAGAAATAATATCCATTACCCACTCTCGTTTATCCATTGTTCTGGTGAGTTGGTTGAAAAAGACTTTGCCGATAGAACTTTCTTGTAAATTTTATTAAAATTAAATATTATATTATTTCCAAGAGACCAGTAACGGACAACTTGAATTGATTCTAGCTCATTGGCTTCTCATTTTTGTATTTCGCGACCAACCAGTGCACTGTACAAGCGTCACAGCAGAGGAAATTAGAGTGCTTATGCAAAGTGACCAGTATTTACAGGTGAGTTTTTGCTATTTGTTTTTTCAGTGTACATTTTTTGACATCTCACGCATGATATGTAATATGTGTTGACGCCAAAAGTGCTCAATTAAGTATGCCATTTTATTGGAAATAGATTTACAAACAAACAGCATTTGGCAATCATTGAATTTTAATATCAAAATTCATGCTCTGTGAGAAATGTGCTCATTAAAAATTTTCTTCAACAACGAAGCTCATTTTTGGCTCAATACCTACGTCAACAAATAGAACTACCAAATTCGGCGTGAAGAGCAGACAGAAGCAGCTCAAGAGCTACCAAAGAGGCAAGCCAGCCCTGGAAGACAACATTACAGCAGCCATTGGTTAAATACCGACCGAAATGCTTGAAAAACTATGCCAAAATTGGAGCTTACGGATAAACCACCTAATAAAATATTCTTAAAAAAGTAAATGGAATCAGTTTATGTATCGCTCCAAATAAATATTTCATTCACTTTTACAAAATTTCTGTTCTTTTTTCAATTTTGATAAACCAAAGGCTTAAGAAATCACCCGTTATTTCTTTTCACGGATATTGACTCGATACCCATAAATGGAGATCAATGCCTGCAAAACGCAGCAGACTGATCCACGTTGTCTAAAAATATAATGTGACACATGTGGGTCACGACTTTTCTGAGTAAACGGAGAACGACAACAGCACCAAGACCAACCTCTGTGTTATATTCATCAGATTGTCCACTGTAGGGGATGAACAAACCATAAGTAGCCGGTTGACAAATGGAAGCACTAAAGTTTATTCCCAAAACGAATTGGCTGTGAATAAACATTTTTCAACTATGGTGGCCGAAATAAGCCACCATCTGCTCGTCTATAGACAAAAGCTCTGCCCAAAACAAAAAAAATTCATAATATGATAGGAATGCACAAAACACCTCAAGTCCTGTGAAAAAACAACAGAAATGGGAGGGACGCTATCACTTGGGGGAAAAGTTGAAACATTGTATTTGTATGGGAACTTATGGTATGGGATAAGCGACAACGTTCGATTAATCGAACATGCGATTTTTTAACATAGCGGGAAAACGGGTAGGGCTATAATTTTTTTTGATAAAATTTTCTATTCCGGAGGTTTTATATCAAAAAATTAAAAAATTTTTGGAACGCGGTAGGATATGGATTAAGCGCCTGCTAGTTTTTTTGTACGGCATTCGAGCGCCTGCTCGTTCTCTGAGAGATCGATATAATTTTTTTAAAATATTTTCTGAGAATTTTCCTCTTCTTAGTTTACTTTATATATAGAAATTCTTGAGAAAATATTCAGCCGTTTTCGGGAATTTTAAAAATTTGTTTTTATTTGTTTTAAAGACAACTTTGCTGAAGCTTAAAGCTGTCATTATGAAAATTTAACTTCACAATTAAAATTTTTTCTACTATATTTTTGTAGGCGTTCTTTTCATCGGAATCATGACAATCAACCAATAAATCTTCATCAAAATTTGCAGCTTAATGCTTTTTCATTCTCTTGTAGCTTCGTTAAACAAAGCGGTTTGACTTAATTGAATTCATTGTTATTGTGAAACAGTGGCGATGCATTCAAGTGTCCAGCTGTAGCCAACAGCAGAATCTTGATAGCTTTGAATGCATTAAAACTGAGCCAATCGACGTACAGTGAATGCAGTTCAATAAACTGTGACTACAATTAGTAAAAATTTTTTCAATTTAATGAAATTTTGTTTACATATAATGTAAAATTTAATGAAATTTTAATAGAAATTGCTAAATTTACTCGTATATGCCACCCTTTCATCAGCATATTAATTTTGGCCATAGCTTTTATATATTTCATTTGGAAACTTCGAAATTTGGTGTGAAAACGTGTACTAATAATTTTTATAAATACATACACCGAAAATAGGCGTGGTCCTTCTACAGATACGCTCACCATCCTTTCCTTGAATTATCTGGACATTTCTTGTAAAATTTAGCTTGAAGTGGTCATTTAAATAATTTCTTTATTTAATCTTAAGACTTGCACGGTCCGCCTAAATATGAGCTTCCATCCACTTGGTATAAATAAATAATTAAAATGTTTATAACTTTGAAATCTTGCAAAAGAAATTAAAATTAATTTTTCGACAGAATTCAACGTAATATTGCTGAAAGGTTAATGTAGATAAGTAAAAGAATATACAAGTTAGGCAAAGACGAGAGGGGAACATCACTAAAAATCTTAGTGAAGTAGAAAAGGAAAGACTTATTTCTCGACGTTTGACCTAAGACGATCTCAGGAAATTATCAGACCACGGAATTTTTTTTTTTCAAATAATGTTCTACGTATTCGCTCAATGTGTACGAAAACGGATGCGGATGCGTTTCGAACTATTACGGATCCAACATCGCGGACTTCGTTTTTTTATGCTTCGGCGGATCCATCTCGAACTTGGAACGGACTACATACACGAAGCCGTTACGGACTCGTTTTTCTTGAGTCAAACGAATGCATTACGAACTTTTTTTTTAAACAAACCGAATTCTTGACGGACTCGTTTTTTAAATAAACCATTTTTATGCTTCTTTGTATCCGTTTCGAATTCAATGCAGACTCGCTTCTTCGTCTCGAGCTCTTTTTCGTATGGAATTCCTTTTGAAAACGAGAAAGGATCCGTCTGCTTCTTCTGATCTGTCTCGAACTTGGAACTGACTCATATACGGAGTCCGTCTTGAAATCGTTATACATGAAAAAAACGGTTCTGTCTCAAATATGTTTTATTTATAAAAACGAGGCCGCAACAAATCCATTTAGTTTAAAACAACGTGTTCGTAATGGATCCCTTTTATTAAAAAATACGAGTTCGTAAGCGTTCCGTATATGAAGTCCGTTCCAAGTTCGATTGAAAGAATAACTTTTCAGCAATACCTCCATAGGTTTTCAAAGTGGAATAGCAAGATATGTTTAAATGACAAGCAAATAAAGATAGTCGCCTCTAATTTATGTTTGTCCTAGTGCGAGTTTTTAATGAGTGACGAACGTGCTGAGTACTAATGAATACATAAGTAAGATGCCGTCGTCTTTATTTGCTTGAAACTATTTTT
Organism: Meiosimyza decipiens; assembly: GCA_963680825.1. Classification (NCBI taxonomy): domain Eukaryota; kingdom Metazoa; phylum Arthropoda; class Insecta; order Diptera; family Lauxaniidae; genus Meiosimyza; species Meiosimyza decipiens. Next base: position 11,231,352 of record OY804260.1, read on the forward strand.
CAAGTTCAAATCAAGTTCAATTGTGATTTTTTATACGCAAACCATATTTTATATGGCATAATTGTATTCAAAGTATGTGATGTGAATTGTTTATCTAGAATGTTTAGATTTTGCGTCAGTCATAGAAGAGGTTTGGTCAAAATTTCACCTTCTCTCATATTATCTCTTAAACTATCAACTTCCAGTAAAAATTGCACCGAGTAAAAAGCTCTTGAAGTCGATCAAAATATTCAGAAAAATATTTTTTTGTTTTTATTGAAACCATTTTTTTCTCTAATGTCATGAATTTAAAAATAAATAGGGTGTTTAATTTATTGATTTGTTTTTTTTTTTTTCATATGGCACTTACCACTGTGCAACACAGCAAGCAACCATGAGTTGATTGCATTGATTTCTGACACTTTCCGCAATTCAATGATTTGATCATTGGCTTAATGAGATAAGAGAGACTGAGAAAAAAGACAGACATACAGACAGACAAACAGTTAAGCAGGCAGACAGTTATTTGGTAGAAACTCTCAAGGACAATGAATGAATTAAGTATGAGTAGCCGCAGTTAATCATCAATTGTTTCAGTTGATTGGATAATGAAATTTCCAAAAAATTGAAAGAAAATCATGAAATGTCACTTAATGAAAATTAAGCACCAAAAAACTTTACGAAAAAATTACGAAGTATTTATTTAATTAAAATTAATGAGTTGCTCAACGCAACATTAACTAAAGTCTTTTATTTGTCGGATAAAGCCTTAAAACAACGTATTATCAGCTTTTATCAAACAATTCCCTCTTCAATGAATACTTTTCTCGGTGTAAATGAAATTGAAAAATTTGAAAAGAATAACAAATCGTTTAAGTAGTGGCACTCTTGAAATATTTTATGATACATGAAATAACGTTAGCATCCTGTCCATTTTTGTTTTTATTTGGACTTGTCTAAGGGAATGCGTGGTTTTACGTCGCTCATTACGAACAATCAGAAACAAACAAAATTAATTTGTATCTGTGTAAAAAGGAAGAAGACATGGTTTTAACGAAGTGGGACACTTTACGGCTTACATGACAAGGATTTGTTACTTTTACATCACTCTTGTCCACAGTTGAACGTGGTTTCTATCTTCCTTCGCATGACAGAGGCTATAGGATGATGACTGTTTTGTCACGAAAATTAATACACGAGTATCTTTAATAATAATAATATTCTTGATATTTTGATCCTCAGCAACGGTTGTCGGTGTGATGTTCTTTAAGGGTATTTTCGAAAATAGAGTGATATGAGTTATTGCATAGTGTGAAAAACTACTTTTTTTTTACGGTAGAACTTGCGGAAGAATGTTGCATACAAAATACAGCTGTTTTAATGGAAGACATAAGCTATCTGATTAAATTTTCAATATAAATATCTAAAACTCAATTTGGAATATGCTGAACTGCTTGAGCTACTCTTATAACTCATTTGTCTAAGTCGATGTAGCAAAAGTCAAAAATTACATCTAAGAATGTCATGCGTCTATGTTCTTCGTGCTCCATTCCACATCCGCAATTCAAAAATACATTTATTTGCACCAAGATTCAAAAACCACGGCATACTTTAACTAAATACATTAACAGTTTTATACGAAAAGTTCAAACCTTAAAAAAAATTCATTTAATTACATTACTGTCGCATGCCTTGTTCAAAAAAAAAAAATAGCCAAATCTACCAAGAAAACCAAATTCAAACTTTGCAAAGGCTGAAGAAGGATGTGCTTGAATAATAAAGCAACAAAGTTGTAGTTGTAACAACAATTGCCTTTTTTTTGACTAATGACTTTTTTCTATACCCGCCCAGTGTCGCCTGCTGGTTTTTTACACTGTATTTTTGCAAAGTTGCTCTTTTTTTTTTCTAAGACACTTACTGCCTAACAGTAACATTTCCTTAATGCGAAAAGTTTTACATGACCCCAAAAGGAAAGAAGGCACACATTTTTTTTTTGTGGGCGTACGAGTAAAAGTAACTTTTATTGTAACAAATTTTATTTAAATTGTGTTAAACGCAGATTTTGGGTAAAATTTTTCTTTTGGAATAATATTGTGATTTCAGCAAAAGTAAAGTTTTTCCATTTATAAGACCGAAATGAAAATTATAGTCGACAATACTTGACGTTGATGTCGGCTTGAGCAATTTCGGAGAAAGTATTCTTAATGGTTAGAGCATTACAATAAATTTTTAGAAACCGATCAAGTTTCGGGCGAAAATTTGAATTCAGATTTGTGTCAAAGATTTTTAGTTATAATCAGCCGACGGCCTTGTATTACCAGAGAAACAAATAATTAAGAAACTACGATAGCAAAAGGACGTTGCGGTTAATAGTGTAAATATGAAATAAATGGAAAGGACTCAGAGTACAAAACGAAATGTTAGTTTTTAGCCCTAAGCAAATGTGGAAAATTAAGTGAATTTCACCTGAATCGTCTTTTGACGTAACAATCACCAGTGCCACAGCATTGAACATTTTTAATTAACTCTTCAAATCAGTTTACACTATTAAACTTGCAGATCTGTTTACACTTTTCATGTTGACTGCACTTGATTACAATAATCAGAAGTTCCTTTGTAGCCAACGGTCATGTATTGTAACGAAAACAAATAATTATAAAACTACGCAAACAAAGGATTTCGCGGTTAATATTGTAAATATTAAATAAATGAGAAATGTTGAGAAAGTCGGAAAATTTTGAAAAATACTGGTATCTAAAAAGGTCGTACAAGCCGAAAAAAGTTTATAAATATATTAAGAAAATCGAAAAAAAAAGAAAATGTTAAAGAAGGTTAAAAACGATGGAAAGAGGCTACTGATGAAATCCCCTCAAAGTCCATTTGATTTCAATGTTTATTGTAACCGACGTCTCCACACCACAATTCTACTGGGATTGATCCCATATTACACTGAATATATCGTCCAACGTTTTTTGCTGGCATGAGAGATGTCACGCCCACAGGTGCTATTGCACCTACATTTGGTTATGAGATTGTTTATGTATTGATTTCATTCTTGCCACTATAAATGACGTTTATAGTCATTGTGGGTATTACTACGCCTATCAAGGAGCTTTGCCAGTATGGCGAATATGCTCGTACTTATGATTGCTTTCACTGGTATTATCTACTCAATTTTTATATAAATCGCCTGAGACGTTCACGAGTGATATTGAATCAAAATTTTCCATTATTCGAAAGTGACACGCCTCTATATCCTATTTTGCCTACTTTTAATACAACTGAAAATATTTTGAGTTTGCAACCGATATTCAAATTTCATCTCTTACATTACTTGCAAAATATGATGTTACAAAAATTAAAGCTTTGGTTTGTGCCACGCCCCTCCAAGATTCCTTAAAACCGCTGAAATTCAAAATACTTTTAGCCCTATGTACATATGTCGATCATACATTTGACAATTTTTTTCGTCCCCTAAGCCTTTACGCCTAGGAAGACGTCCCCTTTCTCCCTCGTAACGCCTTTGACTGCATTTCGATTCTTGCTCATTGTCCCTTACTATTAGCGTTATGATATTCTGAGAATTTCTATATCCCTTTCATATCAAAATGTTATCTGCGAATGAGATTATTTTATATCGCAAGCCAAGTAGATCAGTTCTTCTGAAACTAAACTTGTTACTCCTGCCAAAAAGTGTAGGGCATCTATTGAAAACATTATCTAATGGAGCGCTGTTTTATCATTTTTTCGCTTCATTATTTAATTTGCATTTAAAATTTTTTATTTTTCTCAACACACCCAACACAAAATGACTTTAAATACTTTAACTTGTGAATTAGATTCCATTGTATTGTTGTGCAACAACAGCACTTTGCTTAAAATTACCCTTTGGTATTGGTCGGAAAGTAGTTTGAGGTTTTCTTGTAAGCTTACTATGCCTTTCCTTTTCTGATTTCTGGTCTTTTCTGCTTTGTTTCTGTTTTTGTTTTTTGATGTATTTTTAACCTTTTTTTAATGAGTCCCTTCCAGGGATATTTTATTTCCATTTTTTTTTCTCGCTAATTTATTTTATCTAAGGCCATTCTAAGTTTTCTTTGTTGCCTATTGTGGTCATAAGTCACATATTTTTGTGTGTGCACACTTAGTAGTAGCTTAAAGGCAGGTTTTATTAATGTGCTACATATATGATGGTCTATTTATTTTCAATGCAAAATTGACCTACATACAAGTGTTGTTATATATAGAGATAACTACTTTAGGCTAAATTATTGAAAATATGCCACATTCTCTTTTAATTTTTTTTTTTTTGAAAAATATTTATACATATAACGTGAAACGACTAGAGGCATGAAAAAGTCAGACACTGAGCAAAAAGGCTGATCCTATATGTAATGAGAAAAAGAGATATAATAAATGCAAATATCTTGCGGTCATTGCAATTCTTTATTTAATTGAAATTTTAGGCAAAATGGTCTTTAAACATGGAAAATGATTGTTCATTACTCTAAGGCACAGACATTCTTTCTCTCTCTCTCTTTGCTTCGCTATGCTTACTCTTCATTTTTTGTTAAATTGTTCGATGTTTAAATCAAAAATTTGTCTGTTATAAACATATTTTGAATTTCAGATATATTTCGAAGAAAATTTTTATAAAGTTAAAAACTTTCCAGGCTATTAAAATATCTACATAAAAAGACTTTTGTCCAGTATGAATGAGAGTCAGCATTGAGAGAAATCTGTTCCTTCTAAAAGCGTGAAACCCAGAATATATACTTCAGTTAATATGGGTTTTCATGGAACTAAAGTGCTTATAAGGCAAGTTCTATGTCCTTAAAATTTCAACATAAAAAGCTTTATTTGCAGAAACAACTGATAGACCAAACTAAATTTCCCCTATAATTTCAGTATATTTCCTGCACGTAGCGAGATATTTTTTGAAATTAAAGTCCGAAGAAGTCATGATTTTTCCATTAGCTGCCAGGAATGATAAACTTTTCCTTACTTTTGAGCTATAACGTAAAGTTTTTATCGAGCTTAGCTCTTCGATATATACAAATCGTTAGCGAAAAATATCTTTTATCAATTTAATTTAAATATTTGCAATTCTTGAAGTTTTTTTTTTGAGCACTCACCGCTTCAGAAATGGTTTTCTTATATAAAATTTATATCGGTGTTCAATTAATTTTTTATAAAAATTCAAATTTTTAGCAAACTTTTTGACCTGTTTAGTAACTTGAGAAATATCAATAATCCAAAATATTTAAGTTGCTATAGTCGAAAATGTCCCAAACGCAACATTAAGTACTACACTAAAAAGGTACATATTCCTAGTCAAAGCCAATATCATTGAAATTGAGTCAATAAACATTGAACTTGAGGCAATAGGGCTCCGAATTCGAAGTATATCCAAATATTACGCTATTTTCTTTGTATTTTAATTAATAATTCTATTAGCAGCATAGCACATACAATACGAACCAAAGCGAAATGTAGTTAGTAAGGGGTTTCTTGAGATAATCTTATAAGCATACACAATAGCTTGCGAGAGCTTAGTGCATCTTGGCCGATAATCTCAATCGTCCTACACATTCCAATTGCGACATTCGTGTTTGACGGAATATAATTCCCAATTGCTTGTTGGGCGTAAGCGTAAACACACTCCCACTCGTTAAATAGCAAGTGGCTTATAGATAAAAATAAGCGCACTTGTGATGTTCACTAGCGTTGACTAGCACTTATGAAATAAATTAAAAGACTTACCACCCCATGACGGAGAGCAGTATTGAATGCACTTCACATTTTTTCGAGTTAACAAACTGTTGCATGTTTTTAGGCTGCTGAAAATACACAGCAAAGCTATAAACCAAATTCAAATGTTTTGGGAACAGGTAGTGAGAACAGTTAGAAATGCATTATTTTGAAATTTTTAATATGTTTCATTCCTTTCGTTTGATCCTTTAGTGCTTTTTAGTGTTTATGTCAGTGATAGCATTGTCAGTACAATTATACATCCTCAGTACATTCGTGCTTTGAAGAGTATGCAAATATAGCACACACATACATTCAGAGAATTTTCAGTAGATCAGCAATATGGTGTTCGTAAAAAATTATCGAATTTAATATATTATATTGAAAAGTGATGCCAAATAACTGGTTTTAAATTTATAAGTCGATTAGGGTCGTTTTGCAAAGTTCCAATTATGTCAAGTTTACTCACCAATACTATAATAGTGACTATAGATGTCAAAAATTTTGTGCAATGAGATTAAAAGTTTTTGAGAATTTCGAGCTAGGTAAGTCAGCTGATTGTAATTTTTCAGAGCATATGGTTAATTTTTGACATGGTTACAGGAATAAAAGGAATATTTAATTCAAGAATCGTAAATTATCATAAATAATTGTGGTCCAAATAATCGCAATAAAGGAAAACACGAAATGTGGATTTGAATACGTATATAGATGAGTTTCTTTTGACGAGAAGCGTACGTACACATATGTATAACATGGAGTTTATTGTAAAAATCGAATATAATCGAATTTTTGGATTTTTAAAATTTTAATTTTGATCAAATATATTCGATATTTTGGATATATATATTTTGGATTATATATTTTGATAAAAAATGTCATTATTACGAACTCTTATGTTTCTAGATCAAAATTATGCGTCACTTTCAAATAGTTTTTGTTTGGCACTCACTCAACACAGCTTGTCGGCCTATGCGATGCTTTAAGATATTGTGCGATACCCTTCGCCATTTCCATTGTATTCCATATAATTCGATATTTTTGGACTTATTCGAAACTTTTCGAAGTTTTTTGATGTACATATAGCTTTCGACTATTACCGAATTTTTCAATGCTTTTTTATAGGTTCTGTCATTAATCGATTTTTTTGATGATTTTCGATAAGCTTGATGTCTTCGAAAAGTTTCATACGTCATCGACTTTTCCATAGCTTTAGGCTGTCACTGCTTTTTTTGATATGAGTGTTCGACTTTATTGATGTATCAAAACTCTTCTCAATAGTTTTAAGCTTTTTCGATATTTTTCGATAAGTTTAGATTTTGACGATATTTTTTCACGTTTTTTTTATAATATGCAACTTTTATCGGGTTTTTCGTTGTTTAACGGCATACATCAAATCCCTGTATTAGAAAACTATTATAAAAATCAAAAAAGTCATCGATGATCATAAAACAGTGTGATAAAAATATATCGAAAAAGTATGACAGAAAACATTAAAATCCGAAACTCGATTAAACTGGATCTAAGAGAATAAAATCCAAAGTTTCGATTCATTTGATCTTAAAATAAAGAATCCCGAAATAACAATTATATATAATATGAAAACATTAAAATTCCATAATTACATCTTTGTTCGATTGAAAGAAATAACGATAAAAGTACAATTCCATTTATGACAATTATGCAGTAATTTCTAGCATAACCTTCATTATGGTTACAGTCAGCTATGGCATTTTCGGAGGATATAATTGATTATATCCCAAACAAAAAAGTTTTTTAAACAGTTTCTTATTACTTTCTTTCGATTACTTTATATATGGTAAGTATTTTAATGCATTTTTTGTAAAGCTGAGGCTTAAAACTTTGTTTTCCTAAACTAACAATGAAAAAAGGTGCGCTCAACTTTCAATATATTCGCTTAAAGTTACAGACCAGCACTGTTTTATATCTTGTTTCCAGTTTTATTGCTTTACATACGAGCACAGGAAATTCCAATAAAGTGCATTCTTTTTTTATTACTGGCTGCCCTACAGTGGCTACACTTAAAATGTTCACACCATCTGTTGCATTGGATTGCCCACATTGAAATGCAACTCGTTAAAATGTGGTTCACTGGTGTTGCAGTCTGTCTGTCGTTTTAAATGTTTCATACGAGAAAATAATGACTAGCGTGGGGAAGTTCCTCACAGCCACGAAAGGAACAACATAATTTAAATTATGCTATCACTTAGAGTAGTGTTGTTTGTTGTTATTAATTCGTGTGATATAAGTGAGTTATCATTCAATTTGTATTTCAGTTGCATATAGCGTTGTCAACATAACAAACTGATTTCTGAACATATGTGCCTGGAAATTTTTCATCCAATAAAAAAATAATTTTGTGTAAAGCCATGATCTTCATACATATTTATAAAGTTAAGTATTTCTAAATGAAATTTATATAGAGAGCAATTTATCTATTTTGGCAAGATTTCAAAATACAATTACAAGTCTCCTACAAACAGCATGGCAGAGAATACAATAAAATCTTACGTGCTGCTATAAATTTTCTATCATTTATTATACCATTTTTTTTTTGCCAAAGAAAATGTACCTAAATTGTCAGACGTACAAAGGTTAAATCAAGGCTTTTCATGGGCCTCAAATCAAACATAAAGCTTGCCAAATCAAAGTTGAAAAATACGTGACACCATCCTTTTGTTCGCATTGTCAGAAATAAGGGATACACAAACAATGAAGATATTTGATTACTTTTAATTCCATTGGGATTTGATATAAAACTCAAATTGATGTTTATACTTGAACTTTTTTTTTCGTGTAAACTAAGAGTTATCCATATGATTTTGAATTGTAGCCATGTAAGACAGTGAAAATCTTAGAGTTTCATCCACAAAATTCCTTGCCGGGACCCATGCTACCGAGCACTTGATTAAAAATAATTGAGTATACCAGTTGAAAAATTTACTATGTGCTTTAAAATAAAATTGTGGCTAAGTGACAAAAACTATTTCTGCAGCTCCTAAACAGAAAATGCTCATGACATCCTTTTTTTCGTTAGATCGAAAAAAATGCTCTGCTTCTTTAACATCAATTTCTATAAATGGTGCAGAAGATCAAAAATCAAAAAGAATATCGAAGGAGCACTCTAATGAATATATGCGATTATAAATTAGAATGCCACTGATTAAAAGTTTGCAGGCGTAACGTTTAACCTGATGTCTTTTGTTGGCAGTAAAAATGAGTCTGCATAATTTAATAAATTTTAAGGGACTTTAAACTTTGAACTTTAAGCTCCTATAGCGTAGTTTGGCATCGTTGTTCAATAAGTTAATGCAGTGACTGAATAATGAATATGCGATAAGTCAAACCAGAATTCGGTATTGATATAATCTCATTTTGAGCCAACAGTAATACCATTTCTAGCGATATTATCAAAAAATATCGAAAGAGTCATAAAATTTATAAGAGTATCGAATAGTAACAAAAAACATTGCAAGGCAACAAAATAACTAAAGGTGCGGCGCAGTTTTGAAAGCACCGAAAGACTCGGCACAGGCCCAAAAAGGTTTCATTAAATCAGACGATATTAATTTTGAAAAAGTTGTAAGGTGCCAAAACAGGCGAATACGTTGGATGGTAAAGCACGCAGACACAATTTTTCTCTGGCGTATCAAAATGGCATTATGAACAGTCGTGCAACAAACACCAACTTTCTTGACCTTTGTATTCTGATTATGCACGTCGAGTTCTTGCAACTAAACTCCGATAAATCTTCATAAATACTGCCGTTACTGTTTGGCCACTTGGTTGAATCTTGTGATACACCAGGCGCTTGTAATGATAGAAGGCGATGATTGACATATTTTTTGGGTCTTTGGTCATCATCTTCAACAGATTTGTGGCTTTTGCGTAAACGTGTATGCCAGTCAAAAACTGTTGTTTTTGCTTAAACACCCTTCACCACAAGCTTTTTGCAGCGATTCGTACGTTTTGTGGCATTTAGGTCAGATTTAATTTGGAACTTTATGATAGTGAGTGGCTTCATTTTTGCACAATTTTTTTTTTTTTAACTGTGTCGCGGAATGTCATAACTTTGCTTTTTGACAAGCTATCGGAACCAACTTGCATTGAAAGAAGAAATCAACATCTCTTCAATGATATATAATTTCGGAAGACACATTCAAGTCGGAGATATGAAGCTTTGATGTAAAATTGTTGCTCTGCATATATGACTGTTTGCTGTATTAATTTTCAAAAATTTTTCTTCAGTAATACGTTCGCATTTTTTTTAAATTTATACGCCAGAGACTAAGTAATAATCAAAATAAGAGTGGTTGAAATTCAACCAACTTTTTGGTATTTAATATTAAAAAACTTATATAGGAAGAGCTATTTTTTGTCAATGCTTCCAAAAACAAATCATGTTATCATGTTGCCTTATCCTTATCACTCCCTTAGAGTTCAATATACACATCTCCATACCAAATTTTATCAAAATCAGTCGATTAGTTTAGCTAAGCATATTTTTCTGTTAAAGACGTGGCGCCACCCACTTAAAAGCAATTAACATTTCGAAAGGTTCAATCTATCGCTATACCGAATATCATCGAAAAACGTCTATTAGCTTAGCAGTAAAACATATTTTCCTATTGGAGGCGAGTCACTATGAAACAAATTCCTTTCAATAGAATTCAATCTATTTCTGTAGCAAATTTCATTAGCAGTAAAAATGATTTTACCTATTAGTAACGGTGCCAATTAGAGTTTTCAGATATCTTTTCTAGGGTTCATCAGTATCAAGAGCCATCAAAATCGATACATTAGCTAAGCGAAGAATCCCTGTTTTCCTATTATAGGCGTGGCAACGCGCACTCAAAACCAATTTATTTACTCAGGATTCTATCTATCTCTATACCATATTTCATCAAAATCAATGAAGCGGCTCAGCAGAGACAGTGATCCTTCCCAGTAAGGGAGGGGACATGCCTCATTTTAGAAATCAGAGTTTCTAACATCCTCTCTTAGGGATCAATCTATCTCCTAACCAAATTTTATTAAAATCGGTTCATTAGCTTAGCCGTGGAAACGTTTCTTATCGTTAGGGGCGTGGCAACGTCTACTTTTGAAAAAAAAATACATGTCCCTCAATCTTTTCACAAACTTTCTAACAAAACAAAAGCTGAGCGATTCTGTTATTGCAGCTAAAAAGCGATGTAACTGTTTATCAACAGCAAAGAAAAGATCGTACTCGTAGGTTTTCCAGACCCATCAACTCCGGAAAAGCCAAAGAAAAGATCGTACTCGTAGGTTTTCCAGACCCATCAACTCCGAAAAAGCCAATGATGGTTCCATCAGCAGAAAAATCATGTCTATGATTTTTTTGGGCTTGAAGCGAATTAACCTCATGGAAAATGGCAAAAAAGAAATAGTAAATTCACGGGTCAGATCAGATCCGATGAGAAATTGAGCTAAACGCGACTTGTGTCTTCGTTCTCAACATGGGTATTTATTGATCGGCACGTAAATAATGTTTTTCATATTTACCACTTTGATTGCTTGTAAAAAATTTTACTGAACAATAAGTTTTCATGGAGTATATTTCATCTATTAAATAAATTTATTATAAATGATTTCAATTTCAAAACGGTCTTTATATGCCGTTTAATCAATTCATATTCTATAAACGTTATATTTAAATGTACAACCAAAAAAAAATAGCGACCATGATAAAAACCTCTATCGATAGATCAAATTGATCCTTAAATTATTATCAAATTCGTACCTTTCTTAAAAAAATGCAAACGCAAATAAACGTAAATATCCCCAAACGTGACCAAAAACTCAAATATTTTTTCATATCTAGTGAGACCCTTAAAGGGTTTCCTGCACGCTTAGCACTTGGCTATAAACACTAATAAAACATTGAATAACTAATGATATGAAACGTTCCAGATTAAAGGATTTTCTAATGCTTAACCTTTCAAATAATAGCGGAACATTTATTTATTTATAAGGGTATTTTTATGCTTGATTTGAATTCGACTTCAATTTAAATTTTTTTCCAAAATTTTTTGTTATGCTTCCCTCTTTATTAATAAAAGCCATGCAACATTTATTGATTTTTCCTGTCCTTTTTTGCTTTGCCTTTGTTACATATTAAAAGCAACACTTTTAAATTTTCCAGCCAACTTTTTTCCTTTGCTTCTTTACTTGCCAGATTTACTGTTGCGTTGTGATATTGGCTGGCAAAAGTTACTTCCTTTGTTTTACGTCACTTTAATGCCTTTGTGGTAGAATATTCTTTTGTTTGCTGTGAGTAGAAGAGCAAAAGTTAGTGCAGTAGTAGACAATAGAAAATACAATAGCAGTTATGATAAAAATAGTCGTAGTCAAATATGAAATCCTTGCGCTTGAAAACTCAAATGTACGATGACGTTAGATATTGAAAGCAAGGCAAACAAACTTGATAATGATCTTCTGAACATAGGAAAATATGTTTAAATCTCAAAATAAGTTTTACTTAAAAATGAAAAAAAAAGGTCGAGATGACCGTATAAATAAAGGATAAATTTTTTATTAAATTTGTAATTATGATGTATACTTAAGAAGCATTTCCTTTTCATGATATACATCCTTAAGCTAAAAGTTTTCCTGTGCACCGGAAATTTCTTATGTCATTTATTATAGTATAGTATATGAGCATTTACTGTATGTACATATGTAAATCAAAAGTTGTTACCAACAATTTTTTTGAATAAGAGAATTATCAAGGCAAATCCAATGGATGGATGATTAACAAATCTTCAAAGTACTTTTGCGGACGGTATAGGAAATTTTAAGTTCTACAACATTGTATCAAACAAAAGTTAAATCACTGCAACGCCCAAATATTACACCCATTTTTATTCCTCCAGAGAACTACTAATAAGACCTTAATGATTTTCATAAAATACATTTTTTTCATTTTTGGCCATAGAAGCTTTTACAGCCCCAAGTATTACTTACGACCACTATAAAGCCTGCTGGGAACTGGAACTGAAATCACATAGCAGATTTTTGATTTTCTAAACCTTAAAATCACATAGAAAAGTACTGGCGTGACTTTGGTATAATACCGAGATATGATCACTTAAATAGGCCTTAAAAGGGTTGCTCAATAACTGCAAAAATATACCTAAAAAAGAAAATCATAGTAAGTCCAAAAATAATCAGTAATATCTTAATAAGGTATAATAAAATTAATAAAGTATTCATAGTGTAATGTAATATTTATAGGGTGGACCATTTATAAAATGCAATTTTATTTTGCTATAAAAAAATCGAATATCCTTTTTTTTCAATGAGTTTTTTTTTAATTCAAAAGTACAATTAATTATCAAATACTTATTCATGCAAATTATGACGTCGGATAGCGTTGCAGTAGTTTATACGAATAACCCAATTTTTCAGAACGCTTTCCACTGTAATAAGCACTATTTGCCCGATGGCTGCAATTATTACGTCTTTAAGAGCCTCCATCGTTGTTGGTTCATTAGCATAATACTTGCCCTTAACGGCTCGCCACAAATGATAGTCAAATCGCAGTGCACCCTGGCCAATGCACATCACCAACGCGACTTTCAAACTTCCCATGCAAAAGCTCGAACTCTGCATGGCTTCTGTGACACGGTGCGTCATCCAGTGATTGCATTTTCGGTACATTTGTACTATTTTCGGCAGATTTGCATCCTGAAAAATCGTCGTCATTACATTCAAAAAGTTTTCAGTACATTCGGTACATTTGACGAATTTTCAGCAGTACATTTTCGGTACACTTGAAAAATTTATAATAATTAGGTTTTTTTTTCTTAGCAAATGAAAATTAAATAACTGGAGATAGTAAGTCGCAATGTGTAGGTGGACATTTTATAATTTACTGTGAAATATATCGCATTTTGCTAGGGTTTTTGAGAAGCCAAAATATGAGAAACTTTTCATTTTTAGTCCTCAAATTCAAAGTCATCGATTTAAAATTTTCCTTAATGGTTTAAGCTCAAAGCTGCCGCAAACACTACTTTTCTTAAAATATTTTCTTAATTAGAGTGCAAAATTGGTATGCTTTACCAAATTGTTTCGATAGCACAAAGCTTATCACTCTCCATTGCTTACATCAACAAAAAAGTTTACGCATCAATTCGTTGATATAGCCACGAATTTTTAAGATTTATGCAAAAATTGCCAACCAAAATTTGGCACTTGAATACGACTTTAATTCAATTAAACCAAGTTTGAAGTGAGGAACGAGCAGACAGAAACAAACTAAATAACATTGACAAGTGTTGGACTAATGGTAAACTGCTTCGTTTGACTAAATTGAAACAAACAAAATGTTTTCAAAGCTGTGACGCTATGGGTAGTTGAACCTTTTTTTAAAAACCATTGAAACGAGTTAAATGAATTAGTTTGGTCTAAAACAAAAATAAAGTTGATAGTCGACTTTTTATAAAATACCCTATTCAAAAGTAAGTGATAGCTTAGATTTAATTTGTAACTCGAGTGGAGTGCAACTTTTGTGGTGACTTGTTGTGACCCTCTTTTATTTCTAAGCTGTGTTGTCAAAAGAACCAAAAACTTTACATTTAAGCAATTGCTATAACATTCTCTTAAGTGGTCAGACTGTAGTGTGAGAGTTTCAAAAATTTGTTTTATAAGCAAAACAATTCTTTGCTTGCGAAATAATTTGAAGTTTTTTAAATTTTGTAATCTTCACTCTATATTCAGTTTTAAGTACTGAATTTTAAATGCTCATTGTTTAATTAAAACTCTTTGCTATATTCAGTTTAAATATTTTCTATATACCAACATTAAGATGTTCGACTTTCCAGATTTATGAAAGGACAACTAATGGATTTCTTACGACGACAATGCACCATCACATATATTTATCTTTGTGCAATAGTTTCAACCCAAAAACTCAACGAATGTCATCTATCAATTATTCACATGATGCTGTATCGTTTGACTTTTTCCTGACAACGAAGGCAAAATTAATGCTTCGAGGAAGACTCTTTGAGTCGGTTGAAGCCAAAATCGCATGTTCGCAAATTTTAACTGAAAACTATTTTTCAATAAGCTTACGGAAACGAACGAAGAACCAGTGGATAATTGTTCAACGTACGCCCCTAGCAGCGGGATCTACTATGAAGACGGCAAAATCAATTGAAATTTAGTTTGTTACTTGTAAAGAATGTGGCTTTCTATTGGCAGCAAAAACTTTAACGCCGCGACACATAGTGGGCTCAAAACGCATGATCTGTTTTGAAGATCTCGAGAGACCATGGTTATAAATCGATTTCGAAAATGGAAGAGCTATTTAAATTTCACACGAAACAGAGAATGGCCACAAAAAGTTCCAGATAGAAGCTAGACATACTTTTATGAGTGGGCGTAACAACTCCCACAAAAGCAAATGCTATAAAATGATATCATTAGACAAAAAATTGGCAATTTTCGAAAAAAATAGCGTGACAGAAAAAAAAAATTAAGATAACATACTGAGCTAACTCTTAAGCTTTTAAAAACTTTTCAGAGCTACACTAAAAGTTTTACTTAAGGCCATATGTGTGTGTATTTAAGTAAAGTTTGAAGTTGTAGGTGAGCAGAAAAAAGTCCATTTCAAAGCACTCAGTCCAAAGGTCATTATACAAAGACTCGATAGAGAAAGCGAAAGTCAATAAAAGTAGAAAATAAATAGCAAAGAAACTAAAAGAAATTGAGTAGAGGTTGAACTTTCTAAAATTTGTTTGATCCTTCCAAAAAAGTCAGCATCATCAGAAGAGGGAGGGAATGAATAGAATTTAATGCCAAGGCATCGCTACCCAACAAACTTTTTCTGTCATCTTTTTTCGATGATTCAGCAAGCCATATTTAAAATAGCAATATCCTTCATAAGGAAAACCGTACACATCCCACCTGTAGCAATAGAATACCTAGTCTCGTCGTCAAAAGAAGTTAAAGAACCATCCACATAGAAGATATGAGTAAGACCCCAAAGTGTGATACCTGTGGAAACAATTGCTGTTTGCTACATTTGGTAATAGAAACTATGTAGCATTAGAAGCAAGTAAATGGGTTTCTAAATTTCGGCTGCGGCAATTTTTTACAAATAAAACTTTGAAATTATGTATTACGCAAGCAACTGATAGAGGCTAAATAATATATACATATGTATGTCATAAAGAAATTAAGCAACATTTATGGACTATAATTAGAAATACCTTAACTTTTTCCAAAATAATACAAAAAAGAGAAAATATTGGCTTCATTTAAAAATCACATTTGCTCAAAATTAAAGGCAAATATAGCCTACGTTACTAAACTCTCCAATTTCATTATGCAAAATATCATTAGTAAACTTTCTACTTCACACTTCAGTTTCTGTTAATAAAAATTAAAACTTTTAGAAGTAAAAACCCCTCTACACCTAATTAGCAGCAACTTTATACTCAAGTCAAAGCTTTAATGAAACGCTATTTGCATCGATTTGCATTAAAGAGAAAAAAAATATTTACTTTTGGCATCAAATTGCTGGCATTTTGCATATTTATAGGACACACATACACACGCGCATACCAAATGCTGAAACACATCAACAAACATCATCACAAACACATGCGCTTGAATGCTGGATTTTTCAATTTTCCGCACAAGTGATGGGTATAGAAAAAAAAAAATAGGAAAAAATTTTAAGATTTATCATTAAAACTTTTACGTATCCATATTTTTAGGGTAATAATTTAAACTTTGATAATTTATACATTAATTTTACTACAAAAAACTGGAAAAACTTTTCTGCACATGAAGGTGAAATTTTGTGCAAAATATGTTCGAAGTTTTTGTATGCTGTAATTTAACTGCCATTTTTTAACTTTTACGATTAACATATGGTATAAAGTGCCGGAAAATATGCTACAACAAATATTAATTATATTTTTTTTTTGCTAAATCAAATTGAAGGTTCTACTCGTATATGATATATAAATACGAAACTTATTTCACAAATTATTCAATTTTGCTCTTTAAGAGTTCCACATTTATTTACAAGAATAATTTTCTCTATTAAAAGGATAATAATGCTTGGAACATTTTGTTTTTATAAACTTATATATATATATATAATATTATTTTTATAAAAAAATGTTTCAATGAAGAAATTCCACATTTCAAACATCACTTTCACTCACGAGCTGCCTTAACTTCATATAAATCGATTTATTTTTACTTTCCAGAAATATTTTGACAATAGAAACGTCAACAATTCAAGTAAATTTCCAATGTCAATGTCAATATTTTTCACTCTCATAAATCAACATAGTTTCAATAGCACAACAAAGTGTTATCAAACACACTTCCGTGCGCAGGTGCTTTATATTGTTTGAGATACATAGAAAAGCCAACATATTTAGCCCACCTTCCGCCCCAAGCACTAAATGCCCATTTCTTTTGAAGCCCACATAAATATTTTACGCACACATATTGAAAAGAGCTATAAATAATTTTCACAGATGCTTAAAAGTAGGAAGTATTTTCGCTCATATTTCAAAGGGTAAATGAAAATAAAAAATAAAAAAATTTTCAATCGAGACCGAAACCAAATGTTGACAACTGAACGTTTTTATAAATTGCAACAAATTTATGAACTGGCGGCTTTTTTGAATTGAGAGTAAATTACGAGTTTAAAAATAACATCATGTTTGGTAAAGAAGAAACACAAATTTTTACAATATGTCACGTAGTCAAAAATGGGATGTACGCTACCGTATACTTCAAGAGCATCATATAAGACATGATGTTGTTATTGAATTTATTCTCTGTTGATTTTTTCATAATGCATTGAGCCTAGTAGACAAACAGCTGGACAGATTTGTTTACTTTGTGAAGATATCGACTTAAATGGCATCAAGTAGCATTATGTGGGCGCTTGAACATTGTGTGTGTGTTCCTTAAAGTGGTGTTAATTTCAAGGTCTATTCGATTCTTATTATCTGTGCATTATACTTTTTTTTGTGAATATTTTTGGCATTTTTTGTGTTATATGAAAACAGAAGTGTTTAAAAAGAAATCATTAAAATAGCTGATTTATATAAATTGCTAGATTTAAAGTTGTTTTTTAAGTTATTTCTAAAGAAGTCAAAACATTGAACCAAGGATGAGTACAATGGAGAACATATAGATAACTGAATAACAATGAAATCATTACTTTGTAATATTTTATTTTCATTATAATATCTGCATTATAATATTTTCTAGACAATCTCTTCAATGCGAATGAATGTTCACGAACAAAAAGACTAAGGATAATAACATCTACAGTTCTTTGAACTTATGCTTTTTGATTTATGAATATCATAGTCTCGTTTATTCATTTTTCTGCACTGATAGGTTTAAAGTTCGTTACAGTTTATTGTGGTGATAACGTTTTCTGTAAAAGTGTACTTTTTTCAAAACATTTAGCTTTCAAAAAAATGCATTCTTTTTAAAAGTATGAAAGTAGATTGGATTAATTTAAGTAATTTTAGTATATTTTGAGTAATATATAAAGCTCTTAAAGTTTTTTTTTTTATAATTTAATATAAAGTTTTTTGAAATATTAAGAAGCAAGATAAACTTTTCATGTTATTGCCTTGAAAATCTTTCCAGAGCAAATATAAAGTCTGGTGATACTACATAATCCCTGTTAACAATTATTTAAGCTAAATTCAAGCACTCTGTGGTGTTATGAAAAAAAAAATCAATTTGAGCATAAGATGCAATTTGCTAAAACTTAAAAAAATTTTACAAAATCTTTGAAAATTTATGAGAAAATTTCAAACCAGTCTATTTGGAAAAGTATTTCAAACGAGTTTTTAATAAAATAACTAGCTTCGGTGAAAAAATAGTCCAAATTAAATCTCTAATTTTCTTTCAAATAAACTTAATTACAAGGTAATATATCAACGGGTTAGTTTTCTTATCATTGGCATAAGATTTGAAGCACAAGTATAAATGCAAGTATGGGTACTGGTATTGATAATTGTTTTAAAATTTTGTGAAATTTTTTAATTAAAATGTAAAACAGAATTAAATATAAATAAACTTGAGGAATTATGTCTACAATTCATTTAAAAATTAAAACTGCCATATTTACGAGAAGCTGTTAACGTTATATTAAGTGAATTATTCCAGCAATTGATAAGGAATTTAATTTCAGATACTTATTTGCTATAAGGCATTTAAGTCTCAAAAGCATGCGAAATAACACCCTTCCAAACAAGTACTAAAATTTAGTGCTTCACCGAGAACTGATAAATATCGATATTGTTCTTGTTATCGGGGCCAAGAACGATAAAAAGACGTTATTTCTCGTACAACCGAACTCGAACGAGAACGGTCTGGCTGACATCTCGTTCTCGGCAATAATGTAAGGTTCATCGCACGAAAGGCACTAAATTATTCAATTCAGCCCGAACTTTCATAATACAAAAAACGTTTAAAACGCAATATCTTAGAACCTATGGTAGCAAGCGAAATCACGAAATCTGAACGAGATCAGTCAAACGGGCGTCGCACCTTTATACAACAAAACAACTTAAAACGCCATATCTTGGCATCTATCGCAGCTAGAGTTGCGAAACCTGATACGTTAATGAAAATTGTTTGTGCTAAGCAACTCGCTAGTTATAAATAGGGATGCTAATGGGTCATAGCTCCTCCCATACAACAGAAACTCCTACGTGGCTATTCTTGGAACTTAAGCCAAGTTGTGAAATTTCGTACCTGGGCGCAATTTTCTGCAGTAAAGACTGCGTAAAATTATTGTTAAGCTCATTATGTTTATAAATTTAGTACATTCGCTTAAAGTTCAAGTGCGACCGCTAGTTTGATGTAATATTATATTTTCTATTTATGTCTTTCTTTCTCTGAGTTGAGCATTATCCTTTTTATGCAGTTACACTTTAAAAACTCGAATGCTTTTAAAAAAATGTGCATTCCGCTCTGTTGCGGAAGATATCAACGCATTTGAAGATTGATGACAAAATATTATGCAAAGGACATCACCAACAACAATGATATTAACGTTATCATCAATGCCATCAGCATACAAACCCAAGCATAATGCATAGTGGAGATAAGAAACAAAGACAGGCACTGAAGAGTAAGAACTAAAGAATTGTTAAAAATATAATGCAAAATGCACGAGACAAAAAAGTAAATAAAAGCTCAAGAAGTTAATTGACAACAATTTTATAAAATTTTGCTGAGAATTGGCAATCAATTTAAGTTCAAGTAGTCGTATCTTGAAGAACCATGACCTAAGCTTTAAAGTCAATATCAAGTAACTGGCAGCTAACGTTGGTAAGAAATGTACACAAAACCAAACTTTTTTTAAGTCGTAATTTCTTCTGCTACATATTCTGCTAGAGCTATTTACATAATATTCCCCTAAAGTAACCTTGCATTAATTTAACAATTTAAGTCTCAGCTGAGTTATCAATTAAATACACAAACTGAGGCAAAAATTAGCATAAGCTATGTTGATCCTTCCACAGTAAGTCGATGTGCATTAGGGTGTGTTTTAAAAATGCTTTCATTGATTTGGTTTAATGTTAGAATTTTTGATATTTTCTACATAATATCTGTTTTTCTCACCAATTTATTGAATCTTCTTTCATACGAAAAATGATTTTTAGGAAAGATATATCCGAGAGTTTCGATATCTATAATATATAGGGTCTCAGATGCCACTCCCAACATTTGATATCAGACTTGCTATCAGCAGAAAAATTTACGTCCGAAAATTGAAACTTAGTAAATTGACGGCCCACCCTAGTGTACATGCTTATCTTTCTTACTAGGTGTTTATATCCCTATCTTACCATAACAAATTAAATCATATCTATTGCCATTCCACAATGTTTCCTCTAACTGAATTTAATACCCATACAAAATTGCCTTCATTTCGTTTTCAGCTTTCCAACCCTACGGCTTTGTGCCACATAATTTGTTGGGTAAAAGTTCAAAGCTCTTTATTAACTTTTTCATAAAAATGTAAATCTTACCTTCTTAAGTGTTTTTGCCGACCATACTGTAACATTGAATTTTTTCGGGGCTTATGCAAAATGCTGCATTTAAATACCAGCTCGTATTCAAATACTTTTCTAGTATCAGTCAACTTACAACTTTGCCACATGAGCAGCAAAGTAACAGACTTATTACTTTCCTAGTGAATTTTACAGCTGGTATTCGGTATTTGCTGGCTATAAGCCAGTTATTTAAATGAGGTAAGCACATATCATGAAACTTTAAGAAATTTGCAAACTTTAACTTATGCAATATAAACGTTATCTTTGTATAGAACACTTGAATTTTGATATCTGTGTAGTATGCGATAAAATTTAAAGCATTCACTTCAAAATGCTGTTGAATTTAATTTGCTATACATAAGTGAAATTAAATTTGTTCTGGAATTAAGATGAAAGAGGAAGTCTTTGAGTGTGCAAGAAATATATTTCATATCCGTTTACACTTAGTAAAAAATTAGAGAGCTCAAACAAAGTAGGAGAAAACTCAACTAGTAAGGATATCTTTGGCTAAGTTTAAAATTAAAGACACTACATCAACAACAAAACGCAAAACAACAACAAAACCGGCCAAAAACTGGTCCTGCTAAGTTGAAAACACATGAAAGTTCTATAAATTTGTTTTGATTTTATCAATTTTTTACTAAACTGTTCTATTAAATATACGTATTCATTATTATGACTCAATCGACTCTCTTAAGAAACAAATTTATTAAAGTAAAAAAAATTTTTACTTTGTAAACAGTACCTGAATAAGGGATAAAAACAACAAATTTTTAAAAATATAACGGGAAAAGTCGAAAATTTCAGTTAATTTTTAGTTTTTCAAAAAAAAGTCGAAAAATTGGTCACTGAGTCGGAGTCTTATCAGAATCGGCTCTCAAATAAAAAAGTTATAGCAAGTTATAAATTGCAATAAGACATTTTCAATATCTCCGTAAATATACAAAAAAAATTCAAAACCTTTTATATATTTTATATATAATTGATGAAATTGTGTAAATTAGATAAGTAGTAACTTATTATACAGAAATTAATGTTATATGTTAGATAACATATAGCTGAAGGCCTTAGCAGCTCGAGCTCAGTATATTATAACTTATAACTTTAATTGTCAGTCATAAATAATAAATAAATAAATATATTTTTCAACCGGTAAGCGTGTACTGTTACTTTTGTATTATGGTGTTAGTGCAGAGTGCATGAGCATTCTTCTTATTAACATTGCTAACAGCTTAACTTGTTTTCACACCCAAGTTCTGTGATGGCACTAATCAACATTTGCCGTGGCAAAATGTTGCAACAAATTTGAAGCAAAAGTAGCACGATGTCTACATAACTAAGGCGCAGTAAGTGTTGTCTGCTATGACAGCAAAGTGCAACAGGAAGGAAAGACGGAAATCCGTTTAGTTGCATCTTTCGTGTTTATTAAATGATAAGGCAATGATTATGTCTTAGCCTTAACGTATTTAAGGTAAAATTTTCAAGTATGCAAGTAAATTTTCTAGTTCGAAGTACTTTAGTTAATACGGCTCTTTAAGCATCAAACTTTTTTTTATAATAAATTAAGTGTTTCTAAGTTTACGCTACGTTTCACGCAATTTGTATTTATTTAATTATTTCAAATGATTTTTCACGAAACTATCTTTCAACGAAAACCTTAAAGTTTGAAATGGCTTTATTAAATCAAAATCCAATTTTCATTTCTCGTATACCACATGATCACCAATATTGATTTCACTGATTTTAAATTTACTTAAAAATCATTTAAGCTCATAGCAAATAAAACCTTTTTAAGCCATTAGTAAGCCCTGCCAATTTGGCTATTGGCCAGGAACACAAACGCTAGCACAAAACTTCACGTCCGCCCACATTACCGAAATGTGTGCGAGAATATTTTCACTGGCAAGAATCCAACAAGTAATAACAATGAATGTGCGTTTTTCAATGTTGCCATATTTTTGTTACACAATTGCTTAATCTTTTTATATCCTTTTTATAGGTCCTTTCATATTTACTGCATTCAACGAGAAGACTTTAATGAGAAAAGAAGAAACAAATTTCTTTTAGAGAGTTTTCAATATAATTGACAAAATTGTTTTTAAAACCAAATGTGGTGGAATAAAATAAACACCGTATTGAAATTATGCGTTGAAAATAGATAGTTAAAGTTTTCTTTTTAATTAACTTTAAATGCGGATGTCATCTTAAGAAATTTGAACCTACTACATATAAAAAATTTTTTAATTCTGAAAATTTCATTGAAAGAATACTTAAGTTTTGCTGGTCATCGATTTGAATGTTATTCCGAAAAGTATCCAAAAATAAGTTTTCTGTTTCTTTGATTTAACTCCTCTATTTGAGCAACGTGTAATAAAAATAATTCAATTTAAATTTTGCTACATTTTTATTTTATTGTTTATCTTACGAACAATTTTTTGGGTAACTAACGCCACACTACACTTTTCTTTAGACTTCGATTAATGCATCTTACTACTGAATTTGCGAAACTCAACGAGATTATAATTGAAAATTTTTCAGTGTGGCAACACTGACATCTGGGTTTATTTACGACCCAGTCTTTATAGCTGAAGGTTAGTGAGTGTTTTCAAAAATACAGCATCATTCATGCATGTGTACAACCTCGCCTTGACAATATATTGCTAATATGACTGTTAGCTTACATGTCAACCAGAGCTACAAACAACATTTACAAAAAACAGCTATACAACAAATAAAGGGTGTTTTTTTTAGAGGTATAGAGCTTTGAATTGAAATAAAACAAAAGAAAATCGTTTTAATGTCCATCAATTTGGCTTTATTGGAAGGATAATTTTATTCCATTAATGTTTAAATATGATTTCGGGCATGTGGCCGCCGCGGCTGGCTCGAATAAAGCCAATTCTACAGGTCCAATTTTGAACCACTTTTTCGAGCATATGGGGCCGCATGTCGGCAATAACGCCACGAATGTTGGCTTCCAAGTCCCCTAACGTTTCTGGTTTGTTGGCGTAGACGAACGACTTCACATATCCCCAAAGAAAATAATCCAATGGTGTCAAATCACACGATCTTGGTGGCCAATTGACAGGTCCATTCCGCGAAATTATGCGCTCATCGAATGTTTCCTTCAATAAATCGATTGTGACGTGCGCTGTGTGGCATGTAGCGCCGTCTTGTTGGAACCACAACTCATCCACATTCATGTCATCCAATTCGGGAACAAAATAGTCGGTTATCATGGCTCTATACCGGTCTCCATTAACGGTAACTGACTCTCCAGCATTATTTCGGAAGAAGTATGGCCCAATGACTCCACCAGCCCATAGAGCACACCAAACAGTCAGTTTTTGTGGATGTAATGGCGTCTCAAGGGTCTCATGTGGATTCTCTTCACTCCAAATGCGGCAATTTTGCTTGTTGACGTAGCCATTCAACCAAAAATGAGCCTCAACACTGAACAAAATTTTGCGATGAAAATCAGCATCGAGATCAATCTCATTTTCGGCCCATATACCAAAATCACGACGCATTGCATAATCTCGCGGCTTTAATTCTTGCACGAGCTGGATCTTGTAAGGTCGCAAGCCAAGATCTTTGCGCAAAATCTTCAATAAAGTTGATGGACAAAGCTCCAATTGCTGTGCACGGTGGCGAATCGATTCATTCGGGTCCTCTTCAACATTTTGCTCTACAGCGGCAATTGTTTCTTCGGTGCGCACTGTTCGACGTCTCTGCGGATGCGTATTATCACATAAAGTAAACGTAGTGCGAAAACGATCCATGGTTAACCGAATTAATTGCCCTTATGGACGATTATGTCGACCATAAAATGGACGGAGCTTGTGGTAAACTTCGCGAACTGAACCATTATTTTCGAAATAAATTTGCACGATTTGCATACGTTGTTCTTTTGTCAACCTGTTCATGATGAAATGGCAAACTAAACTGAACATAAATGACATTAGAGTTGCCAGATTTGACCATAAAATGTTTTATCTCTATTCGAAAAACAAACCTCTAAAAAAAAACACCCTTTACAACAATCAAAATTACTTAAAACGTCACAAATATAACAAAGGTAAAAATCAAAAAAAAAAATTTCAGAGCATCCCTTCAAATTTATGTATATAATTTCAGTGAATAAAAAAAGGAAAAACGAAAGATATTTGGTGAAAATTTTTTTAACCCATTGGCATCTAATGTGCAGAATACTCTAGTTTGACTGAAATTAGTGGAAAAAGGCTGGGAAAAAAGTACTACTTTATTATGTCATTAAGTAAGCACATGGTAATATTTATGAAGACCTATCATTAAATCATCTAAAAGATGATATCGATATGATCCAAATTAAAATCTAATTAAATATTTTTAATCAGCAACCTTAAGTTAATTTGAATACAGAGTTTCATCAAGAATGGACAAATCCTTCCATATATTTCCAAAAATCATATAGACCCAAAGCACCGTGCGACGTTTTAACAAAATTCACCTTATTTCGTTCAAATAAATCTTTCAGTATAGCATTTGAAATGTTCTATTTGTACGTACGGTAGGCGTGACCGTCAACCATTTTTGCCCATTTTCAATCTAAAGAACTATGTTTGACGGCTTAGCCTGTATAACTTGTATACCAATTCATTTAAACATTGCGCTCGGTTTTCCGACCTATTACGCAGGCCGACGAAATTGTGCCAAACCTCTGCCACAGAAACCAACATTAATTTTTACGAATTTTTTTGAAGTGCTGAATTCGAATCCCACGTCAGAATTTCT
The DNA here is from genome assembly GCA_963680825.1 of Meiosimyza decipiens. Taxonomy (NCBI): domain Eukaryota; kingdom Metazoa; phylum Arthropoda; class Insecta; order Diptera; family Lauxaniidae; genus Meiosimyza; species Meiosimyza decipiens. The sequence continues at coordinate 11,256,953 of OY804260.1, forward strand.
CTATTGAGCCCGGTTTTCGAGAAACTCTAATCTAAAAGTGCAGAAACCGAGATTTTTGAGATATTTGAGGTTATGTTACATTGAAAGCTAATTTATTTTCATAAAACTATTAATGGTGTCCAAAAGAACTACTCTTTTTCTTCAAAACGCATTTAAATTTGGCAGGTTATCTGTTTACATCTTTGAGAAATCGTATGTTGAAATTATACTTAGAAATTTGGGAAAAATTCAGACATTTTCAGGCATCGGAACGGGCAATACTGGTTAGAAAATTTCACTAAAATACATCTCTCTCTCTTTCCCCTACATCTCATTCTGTAATCTTATACAATCGACTTTTCTACAGCGGGATCTTGGGCAATAGCAATGGTTATAAATACATATCAATACATTACTAGAAAACTTGGAAAACTGAAACAAAATTACTGCAGATTACTAATGAGGGTAGGTGGCGAAAACAGTATTAGTTATCAGAATTCTTGTGGCATGATTTGTGTTGATCAGTCTTATCCGGCAATATATAACAGCTATAACAATTAATTCACAATAGTACGTGATTTTGAGCAAAAACGAAGAGTTTCAAATACAGTCGACATGCGAGAGAGTTTGGTTTGACGTAAAATTTAGAAAAAGAACTGGCTTTGAATCTTGATAAATGCCTTGCTGATTTTTATTTAGTATAAATCGCTTGTTGTTAGAGCCAAAATTGTAGAGGACAGATAAACACACACAGTTTTGGGACCGAAAGGAACCTATGCTGATGATCATAAGCTAACTAAAAATTTAATAAGAAATCAAAAAATGGGTTGTGATTCTATCACCGACTTAAAAAAAGGTTAAATTAGAACAATTGACTAGTTGGCAAAAAAAAACACTTCATATAAATTCTACTACATTGGCCTGAATATAAAACATTATTTTGACAAAATGTATGCGCAGCATATGATGAGTTCTGCATTTCGATGTCAATAGCACCGAAAATATTTTAAGAAAGCTTAAGTCTGCATATCCTTTTGGATGATTGGTCTGTGTGTGTGTGAGTTTGAGTGAAGTACGAAACTTGTATAAATTTATGGGTACAAAAACCATTTATTACTGGCAGGTTGACTGTTTGACTTACGATTTATTGATTTGGTACTAAAAGGGCATTACATTATTCTGGCTTTCTTTTTAATCCTGCAATTTTTTCACATTAATGACATGACAAATGTTTGTGGTTACGTTGCATATAACTCAGTTAATTGAACATTCAACAAATGAGCTCTGTGCAAATTATGTTTTTATTGATATCAAAATGTTGTCCAAATAAAAGTATGTCAATGAGGAGGGCTGTCTGGAAAGTATACTTTATATAAATTTTAAATAAATTTATTTAAATGGTACCTTAAATTTAGAAATTGCTTACCTATTTCAATTTGAATATTTTATGCAAATATCGAACTAATCGATAGCTTTCAATTTGCAATTGTGGTTCTGTGCATGTACTGCATTCTAATTTGAAATTTCACTATTGATGTTACCTATAAGCATAAAAATGCATTTTATTTATTGTTTATTTATTTGCACAAAACCTTATAAATTTTAGGATTTACTAAAACTTGCTAATATTTATGTTTTTTATGCCTTATCTAAATCTATAAAAGTAACCAAGGCAATAAATCCATAAGTTATGACCTTAGCTTCAGTTATTCGAAATGTTTAGCCGAAATTCCAATCTTTATGTAACGAATATTTTCAATTTTCAAATGTAAAAACATGCAATTATTTGCGTATAAAATAATGTAACATTATTCCATTTTGATTTAGTAAATGTTGGTAAAATTTTATACCAAGAGCGTATATAAAAATAGTACAAGCTTTGTTCTGGTCTGAAATTGATATTACGTAGGAATGCACATCCATTTTAAGTTTGCTTGCCAATTTGAATTTTGACCTCCGGGAGGGTGATAAGGGGGTTGTAGCGGGCAGTTGACAAAATTTTTATTGTCATATTCGGATTCAGTCATTTCGGTAATATAGGAATAGTGGGGTCTACCCTCAGGGTCACGACTTCTTTTTCTTTGTGCCAGTACGATAATAATATATATATATATATATACCTATATCATTAATATTTGCTTGGCATCCAATTTATGATGATATTGATATACAACAGTTGTTGACATGACAGGGATCTGTTGCTGCTGCCTCAGCTGAAGAGATTGTTGTTTGATATGACGAATTGTTTAATTAACTTTAAAGGTAATTCTTAGAAAATTTCGAGGATGATGACAGTGCTTCTAATATTGAACTTCAATAATCGTTGCAATATAATCGACTCGCAACTATGACCAACGGAAAGATCGACGAAAATATATACATAACTCGAAAACAAATCTAAGGCATATTTCGTATATGGCCTTAGATCTCGTAAAAGTTTTTGCATCATGTAATGCGCAATTTGGGCAAATAATTTCATATCTCAAAACACATCCAACGAAAGAGCTTAAAGTAAATCGGATAAGTCGACTAAGTTTTTGTAGAAATTTTATTCCAATCATATGGTCACGGTGCAATTTTTATAATATATATCAAGTAAATTAAATAAAAATGCATGTTTTAAAGTTCATATATAATGTTATTTTATTATTTGTATAATGCGGTGCACATGTGCGTAAATTACAGGGTATTAATTTTTCTTTCAACTTATAATTTGCATGTACTGTGTTTGTGCTTTTACATATTTAACTACTTTTTGGAATAAATGCTTTTCTTCGTTACTCATGTTACATGAAAAAATGTACAAACTACGTATATGTTAGTACTTAAAAATGTATATTAGCATTAAAAAAAACAGTATTAATTAAAAACTAACGAAAATATTTTGAGAATGATATAAATAAATTTCGAAAAAAAAATTAAAGTTGATAAACTTAGCGTATTTTTTGATTCGCTTATAAAATTTAGATCCACTGTTATCAAAATATTAGCTTCATAAACGATAAATAAAAAACATTTAAAGTAAACTTAATACTTCATAAAAGTGAAAAATTAAAAAAAAAATGTTGTTCAATACAACAATAAATCTAAGCTATTTACAGCTTAAATTAGCTCTATTTCAAAATACAAGCGTTTTGTATCAATTAAACATTTATTTGTAAATTTAAATTTCTTTGGTACATTTGCGGACTTCTAGCTCGATAATAAACAAAATTTGACTGACTAGTCACTACATACAAAGATAGGTGCAGGCAAAATCATTTTAAGAAAACAATAAAAATCAATAAAATAAAATTTACACAAAGTTTTAATGAAAAATTATCATAAGCCTTAGATGATTTCTTTAAGGAAAAACCGAAAAAACGTAATTTGCCTACACCACAAATGATAATATCTTACGCTAAGTCGCACTATCTCGCTAGCTGGCTTAAAAACAACACATTTGATAATTCAACGAAAGTCCTCTTAAATGTAAACAAAGTGTCCTAATCCTTTAGAGGGATTATTATTGACTACTTCGCCAGCAACAGATGTGGATGATGTCAACATTGATGTGATTTTTGTGCCTGCAGCAATATTTCCATTGATATCGCAGTTCAGTACAGGCTTTGATGTTGCCCTTGGCGTCTTTGCAACACAAACAATGGGTGAACGTTGCAAAAGAGTTGAGTCACGTTCAACATAAACACTTTGTGGCCGCATGCGACATGTTGCCGCATCAAAACGTCCATTCAAATGTATGTCCAAGAGTTTCTTATCATTGCCCAGCGAGGAGAACGAATGTGTTGATGTGCGTATTTCACGTATGTTATACACCGGACTATATGTTGCAACTACAGGTGTTGTTGTTGTTGCTGCTGCTGCTGCACGTCGTTGCATTTGCATCAATGCTGAATTTTTATGACAAAATTCACAAGATTTAAAACTGTTGCGACATTTGCAACAAACTGCATTCGTTTCATTAGCGATTGCAACAACGGAGGCGATTTGCTTTTGCAACGTAGTTGGTGTACGTCGCAATATGGTTGTGCGTGTGCCGCCTTCAATTGATGTATCGGAGGAGCCCGAGGATGAATTGGAATTGCAATCTTCATCTTCATCGCTGGTTAGCAGACTATTTATATCATCGGGTAACGACTCAATGGACATATCGAGTAAACTGGCAGAATCGTTTAACGATGAAATTGTGCTGTTAGCGTCAAATGATTTATTGGAGACTGTGGGAGAAGGATATACGCGAACGTTGGAACTAACATCGTTGAGTGCGGCGAGTAATTGACGACGACGTGCATAGTTGGGATTGCGTCGCACGAGAAAATGACAGGATTCACCGCGTTTCATGCGCTCGGCTTGTGCGCGTAGCGGTATATCGTCGGGATGTAATTTGCGTTGATATTCTTGACCAGGACAGACCTGAAAAATGCAAGGAAAGGGAACATGTTAGTTTTTGTGCGAAGATTGTTAAGTGTGGATACAAAAAGTTTTAGTAGTTGCAAAAACTAAAATATTTTGTTCTAAAAATCTCAGACATGTTAAAATATGTGAAAATTTAAGTATTGCAAGTAACAACGTCCTTTCTAAAGCGAAGTTTTTAGTGGGAATTTTCAGTACAGGACTTTAAGTACACAACAAAAAAATTTTGAACATTAACATTTTTAGTTTCAAATCTTTACTACCAAAAATTAGCTATTAATATAATTGTAAACACTTCAGCATATGTTTGTAGTAATAATTGAATCAAAAAATTTTAGTACAAAGATTTTAGTACAAATTTTCACACAAAAAATTTTCTATATTACACATTTTGGTAAAAAAGAAATTTAATACAAATTTCAGTATACATTTTCGTACAATTGTTCATTTAAATTGTGGTCTAAAGTTTAGTACATATTTTTGTACAAACTTTTAGCATAAATTTATAGACAAAAGTTTTAGCACAAAAATTTTAGTCCAAGGTTTAGAACATATTTTACTTCAAAATTTTAGTACAAATTTTGATCCAAAATTTTTAAATCAAACATTAGTTTAAACTTAAGCACAATTTAAGTAAAAGCTTTAGAACAAGAAGTTAGCACAAAAAAAATTTACCACAAATTTTAGTACATATGTTTTGGTTAAAAAATTTTATTTCAAAACTTGAAATGCTCCAAATTTTGGTGCTAATTTTAGTGCTATAGATTTCAGCACATTTAACACGTAATTTAAGTAAATGCCAAACAAAAATTTTAAAATTTACCGCAAATACTTAGTACAATAATAGGTATCACTTAATTTTAGTACACAAATTATACACTCACCTCATAAATAGAAAACTGCTCTACTGGTTCAAGCGAGTTATAACATGACAGCAACAGTTGCAACAATTCATCCGATGTTGTCTCCTCCGATATAACCAACGATTTATATTGGGAAGTTGGCTGCAACGCTGAAGTGTGAACACGTATCAAACCACCCGGTCTGAGTTGTAGACAAAATCTTGATTCACCTTTTGGATGACAAGCTTGTAAAATGGCTGGACGTGTATCATCGTCCAATACGAGTATCGTTTTAACACCAGCACGACGCACAGAAACTTCCATTGATAGATAAAAAAGTCTCGGGTCACGATGACGCATTTTGAGTCTGGAGAGTAAAGAAAAAATTATTTTTTATCAAAACTGCAATTACACTTTAAACATCAAGTAATGTGAACTTACCTGCGTAACAATTGTGCTATGACTGCCTTACTGGTGGTATCCCATTGTATGCCAAGTGTTTTATATTCAATATCGATTTTTAAACAGCTGGTGAATACTTTGATGGTTGTCTGTTGAGGAAGGGTGGCAGAAAAAAAAGTTCATTATACATTTGCTTTAAAAAGATTTAATGGGAAGTTTTGCTGAATTTTTGATAAAAACTTCGACTACATTGTTTATATTAGTTTTTTGGTGACCATTCATATCACTTATTTTATTTGACATATTTGATCAAAGAAAGGATATATATAATAGGAATTTTCTTTAATTTAAGATTCAAATTTAAAATTTGATTCAACCGAATTATAGAAAAGTAAGGGATATTTCATTAAAGTCCTTTATAAAGTGCTACTTTCCTTAAGGGTTGGAATTCATTCGATGAATAGAGCTTAGTGATGTCTTAACTTCTTGATAAAACTTATCACATAGATATCCAATTTTAAAATGACAGTAGGATATGATTTAATTCTTTATTTTCAAATTAGTTTTATGAAAGGTTCGCAGGCGGTATTTGATATCAAATGCATTAAGAATTAACTTCACCAAAAATCAAATATTGCAAAAAAGTTGTTCATAAACTAAATAATATAAATTAAATAAGTATTTATCACAACACAAGTTTGTGATGTTCGTTGAGGTTTAAAGACGTTTGATGTTTTTGAATGTTTGATTTTCATGAATACTTTCAACGAAAGTTAATATAACGAAACTGTTCCTTTTTTACACCTTTTTCTTGAGCTTTTTACCAAAAAAGATAATAAATTCCATTTAATATGTGTAGATGGTATTCTTTCTGTTTAAAAGTGTCATCAGCTAACATGCAATAATCGAAAAACTCCATTTTATTTTTTACACAATTCGAACAATCCAAATAAATTCAATCAAATAAAAAGGGTTCATTCAGGCGTTCAACAAAATTTTGGATTTTTTTTCATTTTGGCTCATAAATTGAATTGAAATTCCTACTAAAGCTATACAAAACATACACATTGTATTGGTATTCATTGTCCGTTAGTGGTAGGCCGCTTGTTAGATTGATTTTGGTATTCATACAAACCTGTGGCAATTGTTCATTTAGACTTGAGTAGCTTGAGGCACGCGATGGTGTTCGCTGTAGTTCAGTAGGCGGTTCCGGACTGCCACACATTGATGATGCACAGGATGTCGTTGAACGCAATGATACGGAGTCGGCTCGATTGCGTAAAGGTGAAATTTGTACGTGTTTCAGCATCTGCAATAGAGTGTAAAAAAAGGATATTCGGGGTTAGTTTTAGGCTTTTAAGCTATGCATTTTTTTTTTTTTTTTTTGACAAAAAGTTACGGATGTTTTGTTGCAAAATAAATTACAGTAGCCTTATTTGTTGATTAATTTTTTTCATAAAATCATCTTCAATACTCAAAAACAACAGAAATTGTGTCTATTGGAAAATTTGCTCAACTAAAACATGGAAATGTATAAAAATTAGTATTAGGGGATGAAATTTATGATCAAAATTATGAATTATCATGCGCATATTCGAAGGGAACTATAGCGGGGGAAAAGTCAAAAACTCACCCTTGAAATAAACAATCAAGATAAATATTAAGCTTTTAATTCTTTCACAAAAGTATTCTTAGATTGAATTTAACCATTTAATTTGTAAGATATTGTCTCAGAAGAATTTGGTGAAAGCAATATGGTTTTTTATGTGAGAGCTTCATCTTAATATGAGGGAAAAACTCAAAAAAAAATTCTCAGATTTTTGAATATATAAAAATTTTAGCTTTATCAAATCTACGGGCTCGAGAAATGATCAAAAATTCAACACCTAAAGTCTTTCGGAAAGCGCTGGAGTAGAATCCTAAATGTATAAAGAAATGCAGCTGTCCTAAACAAATATGAGTCAGGGAAACCTTGGAGAGATTTGAAGGAGCTCAATACAAATCTTGCAAATTCGAAAAGCTTTGTGGAGGCCCAATGCTCTGTGAGAGAGAGCGAGCGAGAGAGAGAGAGTTTTTTTTCACGTGATTCATGCAGCATTCACATTAGACATAACACAAATGTAACTACAACAAGTCTTCGGAAGTGAGCTTTGGAAAAGTTGGTAAGTATAGGCGCATATTTTTATAAACATTTTTTGAGATTTTTCTATTATAATGTTAGGCATTCCATATTCTTCGAAATAATTAAGACGCACTGCGGTTTTTCATTTTTGTGCCTATAATATACAACTTATGTCTCAAATATATACCAATGGCTTAAAATAGAACTTTGAAACGATATAGCATACATTGACATTCACTCAAGTTTTTGCTTTCATTTTATCCATATCTTATAACTTAAGTTGTATGTGAACTGATGGTGATCTTCAGATCCTTTTATAACAGCTCTATGGAATCAGTCTTTGACACTCAGATTATAGTGTTGCAAAATACATTTTAAGCGAAGCTCTCAATTTTTACTTTCAGTAATTTATAGATGAATTTGTGAAATTTTGAAAGTTTGAGTCACAAGCTCAATTTCTAAATATGACACTTGATAAAGATAACATTTCATATTTTTTTATAAAAAAACATAAAAATGATTGGGAGATGATAAAAATATTTATATTATTTTTGACATATCTCTACAATCGGCGTTTACCTTGTTAGTAATTTTTCTTTTGCAATTTGTATTTTATGTCAGTCACATTTTCAGTAAAAATAAAAAATTTTTATTTTTACAATTACAAAGTCTCCTATTGACATGAATTTTGAAAGAGGTATGCTTTTGCAAAATAACTCAAATTCACCATTATACCATTTGTAGTTTCCTGCTATCAGAGCTTCTACTTCAAATAAAGAATTCACTGAGCAAATGTATAACACAATAACTGCAAAACAAAAGAATTGCATTAAAAAGAATGCAGTAAAAGACGCACGCTTTTGTGCTGCATTTAAAAAAAAGAGCAAAATATACGGGTACTGAATTTGGAGCAAAATGAAAAAAAAATAAGAACAAAATCGCATGAGTACAATAAATCATATCATGTAAAACTAAAGACGGTATATCCGCTTCATGCAACTAAGGCATTCTTACACACACATATACCTGCACTGAAACAATCAGCAGATAGACAAACACATTGTACTGATAACCACTCAAGCAAATACAATACAATTTTGGGGGTTTCAATACACACACGTACGTTGAGTTTGATCGTATCGGAGTTAGGACCCAACCCGTACAAATTTTCACCTCTTTCAATTCAATAAAAATGAAGAAGATGTAGCAGAAACCAAAAATGGAAAGAGATAAAAAATAAAGTAATGTTCGGTTCCGGCACATAAAGCAAGCACCGGTGCATGGTGATGATGCCTCTTGTGCTCTGCTCTGTGATAGAGGAGCTTGGTGTTGTTGCAGTATACCCACATATACGCACTCTTTTGTGTGTTGTTGATGTGTGTTTTTTTTTTTTTTTGCTAGGGTGTCTCATAGCCACAAAGTTATATTACAAAATTATATTAGAAAACAAAAAAAAAAATGGGGTTGAAAGTGCGACCCCGCTGGAATGACGGCAGATTAAGAGTTTTTCAAAGCAACTATAGCGATATACTCTTGTAAGAAATCAGTAGGTGGAAGATGGGGGTTATCACCTTGTATCATTCACTGGCTCTACGCAGCGATCATTTCAACGATTCTGTTACAAGCCATTGTGGTGTGGTGGCCTGTCTTAGACAAGATCACCTATTGCTAACAACTTCAAAGTTCTCAAAGGGCTGCTTTCATGTGTATCAGTGGCGCTGATATGAGTACCACATCAACTGACACCTTCGATGTCCTCTTTCATCTCGTTCCTCTTAACCTATTAGGTAAACAGATGGAAGCTTGTGCTACCATTAGACCCAGTGAAACTGTTTGCTGGTCCGAGGGTAGAACAGGACACTCAACTATCCTGCATAGCTTGAGCTCTGTGCACTCCAATTTGAACTATACGCTTCCAGTAATCTCAACCAAGAGGGATTACTGCGAGGTTGTCAGATTTTTGTAGCGTTTTTCAGCCAGAGGTTATAGCGATAGAAGATAGCGTTCTGGTTGAGGATGAATGTCGTATCCGAAAGGGATTTTAATTCAAATTCAGATTGCCAAGCTGCTATCAAATATCTATAATCCGTCTTCCTAAGCTCACTAGTGGAACAACAATGCCGCTCGTCTCTAAATGATTTGGCTCAGCATTTTAACATTCACCTCATCTCGGTGCCTAGGAACATTGATGACAATAAGAAAGCAGATTAACTTGCTAGGCAGGGGACTACTGTACAAATTCCTCAGGACATGAATGGTGTTGGCATGCCATTTGCTAACTGCAAGTTACCGCTTAAAGAAGACATGGTAAGAATGCTAACAAAAGATGAGCTCAAGAGTCGACTTGCAATGTAACAAGGCAAATCTGGCCAAAATGGGATGCTCAGCATTCTTCACAACGGATATCTCGTACTAGACATAGTGTCTCGTCAGTTGTTGCAGTCATAACTGGCCACTGCCTCATCGGCAGACATGTTAGGTCTTTTGACTTCGGTAGAAGTTGTGGAGATGTGGAGGAGAAGGTCAACATTAAATATTATCGCTACTCCTGCCACGCACTTGTTAGAAAATGCCACAGAACACTTGATTCGTTTTATGATCCGGAAATAAACTTTGAATTTCAATTCTTTTCAATACAGGCTTGAATTTATTTATTATATGAAAAAATGTTATATATTTCATAAAAAAACTAACATATTCAAGAAAAATATTTTATTCAATAAAAATATTGTGCTCTGATTTCACATCATATTGAAATAAAAACTTCGCAAGAGAAGTGAAAAATTGAATTTATAGAGTCTTCTGCTTTTCTAAAAACTCTTTTTAAAGTACTGCAGTTATTTATAAAAAAAAATTGTTTCGCTATACCACCCTAGCGCATTTCTAACTCAAAGATAACTAAATATTGCACAATAAATAAAAGTTGATATGCAACAACAAGCAATAAAATTGAAACATAAAAACGCTACAGCACGTTCAGGATGAGTAGGTGGAATAGGGGGCCTATTCAGCAACAATATTCAATTTTGTTGCAACAGGGAGTTATTGTTGTAGGAATCAAGGGTTGTTTAATTCTTGCCGCATGGCTGCATGGTTGCTTAGTTGGTCTGTTGATGGCCTCTCTGCTTGGTTGCACCAAGAAGCACACGCTTCTTTAATCAAATTTTGTGATTGAATGCACGCAGTCGCAATTGGAGCATATGCAGTAAAGAATTACAAGAAATTGACAAAAAGTAACATGGATTTGAGTGATGTATTGAAGAGTTGTTGTGACAATATATAATACTCGTACATATGTATACCTATGCACACATATGTTTTTTTGTACTTGTGCGGCGGCTGCAACGGAAGTTGTTCAACATACTTCTTTTCAATTTTATTGGCAGCATGCATTTGCATGAGCTGATGAATTTATTATTTGAGGGAAAGATTAATTGTGCATTATATGCAAAAACAGAAAAAAATTATGAAAATGTGGAATATTACACATAGATTTATGTAAATAGTAAATTGCAACTATTGCGACTTAATTAACAAATGGTTAAAGATCGATTCATATTAAGTCAGAGTATTTCATCTTGTGTTCTAAATCTTCTTACGGAGCAGCCTGAATATAATTTAAGGTGCGTTGTATTGGGCTTGACAGAAGGTTCGAAGAGAAAAAATATCATAAGATAGCTAATTCCTTTTCATCTTTAGATTTGCTAAAAATAACTTTTGGAAAGGAAACTGACATATGTGGGAAAAAGTACAATATTTATCCAACCGATGTTGCTGATTTTCTAAGAAAGTCCCGTATACTCGAATAATTCAAAATGTGCTTTCAATTAAAGCTTCACACATCGGCAATTAAGATAGAGACACTGTTTTGATAATTACGATGCACAAGACAGCAGAAATCAATGTCAATGGAGTGAAAAAGAACCTGAGACTTTATCTTATTACAATTCATCAAGAGGCTTGTAATTTTTAGACATTATTTAGAGTACTATTTTCAGTTTTCTAAGCTTCCCTGAGCTGTCCTTCAACAAACATAACTTGCAAGCTTAGAATTCGCAGCTGTTGATAACCCTAAGCCGACAATAGGTGTGTTTTCCGCGATAAATTTATTTGCAAACCAAAATGAAAAAACATTTTCTTGATCTTGTAGTAAGAGTAAGTTTTAACAAAATATATAAAAAGCTAATTTATTCTAAATAACTACCACAGAAATGTTAAGTATTTTGTCTCTATACGATGAAAAACATACAATGGACCAAAATGGTTCCTTAACGTAAAATTTTAAACTTTTTATTTTTCTCCCTCACATTTTATATCGGATGCTTGATTTTTTGATAATATACTTATTATTTGAAAAACCCACTTTAGTTGACGATTGAAGTCGATATGTTGTACCGTTCAAAAGTTACAAAAAAAATTTGAAACAATGTGGTTCAAACCTAAGTCAAGTGCGTTTGCTCAGCAGTCGCATGATTGATCACAAAGTGTGCCCGTTCCGGTTTATCTCTTGAATTCTTTTAACTAATAATCTTTGATATTTTATGGGAAAAAGTTTTATTACTACACAAATAAAAACTTTGTTTAATAATGCTTAGCATTGGTGTTATTAAAACTTTTAAAGCACTTTAGAAGCTGTTTAGTATTTAATTTTTTTATAAGAAAGTTTTGAATAGTGGAAATCAATACCCATAATTATTTTCTCGCAAAAGTTGTTCATAACTTTGTAATCATTGATTTTGTTTTGAAAATATAGAACTGTTTTATATTTATAAGCTATTCGTTCTCTTATCAAGCATTTAGCTTTGTAAAACAAATTATTAAACTCAAAACAAAAATTTGCTTTTTTGCAGTTGTTCAACTAAAAAATTATCGCTTTAGGAATACATAAGCGCTTACTTAAGATTATTGCCCCTTCATTAACGTAATACTGCAAATATTTTAATGGTGGCTGAGGAAAAAAAAATTCACATAATTAAACATGCAACAGAAACAGTCATTATATTTATTTTTGCACCCTTTGCTCGACTTAGTAAAACTGCAGCTTTATGTTTCTACAAGTGAAGACCTAAGTTTTTATCAACATAGCTGTTGTAGTTTACTAGCGGTCAACTGTTGCCGCTTAATATATTTTACACAGCTAGAGGTTGAAATTCTACATAATGAAAAAAGTGCGAAAACGAAGTTCAAAAATTTTTAATATTTTTTTAATTACAAATAGTCACTTGCTACACTTTAAACGCGAAAAATTGTTGTTTAATTAAAGCATTCCGCAGCGCCATAGAGACAGCCCACTGTTTTTTTGTTTTAATTTGCGCCCTAACACTTTAATTGTGCACTAACAAGAATATGATGTGTTTTTTTTTAATACCCCGTCATAAAATTTGCAATGTGGGAAAAAAATTTTGCGCACTCGCTTTAAATGAAATTCACATAATTTGCTATGATAAAACGGAGAGATAAAAATACCATAATATGTAAATAGTTATGTAAAATCATTTTAAGTACATATTTAGTTCACATAAATTGTAGAAAACACAACACAGCGCTGTGTAAATCTAAAATTAAGTTGACTTTTTATTGTTCACTTAACACTTTCGTTTCGATTATGCAGTATCAAATAATTTATTTTTTTTTGCAGTTCGGTATCCTAATTTTTTACGACTTTTTATGCTGGTCGCCATATTGCGGTTTTTCATTTTAAGCCCATGCAAGCGGCTTAAATTTAATTGTTGCAAACAAGAAAATAAAAATGTAAATGAAAATTTTTACAAAAAATCATTCACAACAATGGGGGTAACTTTTTAGCTAACAGCAAGTGAAAAATTAAACAGAAATAAAAAATTTTTTTAATGTTCGCAGACGCGTCAACGAGTCTACATTACGCTTCTTTATAATCCACATGCACACATTTTTTTACAAAACTCTTGCTCAGTTTTTTTCTAAATTTTTAATACACTTTTTTTTGCAACGCTAACTTAAAAGCCATTAACTGCCCTGGTATTTAGTTTGTTATGATAAAAAAGTGTTTTTTGACAATTAGAAAAGTTTTGGGATTTTTTCCGCTATGGCAAAATTTTTTTTTTAGAAACAACCAAAAAACAAAAACGTAAAATGGTACTGTTTTATTACAAAATATAATTGCAGACAGTTTTGTGACATTGACAACTTCACAGTTTTTAGAGTAAACATATTTTCAAAACCATCGAAAAAAATTCAAACATGATTCATTATAACTATGTAGTAAATATGTGCCTCAAAAGTAAGGTAGGTAGTTTTACCAATTGTGTAATATTTCGGTACGGAAAACACATCTTTCTTTTTTTGTCAAATAGATTTTATACAGAAACATATGTGGTATAAGGACCTCATTACAGAACTCGTTCGATTCATGAAATTGTTAATAACTATTCTTGCACTAATGAGAGGAGTTTTTCGATTCTTATAAAGCTGAAATCGTATGTGCGTTCAATGATAGGTCACAAACGTTTGTTCCGATTTTACAGATATACCACGAGTTGGCTGATAGCTTAGTTATTGAAAGAATGTTAGATAGTTTTATTGTTAAAAATTCAAAAAAGGAAAATGTGTTTCCGTAAGATTATCAATCATCAATTGAAAAAATTCATCATTTTTGAACCCATCGCGACTCAACGAATTCTACACCACAAAAAAATTTAATTTTTTATTAAATTTTGCATATTCCCTTCTTAGTTTTGCAAGATTTTCGTAGTTTTGTCATGTTTCTTTACTTTATTTTCGCTGATGCTATGTGGTGTGACAGCCGAGACAAACAGCTGGTAAAATAATGCGTGATGTGATTTTGGGTATAAGAGTCTTATGGTTTTCGCATGTTTTATATACATAACTCCTCTGAATCGTACGCTTGGTTGGTTACGGCTGCTGAGAAAATAACTTTGAAAAATTTTACAATTTTATTTTTGTTTGCATTGTTTTGTTGTGTTGCTTGTGGTTGTTTTGTCTTTAATATATTTTGTAGTTGCAGTTGAAGGTGCTCATTATAAGTTTTTTCTTGTTTTTTTTTTGCTTTTTAATTCATAAAGGAATCTGCATTGTGTACTTAATGTGGGCAAATTTTTATGACTTTATTTTTTAAGTAAACGAATTAATGAGAAAATGGTACCCTCCATTAAAATATTTTAGTTTAAAGATTGCTTAGTTGTAAGATTTTTAAGGACGTCTGCTAGAAAATAGCAGATGTAAGCTTAAAAGTTATGTTTCTTATCTGTAAGTCGGTATTCTCAGTTATAGAACACTTTATAATTCAGGTGACAGTGCTTTAGCAGTTGTACTATTGGCGTATTTTTGCTCTTTTTCAATCTGTGCATTTATTTCTATATATATATCCATTTCCATAATTCTGGATTAGAGTACGAGGACTAGGGGCACCAACAAACACTGACATAATGAATTTGCTAGTGGTAAAGGCAGGGTTAGAGCCCGAATATCAAAATAGGAGAAATTTTTTTTTTTTTGAAACAACGTCATGATACTTATAAAAGCATACAGGGAGCCTTATAACAATTTTGTGAGAAAAAATCCTCATTATTTAATGAATAGATAAATGACATTTCTGGTTGTTGTTTTTTGTTTTTTGTGGTCATCAGAATATAATTTTATATTTTTATTGCATTTTTAGGACATGATCTTTTTTATGTTGAAATTCAAATTTGTTTTTGTGTTCGAGCAGATTTTGTTAGAGGGTCCCTAATCCTTAGACCAGCGCCTAGCAAAGTCTTAATCCGGCGCTTTCTTTAATCGCTTCATATCTGGACATCTTTTGTTTTGCCATTTTTTTCCTGGCATATTACTTTCAATAATTTTTTCTTGATCTGAGTTGACTGTGCATATATTTTCTATGTTCTATATTCTGAGCAGCATATTTATGTGTTATATGAACTGACTCGTCCTTATATGGAAAGTCATTTAAATGGAGAAGTTTTAACAAGTCTGACTTATGGGAAAGTTTAATACTTTAATTGACCACATAATTTTAATCAAACTCCACACAAGAATTTGTATTTTCTTAACTCGACTGAAAATTGTTATTCTGACTTTCATTTCTAGAACTCAATCAAATGTGTTTTTTCAATTAAATTCTATGAATCACTATAAAAAGTGGTGCTTCTCTGCATAAAAATAAAGTTTTTCATTGAAATTTCTTATGAGAAAACTTTTCTTGACTTTCTTTCATAGCTCATTTCTTTATTCTTATGAAATATTATATTATACCTGGAATTGCGCCAACAACACTAAATTGTTTTATGTATGTATGTACATGTGCATTGTTGTTGTGTACAACTTTTATTTTTGTTGTTATTGCTATTTCAGCAAATGGATGCGGAACCGGATGTGGTGATGTTTCTATCATAATTAAAACTCACATCATCCGTTTAGTGCCGCACTATAACTCTTGTGGGGCGTATTCACACGGTACAGATGCAAGCATCCTGCACAACTTGTACATGAATTGAGTGCATGGATAATGTGTATTACGGAATTAAGGCTAGACTGTGGCAAGTATATAAATTACGTTGCTATGTTGCAATAAAAGTTATATTACTTTGGCTTTTTGTGACTTGTAGTTCAAGTGGAATTAAGTTTTAGTGTCTGGTAGTGAATTGCGGAAAAATCACAAGTTTTCTTATTTGAGGTTGATGGATGGGTCAAGAGTTGCAATAATGGGTATTCACATACACATGATATTACAAAAAATAAGTTTTATTTTTCAATAAATTGGCTTACAAATTTAAAAATTTATAGGGCCTGACGTGCTCTGCTATATTTGTTATTAACGAATAATGAACGAAGTTTGAAGTACCTACGAACTTTGTGCCATAAGAAATATTTCAGAATTTATGATGATAACTTCCATAGTGAATTGTGGAAGGCAAGCAAAACTTATGCAAAGTGCGTAGCATCTTTCTTTCATAGAAGAATATTGATTGATAACGCACTATCAATGAGAAAAAAATCTCCCAAAAACCAACTAAGTGAAGATTTTCACAAAGTTAATTATAAAAAATGATCTGAAATTTAAACATAAGTCAGCGCAATATTAGAATAAATTGCAAGCAAACATTCAATTCCAAATATAGTTCAATAACCTTATAAGCTTTTCAATAGCAAGTGAAGCAACTTGTACGAGTGTGTATGTAAAATCCTTAAGTTCATTGAATTTTAATGCTTTTTGTCTTGCATTCATTTCAATAAAAAATTATAGCAAAATTCCTCCATTTTCATCCCTCTTGTTTTATATTTTCTAAGCAAAAAAGCAAAGTCAATGGCAGTGTTCTACAGTTGCTATGATACGCGCAGCTGAGAGGTTGATGGGTTGCAGTGCATCCAACCAAGCCGTCACTAAAACTTATCACATTGTTGCCAATTGAAAATAAAAAAAATGAGCTAAAAAGTACAAAGCTCCGAAACGAAAGAAAGGGTATCACAAAATGGAAAAATTGGTGGAAGCTTTGAAGAGTAAAAATCAGCACGGGGATTAAAAATTATGAAAAATTGCAAAATTCTTTTTTTTTTCTTTTTTGTGATCAGTAGACTGTAAAAAATATTTTGATGTTTTTGGTCTGTATCATAGTTTTTATCTTATACATTTTTTTCATACTTTTTATAGGTGTTGAAGTATTTATGAAGTATTCAACCTATAAGCGTTTGTTAGAATTATTTAAAATGCTTAGCATAGCAATATGAAACCTTTTCACTTTCAGTCGAAAATTTATTGTTGAAATGCATAGACGGACTTTTCAGAAATTCGTTTTAATTCAATATAACAACAACAACAACAAACAATATTAAAATTTTCTTAAGCTTATTTTAGATATTTAGCGAAAGAGTAAATATCTATTTTTAATGAGCTTACTTTTCAGTACAGTGTGTGATAGCACCAATAAAATTACACAAACCAAAGACAAAACAACAACAACAACAACAAAAAATTGGCTATGTCTTGCCAAACTAGTTTCAACCATAGCTATATCGAATCCTCAGTGACCTTTTGACGGATGCAATGTGTATTTTTAATGCTGAGATAACTCAGATTTCTCTTTAACCGCTAAAAATTGCAATGGAATTTAATTTTCTTTAAAAACTTAAAGTATGCAATGGAATTTTAGTTTTCTTCAATGTACATTGTACATATTTGATTTGTTCTATTATTTTTTCTACTTTCATTGGACATAAATTTTTTTGGCACCGAACATATTCGATTTCTATGTAACTTAACTTTCGGGCACGCCTACCACCGATATTGTTAGCTTGCAAACGCTCCGCCGGGTGCCTTATTTCAAGAGCAAGAGAAGACTTGTAACTTTCCAATCAAATATAATCTTAAAAACGCTGTTATTATAGGTAGTAGCATTATTCCAATTTTCACTCATATATACTGAGAATGATTAAGAGATCGCGGGTAGATAAGATATTGATAAGCTTTTGATTAGAAGATGATCCACACCTGCATCGAAATGAGCCAAACTTTCAATTTTCTCGACTTATTGCCAAAACTCATACGAAATTAGTTATTTTTCTATACAAATTTAACGTGAAACCAAATTGTGCCGAATATTGATTTATTCGCCTTTGCTCGAAAGCGGGTACTGTGGTGAATGAATTCTCAAGGCGGTTCAATTTTCTCACTTGTGTCAAAAAATTCATTATTATATCCTGAAATGAAAAGTTATGAACCTTTGGGTATTTAAATTATGTCAAGGCAACAGATAGAATCCTCATTAATTTATTTACAACAATCACTTAAAAAGTACTTTTGGAGAGTAGTCTATTTGAACTACCTAAGGTTAGCATTGTAAATATGTATATATCTAATTTATTCTTATAACATTCTGGTCTTGCTTAAATATATATATATATATATATATATATATATATATATATATATATATATATATACAAACATAAACATAAAAACACCAACTGGAATCAACAGTTGAAGTTGAAAAAAAAAAGTAAATATTCCCACCAGCTCATAAGTCACAACGTAGTGCACTGAACTGTGACTTGAACTTATGCCCATGTATCCATATCATATCTGTTGCTTTGTTATTTTTCTTTTCAAATTTATGGTTGAAAGCATTTGAAGTTACCTCTTTTTTTGGTCATTTATTTTGCATTAATGAAATCAACAATGTGTTTTATTCGAAAAAATTGTGAGGGATATACAGAAAAGTTATTAACTTCCGTTCGATAAATTTTTTATTTTTCAAATTTTCTATACGTTGATTTTAAATGCAACGAAGCATTAAATTTGTGTATTTTGTATTGCCAAGAATATTGATTATTTTTATGTGTGAACATTTCTTTATGAGCAAGTATACTGGAGTGTATGAAATGTATGGATAACGCAAAGACTTTATTTATGAAGTAAATAGCTGTTCCCGTAAATTTATACACGTAGTCTGCTAACAATCTTTTGAAATTGCTATCACTCAAGAACTGAAGCACTTGGATCTTCAAAAGCGTATGGAATTTGCTAATTTTTCCCCGAACCAACTTGAATATGATGCACTTTTGTTAGGTAAGTTATTTCCTCCGAAGAGACGAGTAAATTTATCGCTGCATAGGAAAAAAAGCAAAAATTTTCGTAACTGGTGCCAAGCATATCCATAATTTATTCACGAGGAACATTTACATTTCATAAAAGTAACAGTCTGGTGTGTTGGAATCATCGGTACTTATTTTTGTTAATAGTGAGCAATACAGATCGATGATAATGTACCTTTTCTGGCCTGAATTGAAAGATATAAAGATATTTATGAAACAAGCAGTCATAAAACAGATCGCATTTATTGCGTGAAGATCCCATGGGTCAATAGTTGCAAGAAACTCAAGTGTCGTATGATCTCTCAAAAGTTTTTATTTAACACTTTTGAACTTCTCCTTGTTGGGTTATTTTAAGTCATTGAATATTGAAACTCTTGAAATATATCCTGATTTATTGAATATTTATGGTATTTGCTCGCATTTTGATTTTATTTTATTTAAAAAAAAATCATTTCGGTAAACTCTCTATTTCAAAAACTAAACATAAAAGTGCGAATGGGAGGAGAAATGAAAATTGATTATCGCAAAATTAGCTTTCAGAAAATATATAAAAATATTAAAACTTTTTCTGCATCGTTGTTTTTAGCCTTTGAAGTACATGAAGCATATTTTCAATTTAAGTAAACTTTATTTTTGTTTATAAAATAACCAGTTACTTAATTGGTTATAACTGTCACTCTTCCAAAATATATTAAATAATTATTTCTGTGTTCTATAAATAAAACAAATTTCATTATAATGCTTAATTTCATTTAAATATTAATACAACAGGGTGCAGGAAGTCATTTAAATTGCATAATGGTAGCGTTATTTAACAATTTAAGTTAATATATTTAAAACAATATGTGTACAAAAACTTACAATGACATTGTTGATATAATTAATTTAAAATTAACAGTAGTGAACAATAAAATGACATGGCACGTTGCCATATTGCAGGACATATTGTTAATATTTTAATTTTTGTTTTTATCAACTCGATAGTGTTACAAGAGAATGCACAAAAATCCATTTGTGAAAGAAAAATAGGTGTTTGGAATAAAAAATAATGTAAAGCAGACTTAACAGATAAAGTAATTTTTATTTAAAAAAGTTGTGTTATAATAATTTAATTGAAAATGTCGCTTTTGCGGTTGACTGCACTTTTGGAAAGCAAAAAAAAACATTTATCAGAATGCTGTTGTTTTCGAGTTCTTCCTTAATAAATATAACAACGTTATGGTGACTTTCTATACTAAACTGAACTATAGAGTAATACAACTAAGTTAAAAATCCTATGGAAATACCACAACTCTTAATAGTCATTTCCGAAGGACAAACTGTCAATAAGCATCATGAAGCGCTTGGCTGAGAATATTTGTTGAAAATAGTTAAATTTTCATTAAGAGAACGCACCAACGCATAAAACCATCAGTTCGCAAAAGATTTTAGCAAAAAATTCAACGGATATGTTTGACTAAGTAACCGTTTTTACCACGTCTAACGTTTTTCTATTCCTATTTTTCTTGTAATGACAGAAGAAAGATAATTGAACAAAACAAATCACATAAATATAAGATGAAAACAAGTATTTTATAGCATACTTTGAGATTTTAAAGAGAGGTTAAATTTTATTGCATTCTTTGAGTAGTTAAAGAAAGATAGAATTAAGTTTTCGTATAGTAGAAGAAAACAAAAGTTTTGAATAGCGTACCCCAAAGCTCACGAGCGAAGCAAAGTGTTCGGTGGTGGAGGGTTGGTGTGCGAACCGAGTTCCCTAGTTACATTAATGAGACTTAGAAACTGTGTGCGAGAGGCAGATTTGCTCATACTTCTTTCGAAGAAAAATATAGTTGGCTATTTACTCTGAAATAAAATTTTCAAAATTCTGAGTTCGCTTTATCCGGTGATCTTATGCTGCTGATTTTGAACATTAACACAACTTTTTCAAGCATAACCGATTTTCCATAAAAGAAATTTTTCAAAATAGTAACTTTTGTTTTTATTTCTTGTTTAAGCATTTAAGTTTATTAAAATTTTAAAAATGCCCCGCTGCCATCACTGACACTGACACTCGCCGCTAAACTGAGCATGTAACAACAGGAAGAAAAAACAGGTGGTTAAAAAATATGGATGCACGCAGCATTTGCAGCGGTCAACCGGCAGCAATTAAAACTTCATAATAAATTCATCACCACAATGTCAGCCATGACAACAGTGACGACTTTTAAATCATGCAATACACATAACACACACAATGAGAGGAAATGTAACAGCACTCCGTTCCGGCAAAATATTGGCAGCAGTATGAGCAATGATCGACGCTTGTCATAGCAATGCATGTTAGTGATGAATGATGGTGTAGTTTGGTTTGTTTTTTGGTGTATTTGAGTCGGAGCCGGACAGAATGCATAGACAAAACTATGACACTGGGTATGGCAACATAAGCAAATGTTGGCTGCACATTGCGTTGATTGTTGCATGCTGCAATGAATTTCAATTGCAGTATGCAAAATTTTGTGGCAGAGTTTGTTTCAATACAATTTGTTGTATCGTTGGTGGTTTCAATGGTCGCATTCAATTTAGTGGTACAAGCGCAAACAAACACAAACATATCAAAACATGAATACTAAGATATTTTGACAGGCATTTTTTACTGTTATCTATAAGTTTTGTAATCGTAACTTCCTGTATGTATGACATTGGTATGCATGGGTGGTTGTTAATTTTTTAAATTGACTTTGAAATAATTTTTTGAAAATTTAGCAAAAAAGTGATGAAGTGATGAAGACTTACATATTGTTTTTTTTCTTGCAGCCACAAAAACAATGTACTTATTCTTAAAGTGCACTCTGTAATAAATATCAATGTTAACGACATATGAATCAAAGTTGCATCAGAGCAACTACTAAGAAATGAGTACTTTTTTAAAAGCATAAAAAGCCGACAAAGAATAAAATGCATAAATATCACGCGTTTCCACTTTCAATTATGATTTCCACTACTTTTCGGTCATAAATTAAACTTTTATATATGTACTATGTTAATTATGCGCCATATACCAAAGCAATCTGCAGAAAATATACGAAGTGTATATTCTAAGTAGCATCGGAGACAAGGTGGACAATTGTAAGTTAGGTGCGCAATTTATTAAAAATTATTTCAAAAAAACGAATTTATGTCTTATTTTGCGCTGCAAATGCCATCAAAAAGCCATACGCTCTTTTGCATATTAAAAAAAACAAACAAACTTTGCAAATTTTACGCAACACAGTTCTTAATGCTTTTAACACTTATTTGCACTTGCAACCCAAAAATCCACAAACGCCAGCAACATTAAAAGATTCAGTTTGTGTGGTGTTAGGAAAAAAAATCGCGTGGTCTTTAGTTTACGACAAAGAGAAAACTCATGTTGAGACAGACGTCGCACAGTGGTGCCTTTTGCGATTTCGCGTTGCTAAAATCATAACTTTTGAACGGGTAAAGATATTTGAGTATAGTTTCATGATTTTGGTTGGTAACTTCTGTAGCTATGACATATACAAGATTTAGGATTGATGCTAAGCTATAAATACTTTTAAAAAGTGGTATGAGTTCATAAAAAAAAAAATTTTTTTATAAATTTTAGTGCGCTTTATTCAATTGATGATCTTTTGATAATTTAAAAATTTTTTAAATACTTTCTTAGTAAAAAAAATTTTTTTAATTTTTACTAATTTTTTTATCTCTTAACATAATTTACAAACAGTCTTTCTCAAAGGCTACAAAAGTTTTAAAAAAAGGGTTACAGTAATAAATTAGGTAATTTCTTTAAAAAATCAACAGCAATCTACAATTCTATAAACACATCATCATTATTTTGGATATCTAAGAAACAGTACTACAGAATTTATCAGTCAGTTCTTTTCGTGACCTAACGTGTCTAAATGATGAAATCAAAGGATCTGAAGATGCTGAAAGTATATTGAACAAGTCCTCATTCTGTCGAATATTGTTTATGATTTGCTTTTACTAATCAAAATTCGCTTAGCGGTATGATCTAGTAAATCTTGGAGTCTAACTTCAGCTGATGTTCCTATCACCGTACAGTTACCATGAACCGCTTTCTTTTTGGCTTTTGACACAACTTTGTAGCTGGGAAAGACATCTACGTTGTGGCTTCTTAATGAATTTCTCAAGTTGGTATATTTTTTCTTTGAAAGCCCCAAATCTAGGAAAAGTGTTAAAGCACTGGAACCGTCATATTTTATGGGATCACATTGTGGAGTAGGAATACTTTTTTTGATTCGATTGGGCTTGCCAATAAAACTCTTTTCGTTATTTCTGCCTTTTTCATTTCATGATCTTTGTTGTACTTCATGCTGAGCGCATCTGCTAAGTTCTCTTTTGAAATGTTTCCAGTGGCGACTACTATTTTTCTCTTTTTCGTAAATTCACCACAGTTTTCAATTTGTTTTGCTGGTTTTCCTCTGGAGACCTGTGATGTGCTAGGAATATCATCAAGTGATAGCTCAAAGACCTTTTTAAGAAAGTCTGCATACTTTATATAAAAATTCGCTTTGGTTCTATTACATGACACCCAATATCTCTTTGTGTTGTTTTTAACTTTTGTGTATGCTCATCCTTAATATGTTTCGAGAATTTGTTTTTTACCGCAACCACAAATGAACCTGCATTTCCGCTGTTTGCAAATATTTCAAACAAATTTTCATAAGATATACTCATTTTTCTTGGAAACTTGCGTAGCTCACACTTTAAATAGTTAAAAAAGACTGAGGTATTGAGGCTAAAAATTTGACTTTTATAAAAACACAGGTACAAAATATTGTGTTACAAACCTAAAACATAATACTTGTTCAGCGAAAAAATTGAACTTCCTAATAAGCTGAATTCCTTGTATGATATCTACCGTAATAAAACAGGTGTCTATATTGTTGGCCTGCACTAGAGTTCACTGTTATTAGAAGTGCATCTACCTTTATTCTATACAAAAAATACATCTTTATTCTATTTGACATTACTAGATATTTTTAAATTGCATTAAAAACTTAGATATAAATATCTGAGGCAAGTATTACCATTTCGCTATACAAAAGCGAATTTTCTTAAAAAGAGTGAAATGAATTGGAAAAAGTGACAAATCAAGCGTTTTGGAGGTGGGACAGAGCCCATATTATATGGACAGAAGTTTTCTAGGTACCCTTTACATATGCATCTATTTGCGTCAAATAGTTTTGGAAATAGGAAGAATAAATTAAGAAAGGGGCGTGGTAACGTCCATATTTCAAATTTTTAATTTATTTTGAGTGATGTCAATATTTGCTGCAAACATTCTATCAAATTCAGAATATCGATTTCCAAGTCAAAATATCATAGACTGAAAATCGTCATCACACAACAAACTCAGTTTTATGCTAATCATGTCACATAAGCATCTATAATTTCTAAAGAGGCAAACAGATGCAGGTAAGACCCATGTGATTTTTGTTGACAGATATGTCAACTATAATTTCCTATTCACCAATCCTTGATTGACATTGATTTGTGGATTATAGGCCAAGGTAAATTTGAAAAACTATGCTAAAAACGACATTTTTTAAAAAATTCATGAAAATTACTAACTAAAATTTTTTTTCAACATCTTGTGGAAATTATTTATTTTAAAATACCATAAATTCAGAGAGCAATACTTCCCATGTTTTTTCAAACTTTTGAATTTTTCCATTTTTAATATTGCGAAAAATGTAAAAAAAATGCTATTTTAATGAACGATAAAAAGTTATCCAACTTTGAGCACCCATAAAAACCAAAATACTTGTCATAAATAAAAAGTTTTCAGTTTTAGAACCTTTGGTTCATTATCTGTCAAATAAAAAAAAAAAAGTTTCGAAAATCAGAAATCGAAAATTTAATTTTAGCAATCACTTTTTGAAAAAGGAGCCACTGTGCGTCGTCTAATGTAACAAAATAGAAAATAAATAAAACTCTAACTAAGAAAATATATGCAAAATACGCACATGAACAAATGTGGGCCTAGAATATGCACTGAAATAATTGAGGGGAGGTGATGAAAATAACGTACGCTTAGCAGAGTATTGATGTTAGGGAATTAATTTTAGTTTGAATTAAATAATTGCGAAAAAAAGCATTGTAGCTTTATTTACTGTATGCTGCATTCAGTTTTGGCCATCATTTAATTAGCCAAAAGTTTTTAAAAAAATTCTATTATATGCAAAGAGTTATATAGAAATATCTTTGGTTATAACGAAATATTGATATCTAGACATTCGTCGTGTTTTGATGACATTCATATATTTTTGCTTACAAAAAACCCTTATGCATATTGAAATTAAGATGTGCATAACATTGAATTCTGGCAGCCAATAGTTAAAACTAAATATTTTTGAAATGCATGGTCTGATATATATATAAAAAATTTAATATATAGACGCAAGACTATATCAAAGCTGAAATATAGACGCTGGATTGCATTATATTATGGCAGCTATTATAAAGCCATTGATTTTTTTGGCAAGATTCCTTTACGTAAAAAAATTGACTCATATAGAGACTTATACCAATATCGGAACAGAGAATCATATATTACGACGGCCAGCATTAAAGTAAAATATTCATCGAAAATTTTTTGATTTAAGGAGAGAAATGCGCGATACAAAATTTTAAATTCACTCAAAAATAAATAGTACATATGCGAAAATTGTTTAATTTTGAATGTTCAGCATTAACCTAGCGTAGTTTTTGTGCGTATTATCTAAAGGGAGAAGTCTTTAGAGACATTATATGTGAAGGGGACCTAAGTGCGAACACAAGTTTTAAAGAAAACTGCTGTTAACAACTTGTTGCGTCTATCCGAATCAGCAAAAAAGTGGAAAATGATATCTCGACAAGTATTCCCAATTTTCGTGGACTTGGTCATATATATCGGATTCATAGCATTTATAGTTAAAAGTGATTTAAAAAAAATTTGTATAATATGAAGTAATTTGTGTAATGAAATTCAGATTCGTTAAAACTGAGTTATAAGAAATTAAGCTGTTCTTTTTGTCAGCCATTATTAAGCTGACAATATTCGCCAATAACATTTTCTAACAGTTGAAAACTGTTCAACTTGAAAGTCTTCAGCCGTATCGAGCGACTGAAGAAAGTGGAGATAAGTGCAATTTGTCGACTTCCATCATTAAAACATTAAATTTATAGTCTACCACTTATGTATAAAGTTTGTAAACATAATTTTGTTCTTAAAAAATATATTTCTCATTTGAAACAATTTTAGCCAAATAACCCGCCACTACTTTAAAAAAACAAAAAAAGCAAAAAAATCGCACACCAAACCGCATTAAAAAGAATTGTTTGCACATACATAGGGGATAGTCGATACAGCGATAACAATGATTAGGTACTCGCTACCCGCTTTTATATTTTTTTTTATTTATTTTTGATAAAATCATCATCATAAAGAAAACTCAACAAAAGAATGTTTAAAGCTTTTTGTATTTGAAAACTTGATGTTTTGTTTGCAAAAAAAAAAAACAACCTACGGGTTGGTTTGATAAAAGATAAACTTTTAGAAAAAAAATAAAACACATAAAACACAAAGTCGAAAGCCTATGCAAGCGAGAAAAAGATATATGATATGAAAACAAGAAATCTGTCAAGATTTTCACACGCACACTCTCACAAAATCAGTCGGGGATAAAAGAAAATAAAAGAAAATTGAAAATAACATTAACACTTAGATGTAGTAGATGATCCCATACAGCACAGAATCATAAATTCAAAAACTTGGCAGACTTTTTGTTAAAGTTTTTTTTTACCATTCTGATATTGTAGCAATTTATAATGTGGTAGAACTTTAAAACTTTATGACAACTTCTTAGAAAATTGAAAATCTAATCCATGAAATCTAATCGCACATATGTACACAAAGTCTGTTTAAAAAACTAGTTTTTTTGATAAAATTTAATAACTAAAGTTTTAATGTACACCACGAAATAAGCAACTAAAATTAATCAAAAGCTTTGCTTCGAAAGAAAACCAGTTGTGATACAAAAATATTATTTATTTGCTTATCATGACGTATGAGTAACATGTAATTCAATATAAAATTATGCCATTTGTTACGTTCCTTATACATATACATACTATAAAATGTGCTAATTATTATAAAACTGTTTTGCATGTCAAAAGCATTTGAAAAAAATACCCCTTGCTGCCCTTTTCATCAATCAAAGTTTTACAGTGAAGTCAACAACTTTAAGCGCCACAGAAAAAACTTTGCAGCGCACGCTTGTCATTGTGGTTTTAAGAGAGAGAGCACAATTCGTGCTATTTAACTAACAGCTAACAAACAAGCATTCAATTAAATTATCACGCTTACGGCTAAAAGTTTTGACGCCTTTTTCTATTCCACACTTTTTTTTAACAGTTTGTTGTTTAAATTGTTTAAATGAGCGTCAAACGTTCAAAGTTTTTGCTTATGTTTTTTTATTAAATGCTGCTGCAAGCCACCGTATAAAACTTAAGCACGCTGAAACCATACAACATTGGTCATTACTAAAAAGTGCAAATTAAAAGTGAGTTATATATAAAGTTTTATAATTTAGTTTATTTGACTTATGATAATTTCACTGATATTTTGTTATTTAGTTTAATTGTATAAAAGTTGAAAAGTATGCGGAACTTTTGGTTTCCAAAACCTTTAAGGAACGTTTTTGAGTAAATAATATTCTTTCTAAGTCATTAATTACATGTTTAATTAATTGAATTAGTAATGAGTGCTGCAGACCAAAGAACTAGATAGAATCCACACTTATTCTTAAGTTAAGCTACATCAAGTGTTTTGGGTTATATTTGGCAGAAAAGTCATAAAACTGATGGTGATTGAGATGTAGTTACGTTTGGCAGCTATCAAGTAGCTAGGAATATTCTTTTATTTCAGCATTTCAAATCTTAAAGTAATGAAGGTTTTTTATCTCTTTCACCTCAAAATAACATTAATTATTATGAAAAGCAAAAGTCCATAGCGTGAATAATAATATAAAAGTTAATTCAAATTTTGGAAATTTTTTTTAAAGTTTGCGCTTGAAATTACATTAGCTTAGGAGCGAAGTAAGTGAAAATGTTTTGGTTTTCAACGTTTTGTTGACTTTTAAGTACTTAACATCAATTTATATATTTGATTAAAGGCCGCTCATTCACAGAAACGTAAACAACAAAAACAATTATGCCCTTAGAAAATCTATAATCATAATGAATTATTTTTATTCATTTATTAAAGTAAAAATTTGCTCTAAAATTATAAAATATATTTTGAAAGTCAATTTTAATTTAATTTTAATTAAAGCAAAGAAATATTTCAAATATATAACATGAAATTTAATTATCCTTGACTGCCACAGCAACGCATTTGCTTAGCAAATTGTCGGTGGCTTTGTTAACGCGGTCATCAAAAGTTTAAAATTCATATACGAGTAACAACTGAATGGGAAATTTGACGTAAAAGGCTGCCGATGTAACACACAGGCGATGTTTTTGTAAATAATTTATTTGCTATTTTTTAATTACTAAAATACAGCAACACTTAAATGAGTTTGTGAAATATTTGCAATAAAAATTAGTTGAGACTTATTAATGTTTATCAAAATTTTCGAAAATTTAATTAATTCCTTACGCTTCAATGTTCGTTTTGGGAGCCATAAAATTTATTAATATTTTGGCAGTTGATTCAAGGCAATATTTCAATAAAATTTAAAACCTGCCAATCACTGTTAAAAAGCTGAATGGAATGAAATCTTGTTGCATTTTTATGTCTTATTAAATATATAGTGAAAATGTGATTCTTTCATTTCCAAGCTCATATTGCAAGAGCCATTAATTAATTTAGGATTTAACTGTCAAGCACACAATTATGAACAAAAGCTATTAAGGTTTAAAGCTTGTTGTCTCATCGAAGCACTGCTATTACAGTTTATGTAAAAAATTTAATTTAACTTAACATGACGTATGAGTGACAATTAATTCAGTTTTGTTTAAAATGATAGTAAAAAGCTGGAATAAATGTGAATGTTAACACCAAATTGG
This sequence comes from Meiosimyza decipiens, assembly GCA_963680825.1. NCBI lineage: Eukaryota > Metazoa > Arthropoda > Insecta > Diptera > Lauxaniidae > Meiosimyza > Meiosimyza decipiens. The sequence goes on from OY804260.1 coordinate 11,286,377, forward strand.
TACATTTAAGCTCGTATGCAAAAAGCAGCTAAGTATATGTGACTTAGTCAAATTGATACAAATGTAGATGTCATATTTTAGTGTAGACCTTAAATCAAAAATAAAGGAAGTTAAATTGACTGTGCCAATTTGACAGATTCAACAATTTTCTACGCAATATGAGAGTGAATTTCCACATTCCTGTATTGGAAACGTAAACATTAAACAATCCGTTTGTTAATTACTTATTATATTTTCATACATGTTTTGAAAATATTGTTTAGAAATCTTAAAAAAATATTGCTTTATACTAAATAACAACTGTGAACATATAATAAACTTCCTTGTAGTTCTAAGTTTATTCTTATCGAAAACCAAGCAGAATATTTACTAGAAATGCCAAATGTATTTTTATTTTCCAAAATATATATTAAAATATACAAACTTCTGTATCGTAGTAAAAAAATAAATTTACAGCAAAACAGCTGATCCTTTGAAAGTTTACTGCACATATTTTTTTATGAAAAGTATTACCAAAATTTGTATTCCATACCCTCTTGAAAAACATAAAATTAAATTTAAGTAGTAGTTGAAGTTATGGCAGGCTTTGTTTGTATGTATGAATAGGGTGGTTAAAAATTTCATTTATATGAAAATTTTTTTAATTTAAATTATCAAAATATGCAAACTAAAATCCAAAAATATGCTCGCAAAATTTGTATTTTAAAGGATTTTCTAATGGAAGTTCCCTATTTTCAGTAAGACTTGCTATTTAGCCATGGAAAGGCAATGCCTCATTAACACCTGAATTATATACCATGGTTTTAACAAAACAATCGCTAATTATCGCGCACTTTTTGCAATGTACGGTGATCATAATCAAACTAAGGTGCTCACTATTCTTCGAGCTGTGTATAGTTTTAAACGTAATCTTTCGCTTAACAAAGTTCCTAATGTTAAAGCAAGGATTCGTCTGGTTGAAGTGACATAAATATTGTAGCTGTTTGAGTAAGTGTTGATAAAGACCCAAAGTTATCGATTCTAAGGCATTCTTAATAGTTAAGGTATTTTTCGGTTTCGAATGATCGATTTTTTTTTTCTCGAAAATTAAAATGGAATTGTCGTTAGCGTATCAATAGAATTTTTAATCCCTAAATTAAAAGACGGCTCTACGTGGCACACAGCTCATGTCACTATCGATTTATTACGCTAAAAGGTTTCTCCATCAAAAATCTTATGTTAATTTCGTATCGCCTTCGAGAAGTTGTGATTAAACGCTTTCGAACTTCTTTTTAAGGGATTATTTAAAGTAATTCATTTATGACAATATGCTAGCAACATAAAATGTACTTTAATTAATCCTTTCCGGAACACCTGAGACGAATTTGTTCATGCTTACTTTTAGCTATCTATATATCTTAGAGGTGTTATGTGAGCGTGGCCTGGGACCCTACGAAGAAAAAAACTTTATCATACCATAGGTCTTCACACCAAATCGTATTACTATTTATTGGACCGTCGTTGCGTAATAAGAGTTTAAGATTAATCAAAGGACGAATTCATCATGGGTGTCTGAAAGCAGTATGTGTCCAAAAATCGTGTGTTCCCATTATAAATTTAAAAAAAATAATTATTTCTAGAGACTTTTTATGAAAAATAGATGTACTATTTATCAAGAAAATTTATTTTCTAAAAAATAATCAAACTTTATTGCAAATTTCAACAGCAAAAATTCCTACTTTTCAGGTTCCTAAGAAAATAGAATTTTCGGCGCCAAGGCCAATACCAGGAGGATTATTAAAGGCCTTTAAGATCAAGATCAAAACTCTAAATATATTTTTTTTGTTAACAACTAATGTCCGAATTACCGATTTTTTTGTAAACTGGGCACTTATGCCCATTTATAACAAAAAAATTTCTAATGGTTGGATCATCAACAAAAAAAAATGTAAGTGAATATCTTCATTGCTCTTAGAACGTTTGGAAACGTATGAGTAGTGAAAAAATGCCGAGAACGAATTCGTTATAGGTGCGCCTAGTAAGCAGTAAAATGTAGTTGTCCCGCGGAGGGTTAAATATTGCTCACCAAATTCTTATATCGAGGTCTGATTTATCGAATAAGGTGGTTCATCACTGCACTTATTATATTGGCCACTATAAGAGAAGCTCAGGCGACATCTGAACAATATTCTTTTTAGAATATCGAGATTGTACTTCAAAATGAAGTAAAGTTTGTTGTTCTACATTATTTCGAGCTATTTTTATTAAAAAAATACATATACATAGACACATTTAAAAATCATTTTCATAAGAAATATTTGAAAAATCGCTGCAATATACATATAACCCCGTATGTATTACAGGGTGCACAATTTTGACATTCATATTCAAAAATCTAAATGAATGAGGATTTTCACGGCAGATCGCTGAATTTGCAACAGAATTACGGTAAAAATAAGTTTTGCACAACATATGCAAATGAAATTTTCACAGCATCTATGTACATAAAAGCAAATTCAATAAGCTTGAACATTAATTTCAGTTAGCAATTATTTCATTTTAAATTCTGCAAATTCTCGGAACAGCCTATTGAATATATAAAAATAAACAAATGTAACAAAATATGCATATGCAAATATCGTATATCCATATGCACATATTTATGCGCCTGCAATATGCATAAGCATGTGGTATATAGTTCCTAGATTTACTACAAGAGCGCATAAAAACAGCAACTAAAAAAAATGTAGCAACTGCAGTAGAGTAGCAGCAGCAGCCACCACACATTTGCGCGCATACAAGAAATTTCAAGTGCAGCAACGAAGAAGAGCAAAAGGAAAATGTTGAGTATTTGTAGCAAAAACCAAAAAAAAATATTATTTTAAATTATTAAGCAAGGATCTCTGGGAATTTTCATGCAGTAACAACTTTGTACTTTTCTTCTAACCAACTGCCGCAGTTACAGCGGTGGCAGGTGCAAAGCATTATTAATGCAGCAACTAAGTCTTAAAGGAAACTTATTTTTTTGGTTGCTCGCGAACATTTTTAAGCATCACTAAATTGTGAGAAAATATTTGAGTGTCGTTATTTTTTCATTTGAGAGTAAAAATCTGTATGGTATTTTTGCGTATGGCGAGATTTTTTTCAGAGATTTCATTGATCTTTTTTAGGGGTAATAAAATATCTTTTCAAATTCAAATTGACAGAACTCAGTTATTTTAGCAAATTTTATTCGTATAACTCGAACGATTAAAATCAGAAACAAAAAATATAAGACAATATTTGACCATTGCTCCAAAATTTAACTGACTCAGTTTTTTTAGGGTTCTCTTTAATCATGCGAATGAAATTTTTAAGAACATCAATATACAGATTAAGTTCAATTGCTTAATTAATGAAGTGCAGCTTAGATACTAAAAAGATCGCAAATGAAATTTAAACTGAACGACCGAAACGTAAATTATTGAGGCTTCCGTATTTTAAAGAGGGCTGCTTTAGAACAGTTAATTATCTACTCCCATTTTTTAAGTATCATTTACTCCAAGTCTGTTGCATCTCACTGTATACTGCACGCATTTCCGGCTTCCTGTTAAAATATACAAAAAAAAAAACAAGTGTCTGCAATGTGCTGTAGTTGCAGACACCAATACATTTTCCAAATACATAAATCGGGAATAAAAATGTTCTTATCCGCTTTTACCGGATGCTGTCGCTGCGGCTTGTGCAACAGGCATAAAATTATCATTGATGTGCAAGTATCGCTTGCCTGGTTACCCTTGTCATAAAAAAGTAACTCCCCCTCACAACTAGTTTCTCCAATCATTTCAAATCTTTATTACCGCCAAACAAAAAGGTTTCAATTAATTAGAATTTCAATGAAAATTGCATTCTTCCGATGCACAACAACGGCTGTGGCGCATTTAAACAATGTCATTTTCATTTCAACTCCTAAGCAGAGTGTCTATTTTGCCCTCTTTTCCCCAATATTATTATTATTAGTAGTAACTCAACTTGAAATTGCATTCGCATCGTAGAACAAGTTAAACAGGAACAAGAGAAATAAATAATAATAACAGCAACATTCTAACACGCAACAGGAAGCAAAAATACGCTGTAGCAACACACAGCAATTGTTGCTGCGTGCAGCATCATTAACAGCAGCAACATCGGAAGCGAGCTTAATTCCTTTATTTTATACTACCACTGCTTTTTTTTTTGTCTCACTTAAGCTTTAATGTCTGTTCTCTCTTTTTGGTGAATGATTTCCTTTTGTTCTTTTTGTTTTCGTCATATGTCCACAGTCGACTGCATCAAAGTGAGAAGAAACTCATTAGCAGCTTAATAAGCATTCGCATCTTCATTGCATTAAGTATTTTGTGCGCTGCGTGTAAGATTGCCAACAATTTGCGTTTTTTTTTTTAATTCATAAGACGTAACATTTTGCGTTTAATGCCAAAAAAGTATAAGTTTTTTTTAAATAGGTTATTGTATGGAGCATATTTGGCATATTAGATTTCGTATTTTGCTCCCTTTTTTTTTGATCTTTGTTGTCAGGAAACTAATTTTGGGGCCTAAAGTGTTAAGGAAGATAGGTTATTTATGGTACAACTTTTATGATTAAAGGGTTGTTTCAATCATTTGCTTGGATATACCTTAAGTATGTTTGACTTTAAGCTGAATCCCGATAGTTGCTTAATAGCTCGATGATAGTCCACAGCTTATCCGCAGCTTAACATATTGAGCTGGCGGCTACTAGAATTATTCCTACTTAGCTTATCTAAACTGTTATTATTTTATTTAGATCTAGAAACCAAAATATGGCAACACCGTACATTTTAACAATATCTTGCTATTGCTACTACGATCTAATGCCAGCACACAAAACTGCATCCTCTTACTTCCGCTCATGCAACACAAACAGCAAAAAGAGCAATAGAAGTTGGCAACAAGCACAAAACACCAAAGAACTGCAAATGAAAAGAGTGTTGCCAGTTTTGCACTTTTTGCTTTCATTATGTGCTTTTTAATAGAAAAGCTGCTGGCGCTTAAGTTGTTTATTCTGATCTGAATAGCCAAATTGAAGGCTTTGAGTTTTGTCGCAACACCAAACCGGCAACAGCATCCGGTGTCTGTGTAGTTTTGCGCTACAATCTTATTTTTGCCACTTTAAACTTCTTTAACCATTACTTTTTGCATTAATGATTGAGTTGCAAATTAATGATGCTGCCACTTCTGTGCGCTGTTAAGAATGCGGAAATTTCATAATCGATGCATGTAGGATAAGCGTCATTATATTTTATGGTTGATATAAATTTCAAGCAACAGGTTAGCGAAAAAAAGTGCGTACATGGGATAAATATGCATTTGGTTGCAAAGAGTTTAGGCTAAAGACATAATTCTAATAACTACTTGGGAACAAATATTGGCGTGATAAAAGCAACATGTTGTCAATTAAATTAAAAAGGCGGTTTTCTTATGGGATATAAAAGTCGATTAAAAGAGATTTAAAAGCCCTAGCTAAAAAGAGTATTGAAAAATACACAACAGCCCAATTTTAATTTTGGAGTAGTAATAAAATACGTGTTCTTGACATCTCGGCTTAAAAATATTATATCATTGTTATATTTATTACTCAAAATAATTTTTCCTAGAAAATGCATTGTTCATACATTGTCATTTTCACATTATAAGCTTTATTAAATTTTACATAAATTACAACATTTTAAGCTTTCACAATATTATGAGTTAAATATGATATCAAAATAATCTAATATGTAGAATGCACACACATATACAATAAATCACATTTTAGGCAAAATAATGAAATAATTTGTGTTCGTCAACAACAACTTAATTTCTTAACAGAGTAACATGACTGAAATAGATATTTTAAAACGTACGATATTACAAAGCTTTAACTTATCCATTCACAAATTTATATTAAAAGTTATGCGTACAAAAGAAAGGAAACTCTACGTTACTTGAACGTTAGAATTATTCTAGTTTCAGACACCAAGGATGGATGCCTGAAAAAATTTGGTTTCTTTTTCAATTTTTAATTGATAAATTTTTAAATATTTGAGCTTGAAGCTAAGCTCACAATTCGAAGCTTGTGTATTGTATCCTTTAGATTATGACGGGTGATTTGATTGCTATTTTTTTTCGTGTAAATTTTTGATATCTCATGCTTGATTCGTAACATGTGTCAACGCCAAAAATGTTCAGTATGATTTGCCATTTTACTAATGAATAGACTAACAAACGAACAATTTATTACATTTCACTATCAAAATTCGTGCTCTGTGAGAAATGTGTTTTTATCGAAAAATTTTCTTCAGCGACGAAGCTCATTTTTGGCCCAATGGGTACGTCAACAAACAGCCAGAGGCAGTTCAAGAACTACCATTGCACCCTGAAAAATGCACTGTTTGGTGCGGCTTAAAAATAATGAAAACTGCAACATTACAGTCAATAGAGCAAGGTATCGTCCGATGATTACCGACTTTTTTTTTCCCCAAAATGAAAGAATTGGACTTGGTTGACATGTGATTTCCACATGTGGTGCCACTTGCCACATGGCAAGCGATACCATTGAACTATTGAGAGGCGAGTTTGAAGAGCAATTAATCTCACGTTTTGAAGCAGTCCACTGGCCGCAAAGATCTTGCGATTTGACTCCAATAGATAATTGGAGGATAATTGGAAGCCAGCCACAATGGTAGTCCTGGAAGACAACATTAGAGCTCTCATTGGTGAGATACCGGTCGAAGTGCTGATAAAAATATGCAAAAATTGGAGCTTACAGATGAACCACCTCAGGCGTAGCCGCGGGCAACATTTATATGAAATAATCATTAAAAAGTAAATGAAAGGAATTGATGTATTGCCCGAAATAAATGTTTTATCCATTTTTGCAAATTTTTTCAATTTTCAAAAACCAATCGCTCAATAAATCACACGTTATTTCACGAAGATGAATAAATCTGCGTACATACTTAAAAGCTATGAGCATAAGTTACAATAAAAAAATGGCCTTTCATGTGTGAATAAAGCACTATTTTTTATGTCTCAGCAACTATTTTATCCATATGAATAAGATTCGTATTTTTCTATAAACATCTAAGAGATCTATTTCCATCTGAGATTTTGTATACTAAACATCATCTTTCTTATAAAAATCCTTTAGCTAATATTTTGAATCTTTAATTTTGGAAAGTTTTAATTTTGTATCAGTATTTGGTATGTCATATCGTGCATTTAAAATCTTGCCTATACTAGGGGACATTATACACCGCACCATGTTAGAAAATTATTTTTTAATATGAAAACCAATAGAAGAGAGCCGCAGCGCGCACTTTAAAAGCCACGAACGGGCTTACATGGGGCTCTTGATCACTTGATATATGGATGCCTCATTTTTTTTTAAAGGTAAAACCTACATCAACAAGCCACAAACAATTTTACAGCTTAAGTGCAGCATTGGTGCAGAAATGACATAGGATCAAGAATCAAGGGAGGCTCATTACATGCCATTAAGAAAGTGGAAGGTTTCTTAAGGTACTTGTGTAGTCTTTTAAATGCATGTAGATAAAAGCAAATAAAATGTTTCTGATTTTTTATTTTCAATTTTATACGTTCAGTTTCATTCTAATGAGATAACAAAAAACTTTTGAGGTTCTACTGTATATTCATGACACAGAGCCTAAAAGTATGGCAAATATTTTTTGTTACATACACCTCAACCCAATATACAATGTCAACGCCACCAATGGCAATTTGACACTTTGTTGACACAACAATTAACAAAATTGTTTTAATAAAATAGCATTTTGGGAAATTTAGCAAATGCATTTCAATTAAAATTGCAGCAATCATCATTATTTGAAATAATCGAAAAACGATGATAAAATACAGTCAAATATAACAAGACAATGTTTGTGTACTCACATGTCGATAATGTTGCAAACATCTAAATTTGTGTATGTGTGTGAGTATGTTGAATGATATATGCGCCAGTTGAACATTTCAATTTTCAAAATTTAATATGTCAAGCACGTAGCAGCGCATGTTATTTCTGGCTCGACATATAAACTCGCATATAAATATATACACAAAAAAAGGGTAAAGTTCGAATAACAAACAAAACAAGAAACGACAACAAAATATTCCAACAAATTAAGGATGTTAAATTTAAGGCAAAAAAGTCAAAAAAAAATCTATGTATTTTTCAGCTGAAGAAATTTAATTTGGCTATATATTTAAATAAGTTAAAAGAGAAGAAAAACAATTAGAAATTAAATTAACTTCAAAAGCAAAATTTCGCTTTTTAGTATAAATTATGTGATAATTCCAAGACAGATTGAATTAAGAAAAGAAATTGTTAACTGACAAGCTAAAAGTAGACTATTGTGTCTATTTGTCGTCACATAATGTGAGTAGCCGAAAAGTAAAGCGTTGAGGTAAATGGATTTTACTTTTAATTTCCTGTTTTCCTGTAATCATACCCCAATGTTTGCTAAAGTTAAACTAATTTTTTTTCCGCAAACATATAGCTTGTGATAAATGTTATAAATAAAGTGATCCCAAACTACAATCTATATCTTAGCTTAGCTATTGCATAACTTCTTAAAACAGCTGCATTTGTTTTTTTTTTTTTTTCATTTTAAACAAAACTGCATAAATTTTGCCAAATATGAGCATTCTTTCATGGTACTGTCAGTTTGAAAACTATATTTAGATAATATTTGTGTGTTCTCAATCTTTTATTTTTTGTTTCTCTAGTCATTGACTTCTTTTTATAAGAATATTGAAACCTTGCATCTGGTTAGTTTCGAAGCGTTGAATTTTTTATATATATAATGCAATGCTGATGATGTTTACATGACAAATATCAAATTACCTGATACAATTTTTTCCCCCAATTTCAGTCATAATTTCTTTACATTTTTTGAAAAACAAAAATCCAGCAAACGTACATACCTGAAAACAATGAGAAAATGAAAAGTTGAATTAAGATATTTTGTGATAATTTAATAATTTAAATAAAAACTTTCAAAAATTAAATTGAATAAAAAATGTGGAGCTTAACCGTGAATGTGGTTAAAATTCTAAGAATTTGAACTCAACTAAGATTTGTGTCGCAACATTTGACGTTGGTAACAAAGCCATTCGCAATCTGAGTTCAGTGCGAGCAAATATTATTGCCGACAAAAGAAATATTATGTATAGGGCTTCACGGGGATTCTTTCAAAATGTTAGGGTGTAGAACAGTACTGTGTGTACTGTGCTGTGCTATTCATGATATCGTTTAATGCTGTGCACAGAAGTGATTTCAAGAAATATTTTATGAAACGACTCAACTTGTTTAATCAACTAAGTACATAAGACGAGAACTAATTTTCTGCTAGGTCTCTTTTTTGTTGATACTAAAATCCTTTACAGTCGTATTGCTGCGTGCAAAAGATTGTTCTCTAGAGATTTTGTGCAATTTCTTGGGAAAGCATGGAACAATAGAAAATTAATGATTTTTACAAATGTTTGCGCTTAGAACTTTTTGCTATAATCACAGTCCGATGAATTTTAATAATAATTAAGGTTTTTCTTTTGAAAATATTTTCATAATTGTAAGTTCGGCTAAAAAATGTTAATTTTTTTTTTTTATATATATTTTAAATAGTTCGTATTATTAAAATTAAATAGTTCTTGAAACGATTAATTCTGTTGCAAATTGAAATTAATTTAGTAAAACCTTAATGATAGGCCAGTATATACTTTTAAAATAAATATTTTTAATAGTGCCATTAAGAAAATTCTAAGTTTTCACATTTTCCGTTTCATGAAGAAATTCAGCTTGAAAATTCGACCAACTGCCAATAATCTACCATATAAAATTCCAGTTTTGTCTGTCTGTCTGTCTTTTATGAACGTGAAAACTATGCGCCCGATTTGGATGAAAACTTTACAACAGATCAAGTGGGTTTCACGGGCTATAAAAGTTTTATTAAGGGTGCATATTCAGTCTGACCCTCATACAAAAATAATTTCAGAATAGCATTTTCACAAAGATCACTTAATCGATTCACTTGGAATCGGCACCGTAGCTCTTTTATATTAAGACACATAGCTAAAATCTCTTATTTAATGTGCATATTTAGGGTTGCTCTCGTACAAAATTATTTTTATATATCATTTTCTCGAAGACGGTTTGATCAAATTTCATGTAATTTACACTACGTGGCTTATATTAAATGGCCGTACATCGAATTTTCACAACGTGGTCCTTATATCAAGAGGCATAGCTTTTAAAAAAATTTTTCAAATTTTGCAATGTTTTAACATGCATAAAATTTTTAAAATAACCCCGCTCCCTATACTAGCGAAAGTAAGAAAATATTGCCATGCCTCCATTGTAAGAAGAAAATCAAATTTATCATATCTCATCAACTATTGAACGCAGATGAATAGGACTTGGTACATAGGAAAAAGGTTCGGTACCACGCCTCCCATGTTAGAAAAAAAAACAAAACTACTTTTGTTGCAGATGGATGAGACTTGCTACATACATACATATATAAAAAGCAAAAGCAGAAAAAAGCCTCCCATATTAGAATAAAACAACCTTTTGTATGTATCAGCAATTATTTGATGCAAGTGTATGAGACTTGGCCATATATATAAGACAAATACTATAAGAAAATATACTACACCTACCAGTAAGGGCAGAACAGCAGCTGTCGGGCCATATTGTGCATATATGTTGGTAAATGAATAAATTTTTGTTTTGTTGTTGGCTACATTAAAATCTCAAATAATCTCTAAAATTTTGATTTTGTAGGAAATTCTGTAAAAAATCGGACAATTGATGAAAATTCAAACTTATACTTAAACTACAGGAAATAAATTGCAAAAACTTTCTTTTATAAAATTTTATAGCCATGCAAAGTACTGATAGAAAAATCGACCGCTTGGTTTAATGAGCTCACTCAAATTCAACCATTTATATGTCACAGAGTGCATTAGTGTTACCTAGATGAAAAAACTGTAATCTTAAAAAAATCGAACATAGGCTTTTGAACTTTGAAAATGAAGGCCATGTACATAATGTATCACCAAAAGTCCACGATAAGTGATATAATTATACTCATATTAATAATTCAAACATATATCATACTAAAAACTAAATAATTTTCTAAAATATATCACAGTTTCGTAACAGCACGATTCCGAATTTATGAACCAAAACCTTTGAGCTTCTGCGTATATCTCAAAACTATTGAAATACTCCCAGATAAAACTAGTGCTGAATTTAAGGAGCATTAACTTTTTTCAATAAAACTATTACTAAAAACTTTAACTTTTTTTAAGATTACTGTTTTCACTTAACTTTTAACATTCAGAAAACATAAAAAATACACTGTGCGTGTTTTGAATAATCTTTTTTAGATACGTCAGCTTTACAAAAATAAAATATAAATATTAAAAATTGTAAATAAAAGCAACGCTGGATTAAGGTAGCTCTAAATGAGCTAAAGCTTCAAAAGTCCTTAATCCCACGCACGATTAATTAGTTAAATGCATGAAAGTGGTCCAAGTACGGTTAAGTTCAGACATAGTTTTGTGCATCAGAACTTGTCTTGATAGCATGATAAGTAAGAAAATAAAAAATTCATTTTATGAAAAATCACATATGATTAGATTTCTCGCACCCTGCTCTTTTTGATTTTTCAATAATAAAACCTCAGAAAGAAATAATAATATTCACACCTTTACCATACTGACAACAATAAAAAAAGGCGCTGCCATCAAAACACCTTTGATAGAAGATAGCTCTTTATAACACATTGCATATTAAATAATTCTATCGAGATAAAATTCATCTCATTAAAATGAAACCGTAATCTGTTTAAGAATCAGATAACTTTATCAATGCATTTGCGGTTTCGATGTTTATACCTAACAGCACAAAGTTTATCTTCTCATTTCCTATTGATATCACATGTTCCATGTTGCTATACCGGATGTATTTATAATTTTTAATTGACTACTGCGCCACTAACGATTGTTCGTTTTGTTTTCCAAAAAACAAAATTTATATGTAAACATGCACTGTGTGTATTGAGTTCGTCAACAAAATCATGAATTTCCATATGCGCCGGATATTAACTGCCGTTTATTTTTAGATTCATTTTTTGTGTTTATTTATTCTCAAATGCACAACGTCGTTGGCTGCAGCATTGCTGCTGATTTTTGTATGTTGCTCTTGAAAAATGATGCCGGCTATAAAAGAATTTTCTTTCAAATTTGAGATTTTTTGTTTTGAAGAACTAGCTGTATTTTATATTATACTTTTATTAGATTTTGATAAAATATTTTTTTAAAAATTTTTATAATGTGTATTTATTTAAAAGAAATTTATTTATATTATTTTTGTAAAGATTTTTCTAAAAAAATTTTCCAAAATAAATGTTCTTCATTAAGATTTATATTATTAATATTTTTAGCGCAAATCTGATTTTGACGCCAACAACATATGCTCTAAGCACCAGGAACGAACAACAGAAGCAACGAACAACAGAAGTAACAACAACTTCATCATCATGATCATCATCAACATTCACAGCGACTCCTACAATCGTCATTGTTCTTTGCTCTTGTTCGCAGCATGTCCTCGAATTGTATAGAACATTTTTCTGAAATTTTACTACCTGTACATCATGCAGTGCAGCGTGTCCTCTTCACATTCAGTCTAAATATAAATGTTTTGCACTATGCAGATAAGATAGCAGCATGTGCAGTAGCCTTATAGTATTGAAGTAGCAAACCAGCAGTAAGCGCCTTTCTTAAACATAAAACTTTCCCACACTTTTGTGCTCTGCTCATCCTGACAAATGCGCTCGCATTTTAGCATTTTGTGGAGGATTCTGTTTATTTCACTTGCTGTTTGATATGCGCATGTGAAAATGCATCCGTCAGCTGTTGCTGTTCCTATTGAGGTTTATTTTTACAATTCATGGATTTTCATATGAAGAATTTATTGTGTCTTTGCATTTTCCTTGGAAAACGAAAATGTCAGCGCATATGTTTGCATTTTATTTTCTGTAATGAAATAATTCACATTGCTCTAAGGCTTTTTTAGAAAATTTTCGAAAAAAAATTGTAACAGCTGTCAGCGTTAGTTTGTACGAGTACGCTGAAATTATGTAAAATTAGTAAACTTTGACGATACTTCTACTCGTTGCTTATAACGAAGAATTTTTGCTTTTTGTTTTTTCAGTGAAAGCTTTCTGACATTTGACGAGTTATTCGTAACATATGTAAGCTCCAAATATGCTCAGTAAGGCTTGCCATTTTACCGCAAATAGACCAACAAACGAACAGAGCATTCAAATCATTAAATTTTATTGTAAAAATTCGAGATCTTTGAGAAATGCATTTCGCAAATTAAGTCCATTTTATGGTCGTCATAATCGCCCCATTGAATACAATCAATTCATTGTACCCAAATTTCGCACTGATTTCACTTTATTGGACATTAATTCACTAACCCGTATACAACGAGTGCGTACCGAGGAGAATATTGTTACTATATCGGCCAGTGTCAATGATGATCGCGATATGTTAATTTGTCGCCGTTGTCAAAAATTGGACTTGTGTTATTCGGCCACTTGGAAGGATTTACGTAAGAACCTTGGTATGAAACCATACAAAATACAGCTGGTGCAATAACTGCAGCTGGTAGACCTACCATAGCGTCGTTAGTTTGGTGAATGAGCCTTACAAAAGTTGGATGAAGATCCAATTTTTTATCGAAAAATTTTCTTCAGCGACGAAGCTCATTTTTGGTTCAATGCAAACATCAACAAACAGAATTGACGAATTTGGTCTGAAGAGCACCCAGAAGCAGTTCAAGAGCTGGCGACATCAAAAAATAATAAAATAGCAACATTACAGTCAATAGAGCAAGATACCGTGCGATGATTACCGACTTTTTTTCAAATTAGAAGATTTGAACTTGTTTGACATGTGGTTTCAACAAGACGGTGCCAGATGCCACACGGTACGCGATACCATAACCTATTGTGAGGCGAGTTTGGTGAGAAATTAATCTCACGTTTTGGAGCAGTCCATTTGCCGCCAAGATCATGCGTTTTGACCCCACTAGACTACTTTTTGTGGGGCTACATGAAGTCTTTCGTATACAAAGACAAGACAGCCACAATTGCAGCCCTGGAAGAAAACATTACAGCTGCCATCGATGAGATACCGAGCGTAATGCTGGAAAAAGTATGCCAAAATGGAAGCTTTATTATAAAGAGCTAAAATTGGCTCATTTTTTATATTTTTCGCATCGCTGCTATACAAAATCAAATATAGGATAAATTATGTAAAAGTATTCACTTCAAACGATGTATTTCTGCGTCCAAGTGGTGAATCTAAGACTAGTGCTTCAGCTCTTCATTAGAAATCACTTAACTTAGTCATTCATAAAAGCACTCATAGGTCAAAAATTTTTAAAAATAAATAGCAGTTTAAAAGGGAAGACATAATTTTTTAGGGTTGTTTTTTTTTTTTTCTTTCGTTTGAATTATTTTATTCAAGTGAAATTATTTTAAAGCAATTAAAAATCTATCATAACAAAATTACTGACCTAATTTTTAGTTATCATCAAATGTACAAACTATGAAGTTTAGTTTAAAAAAAAAAATATTTCCAAAAAATCTCAGCTGACACAAAGCAGAAACTGAATACCTAATCCACGCACTTTAACAACATACACAAACAAGGTGACAACGTTGAGCGTTTTTTATAACAAACTTTTTAATGTCAGCATTTAAGTCAGATATAATCACGTCTATTTAAATAATAATATCAGCAACACTTTTGCTGTTAGCTGGTAGACAACGCCAAAAACGAAAAAACAACAAAAACCATAACAATAATGTTGTGTGTTGTTCGCTTTATTGTTACAATGTGGTGTTGTCCTTTTCAAAGCTGCTATTGTTGACAATATGCACATAGGTTTTGCTGTTCTAACATTGCTATTGTTGTCTGTTTTACTACACAAACATAACACCATCATAGTACAGGGTGATTTTTAGAGTAAAAGTTATTTTGAAAATGACAACTATTTTTTGACAGTTGTGTCATTGATATCTGTTTAGACATTTGTATCTATTAATACTTGACATTTTAACTTACAAATAATTATACTACGTTAACATATGGAAGCTATCTAAACGAGATTAATGTAAACACGGTACCAGTTTACACAATCTCTTCGTTTACCTGACATTTATGTATTTTTCAAGTTGGTATATCCAATCAAATAAAATAATGTTAAACTTACAAACTTTTCGAAATTAATTTATAGCTGTGAATTTTGCGATATTAACTTTTTATAAATAATCGCGCAATTTTACACGATCTGATAATGTCATGTATTTAAATCAGTGCCATCAAGTCGTTAGGACTGGGGAGGGCATTGGCCCCCAAGGATCTGATACCAGTTATTAATCAATACATAAATTCAATAAAACCATAGTAATAGTGTTGGAATTATAACGCTTATGCTGATTAACTAGCAAAAATTCTTAGCTTTGTAAATCAAATCGTATTATTTTGGAAAAAAGACCACAATTATCTGAAAAACATTTACAAAATTGAGAAAGTCATGGTAAAATTATGCTAGAAAATTGTTTTCTAAAACTATTTATTATTTTAAGTAAAAATTTCAAAGTATCATACTTAGTTTTCACGTGTTTTATTTCAATTTAAATTTAATTTATTTAAAAAAAAGAATCACCCTTTAAAAGTATAATAACAGCCAACTAACAACAACACAATTCATTTGTACACAACAATTTGTCTTGCCAGCTTTGTGACGGTTTTCAGTTTTTTGTATTTTAAACCACTGTCATCCTGCGTTTTTGTTTATGTCACATGCATTGGAAGACTTTTCTTTGGCATAGCTTCCATCATTTTAGAGTGCATATCTGCACTTGTTTTCGAGTTATAGCAGCACACTTAAATTCTAGCGTTTTTTGTGAAAATTTGAAAATTAGAATGAGAATGGCAAACTTGCGCTTACAATTAAAATATTTAGATCGTGCTTTGTGGGTTTTTTTCTAACCATTTTTCAGCTTCAATTTTTTGTCAATTTTTCATACAAAAATTATATCAGCAACATTGTTCAACTGAAGAAAATTCACAATTTTAATGTATTTTTTTTTTTGGAAAATTATGTTTTCTTCCAAATTTTTCGCTGTGTACCAGCAAAGCTTCGCAATGAAATAAAGTGTCTTGTGCTTTGTGAATGCGATTATTGTTGCTTTTTTATTATTATTATTTTTATTTATGTACTTGACAACATGTCATTTACTCTTATGCTCGACTTTTTCCCCATTTATTTCTTTTTCTTAACCATTTCTGTTTTCATCTCTTTCGAGTTGACTTTTCTTAACTGAACTTTTTTTATGTTTCTTTTCAGTTAAAACTTGATATTGTTGTCAACATATTACATATGATTGTACTTATCCAGTTGTTGGCTACCCTGGCTTTCTTGTTGTTGATGATTTGTTGTTGTTGTCATCATTACTGAAGATGCTGCTGCTGTTGCTTCGGCTACTAACTCTTACATACATACTTTGGAGCTGACTTTTTTTTGCCGGATGTTTTATTACCGCAAAACTATAGCAATAATCATCATTATTATCAACTTCATCATCATTATCAATGTTGCTATTTTTGTCATTATTTAATAACCCAGTAGGAATGCGTAAAACAGTGATATGCTGCATATCATTAAACTTTTTGGTTGTCAACTTTTGTGCAATTTATCAACCGAAATGTACGATACTTTAAAATATCATTGGCAGCAAGTTAGTTCAACATAAGTTTGACTTTATTTATTTATAGGCTGTGCTTAAACTTTGCTGAAAGATAACTCAAGATGCTATTTTTTGGTTATACCTTCCGCTTGACGAGTGAATAAGCAAATCTAACTTGAGCATATTAAAGAATGTTTAGTCAGCTCTTTCAATTCTTGGTTGATACCTGATAGCTCTTTAAAATTGCTTCAAAATCATGTCGGGAACTTGTAAAAAAAAGTTATTAGAAAAAATGTTCCCCATAAATTCATTATCATGGATATTACGCCTAAAGCAATTTAGTCAAATTTTTGTATGAAAAACTTCTCAGTCCTTTGTGCAGTATATAAATTTATTCAAAAAATGTGACTAAGGTGCTTTGTATGGACGTTAAGAAATGGTACTGAAGAGCAAATGTACATAAATGAAAAATATTATCTCTTCTTGAGGAACAGCTTTGCTACAGGCGCCAAACCTTATAGTCTTGAAATAAAAAAAGCCGCAAAAGAAGAACGTTGAAGGCTGAAATCTGATGGCAGTTTCGAGCGCAGCGATCCCAAATTACCCTTAGTTGATATCAGTTGATGATCCTACAGCAAAACAAAAGGTGGGTACTTAACATTAAATTTCTGACGGAACTTAGAAAAAGTACTTCTCAATATGATCTGGAAAGAAGCTTTTGATAAATTATAATAAAAAAATCAAGCCTTAAACAATTGGCAGTGTACCAAAATTACATACGACCGCAACTGTCTTGCAGGCTGCTCTGAAAACTTGAAAGTAGTTTATTTATTAAGAGAAGTTCAAAGCTTCATTTTGCTACTCTGGAGTGGCTTAAGTCCTTCATTTGAACTTTTTTTTATTTCAATTAATTGGAAAAGCTTCATTGTAAATTTTTGCAAAAGCTCGGAACGTTTGTGAAGGGTTGGAGTACTACTTCTTTCTTGAAATTTCAGGCAACCCTGGTGTGGCCTTGAGTCTACTTCTGATTTTATTCTACAATATTAAGGTTAAAAAATTTAGTTTCTTCCGGTGATATTGCTAAATAAAGGATCCTCTTAATATAATATCAGATGAAAGTTCTTTTCAAATTTTTATTAAGAAGTTTTTTGAAAGTATTTTTCAGTAGTTGTATAGACTGTGTCAGAAACAGCGCCTTGCTGAGTTGCATGGATTCAACGGTTTAACAGCTAGAGTCAAATACATGTATCTCTAGATGCAATGTCATAAGAAAAACGAGTGATGCTTGAAGGCTATTGCATGCGATTGTGACGAACACTGCCATTTTTTTGGACTATGGATTCAGTAGAATGATATTCAAATTGAAGAATGATACGCTGCTCGTCTGTGCAAAAGTTCGCCTTGTGGAGCAAATTTCTAGAAATCAAGAATAAACTTTGTTAAACTTCTGAATTTTATGAAAAAATTTTAATTTTTTTTTTCGATGTCAAAACAGTTTGAAAATTTTACTTTATATTCAAATAATGTTACTGACTTTGGCACCAGCAACACTATTTCCTACACTGTCACTTTACGCTCAAAGGTTTAAAGTGTTAATTTTTTGTTGTGAGTGTGTATAAATTCCTTTGATTATAGTTCTAATTTTTTTATTGCTTGTTGGTTGCTATCCAGCAGCTTCTCGATTCTTTGGTTTCTATGTTTTTACAATTTTTTAAAAATATCTTAACTATCGCTTCAAGTTCTAAAGCTTCGAACATGCGAGTTTTAATTCCGCAGTACATTTTTGTTTTTTTATTTTCAGTCTGGAATTTCGCGCTTAGACTTCTTCCTTTGTACACAATTCAACATGCTTCGATTTCTTTTTATAATTTCTCATTATATATACATACATACATTCATACATACATATATATTGTTTGAAATGTTACTGTAAACATTTCTTTAGAATATGTTGAGTAATTGTGGAATTTTGTAATTAAGTGGGATTCATATGTGATTATCGCATGCGAGTTGGCTGTTTGTTTTGCACTTGATTTTTTTCTTAGAAGATGCAATTTAATGAGGGAACAGCACGAGGTGGTCTTTGGAATTTTCCTTAACCGTTATTTTTAATGATGCTGCATTAGTTGGAAATTTTAATTATTTTAAAATAGGGTCGCAAGTAGCACACTTCAGCAATTATATAAAATATGTTATTACTATTTGAAATGAGGCTCACTTGAACTGATTCATCATAATTTGAGCTAATTTTAGATTTTACAAACATATTGTTTTGAAAACTCGTTATTATAATGCTGGTCAAAAATGAATTTTGAATTAAATCTGTTTAAATTATAATATTGGCCAAAACTCTCGAAGGATCACAAAACAGTTAAACTTTTCGGATTGTACATATGTCAGCAATAATTTTTTCAAATGTTTTATATAATTTTTTTTTTTCCTTATGCGGCTCACTTAGAACTGAGCAATTAAAATGGTTCTCTTAATCTTAAGTTAGATTAAGTGATAAGAAAATAATTATTTTATTTTCTTGCTTTGCTTTTCTTCGTTTACAACCAATTAGCTTAAATTAGCATATTAAAGATTTTCGGAATTTTTCAGTTATCTACAAGTGGTTTTATTTCAGGTTTTGCTTGAGGTGCTTAAGAGATTTGGTTTTGTATCTTGCATCAAAGGCCAGACTTAAAGGTCATATGTTGTTTTGCACAATTCATCGGAAAATTGTTTATTAGCCTGAAGCTAAGGGCTCTTTTAGACTGAATATATTAAAATAATTAATTTAAGTTAAAGAGATTAGCTAATGAGTTTTAGGACACAATCAGTGTTTAATTTATATATTTTATAAGTTATATTAAATAATACTAATGAAATATAATACATAATAACATTTGACTGGGCTAATACTGCAGCAAACAAACATTTGCAGAGCATGCACTTTTTGAAGGGTATCAATTTATTTTAAGCAGCACTTTAAGCTCAGCACAGTATTAGAGATAAGTTTTATGATTTTCTCATTCTGAGCCTGCATTGGATGAATTGGTAGTAAAATAAAGCTAGGAAATTTCGGTGAAAGTTTATCTTAGAAGTGATATATTAATTTAAGCGTTTTATAAAATTGCAAAGTTCACCCTTTGTCTTTTATTAAAACTTTCAGAGAAGAAGTCTCATAAGAGCCAAAAACGTAGTCTTGAGTGAATGAAGTAGTTTAATTGAAAAAGGTATTATAGATCAGAATCAGTTATTTTTATAAAAAAAGCACAAAATCGATAAGCGCTGGCAGATAGATTTTATTTTGTTATTTCGGAAACGTGTGCCCAATTCATTTGAATAGAAATTGGATCCTGACAACATCTGGAGAGCAATTCGATATTGGAAATGATGCTAGGCTGTTGGTGAACATCTGTAAAATCCCTAGCCTAGTCGTACAGAAAAACTGACTTCACATTTGACTTAAGGATTTTGTGTTTCGTTGTCGTTGACCGGATTAGGTTAGGTTAAAGTCAAAAAGGTCGTTGACTTTTCCTAAAACTATATCAATGAATAATGAGCGCAAGCCACCCAAAAGCCATGGAGAAGTTGAGGATTCTGATGAGCTCCAACAGGTCAAGAATTGATAGCAATAAAGATTGCAAGACATAAAGTGCTATGATGCTGCCCAAATACAAAAAGTTATCTACTTCTTTTATGTTGAATGCGGCTAACATAAAGCATTTGCTGGCACTCGTTGGGCAGATGGAAATGCTTCTGTTTTATTTATGTTAATGTTCAGACCAACTTCTTCCGATGAAGATTGTGCCCACAGCGAGTATTTTT
Organism: Meiosimyza decipiens; assembly: GCA_963680825.1. NCBI lineage: Eukaryota > Metazoa > Arthropoda > Insecta > Diptera > Lauxaniidae > Meiosimyza > Meiosimyza decipiens. The sequence goes on from OY804260.1 coordinate 11,306,995, forward strand.
CTGAATGGCTGACTGTTTTTTAGCAAGTAGACATATATCATCAGCATGAGCATGGTCTTCCAGACGGAAGACAATGAATGCCTTAATTTGTATAGACATGAGCTCTACCTAGAATATCTTTCACTTCTGTAAGAAAAACGTTGGGTTTCCACAACCAGTCCTGAACATTTAGAGAAATTTGTGAGAGAACTTGAAAAACTAAGTTTGAACCTCTGACCTTGGTATGAAACCATACAAAATACAGCTGGTGCAGGAACTGATGACGGTACCGTGCACTGAATACCGACTTTTTTTATCCAAAATAGAAGAATTGGACTTGATTGACATGTGGTTTCAACAAGACGGTGACACATGCCACACGGCACGCAATACAATGGATCTATTGAGAGGCGAGTTTGGTGAGCAAATAATCTTACGCTTTGGAGCAGTCCATTAGCCGCCAAGATCATGCGATTCGACCCCACTAGACTATTTTTTGTGGGGATACGTAAGTTTCTCGTGTACAGGCACAAGTCAGCCACAATTACAGCCCTAGAATACAAAATACTGCCATTGATGAGGTACCAGCCGAAATGTTGTAAATGGTATGCCAAAATTGAAGCTTACGGATGAACCACCTCAGCTGTAGCCGCGGGGAACATTTACATGAAATAATCTTTAAAAAGTAAATGAAAGCAATTGGTGTATCGCTCCAAATAAATATTTCTTTCACAGTTGCCAATTTTCTCCTCTTTTTTCAATTTTAAGAAACCGAACGCTGAAGAAATCTCCCGTTAGTTACCTCATTTTCATTAAAAATCGATGACAATTCGTTTTTGAAACAAAACACCCATTTGATATCTTCGTATCGAGCCTTATCGAGTATACACTGAGCAATAATGCGAAGGATACCAATGTGATCTTTACTGTTGATTTTGTATTTTGCCGAGTCTGGTGAGATGAATTTTCGTTAAGACCTTGAACGCGATTAACGGCGTCATGATGGCAAAAAAAAAAGCAATTTTAAAACAAATTTTTAGGCTGAAAGCGACTAATCGAATCTAAATAAAAAAAAAAAATTTGCGACTTGTACTATAAAACGTTGACTTAAGTAATTAAGTAGATGAAAAAAATCACAGGTTATATTTTTAGGCTGAAAAGCTTAAAACTCTGAAAGATTTTATTCCTATCATTATTTGCATAGTTCTATGTAATTAAAAGCATTTGGTTAAAAATAAGAATAAAAATATCTGTGCATAAAATGCACAAATTAATAGCTTTGTTTCAACATAAAAACCTTAAATAATACATACATGCGTCCAGGCTTAACTTGGTATTATTTTACATACTGCACTAAATTCAAATATTTTATAATTTTGAAATTTTATACATTTCTAACGCAGGCATTAGAATGTATGTGTGAGATTTATTGCTGCATACTTTTAAGCATTGTATTTGTTTACATAAATTTGCATCACAAATGACTAGGCGTATTGTTATAGTTGCATAATATGATACGCATTACTTCAGGTATTGATTACATAATTTAATATATTTATTATTTGCATTAAAGTATTGACAGCTAGCCTTATTCAGCATTCAATTTAAGTTTGCATATTTTAAGGTGCATTCGAAAGGAATTAGTAACGATAGTCTCGATTTCGGAATGCAAATAAATTATTTATTATTATTAATGTGTGCAAAAATGTATAATATTACCCAATAAACTACTCATATATTATTGAGTTACAATGCTATTTTAAATTCAGTGATGGCATACTTTTAGGTGTGTGCGTGAAGCAAAGCGGTATCATTAAGTTCACTGCTTCAGCTGGCCTATTCTGTTCGTTTAATTTAAATGATTAAAAATTGATTAATGTTTGGTTTTCAAATACATTTATGTAAGAATTTCCCGCAGGCTGTTAATTAACATCACAAAAAAAAAATTACCAAATCATACACATAACTTGTAGCATAAAAAAGTTGAAAATTTAAGACCTGTAGGTAATTTTAAAAGAAAAAACTCACATACATCTACGACTGTTGTGTATAATTGACTGTTTCCCTTAATTCAAGTTTTTGTTTTTATAAAATTCTTTGGAAAAACATGTAACCAGTTTAGTTTTTCTGTTGGTTTTATAAATTTTTCACTAATTTGCTGTGGTTGTTTTTTCCACATTTTCCTGTCTATATGCAACCCATAGCCTTAAAACTTGATGCTTTGAAATTAGACAAGCTTTTTTTTACTCTTTTTGGTTCTACATAATTCCGCTTAAGCTTAATTAAGCGCTCAATAGACAGGCAGACAGTTAAGAAAAAAAATCAACAAAAAGACACATGGCGTTGACTACTATGCAAACATCATTAACATTTTTTGGTTTTTTCGAATAAAAAAGGTTGTCTTTTGTTTTATGCTACGCTTTACAGATTTTCATTTCATTTGTTTTTTATATTTAACATTATTAGTAACTATGCATATATTCATTGTTGTTGTAATGTAAATTTTGTTAAAGTTACCTTTTGTAACTTGAATTGAACATGAGTTTTAGTAGGGTTTGCTCAATATTTACAAATATTTATGAACTCAACACAAGTTTGTCGTATTTAATCCAATGTTGTCTCTTTGTAAACGAAAAAAAAAATTACAATTTGTTATACTTTTCGTTAAATAAGCTAAATTTTTTATTTATATTTCTTTTTTGCTGTTGACTTTTGGTTTTGTTTACATAATTTTCTAAGCTTTCTTAGGTTAACTTTTTTCTTAATTTTATACTTTTAATTCAGAGATTTAGGTAGAGCGAACGCATACCGTAATTTTTATATTGTTGCAATGGTACGTTTGCTGCATTTATTTCTGCGCACATGCCAGTCTTGTGGCTGTCATTAGAAACGTGAATTAACTTTTTCATTTCATATTTTAATTTAAAAATTTCCATCACACTTAAATTCTCAGCAAAAGAGGTATTCCCTCTGGTTTGTGCCAGGTACTATGGCTCATTACAATTTGAAGAGCATTGTGTTTTTTAAATAACATTTTTTGTTTTATCAAATGCAAAATAACAGCGGTATTCACATCGGGTTTATTAATTCGTTAGTCGTCACTCCTTCCCTTTTTTATGTACACATTGTCTTTGCAAAATTATCGCCTTATCTACCTAACGAGTAACAAAACTAACTATGTGGCATGTCTGATATGTTAGTTGTACGTTCCACAGCGTTTACAGTCAAATGTTGAATAATTTTAAATTATGCATCTTTTTGTTACATTTTCGTGTTTTTATTTATGTTTGTGTTTTATATATGCAATGAACTTTTCAAATTAAAAACCTAAAATCAGCAGTTACTGTCAAGTAACCGAAACTTAGAATAGGTTATTCACAGATAAAAGCTTTACCAAGTTACCAACTAACGAATTATCAAACTATTGAAGACGGTGTGAATACCACTAATGTAATGTGCTTACTTATAATTTTACTGTGGTGATATATTTTTCAAAACAGGAACAGTTCAGTAAGTTTTTGTGGAGTATCATGAGAACAGAAAATTATTTCATATTCTCTTCACCAACGTTCACTATCTAAAGTCTTGAACTTTGTCACGTGCAATTTTGGCCCTTATTTACTGCCATAACACAATTTTATTTTTTATATTGAAAAGGTTGTGAAGAAGGCCAGTGCTAAATGTAATTTTTGGTGTCATTAGTAGGCGGTATCACGCATCTAACAGAAAAATGCGTTTTGATGGCTCAAGTAATATTCCGATTTTAATGAAATTTAATGTACAGATAAATTGAGCTCTCTGAGGAAGAGTAAAAGAAGCTCTGTGTTCATTTAGTAGGCATCACACCGCCTTATTATAAGAGAAAACGGAATAATGGCTGAGCCGATACATCAATTTTGATCAAAGATGGTATGGACAGAATGTTTCCTGAAATAAGGTGTTTTTTTTATAGAATGCAATCTTATTAATAGTAGGCGGTGCCAAGCCTCTCTGCAGAAATTTGGCACAGAGACAGATTGAACCTCTAAGAAAGATATTTGTTTCAATTGGATGGTGCCACACCCCTAACCGAAAAATATGATTCAGAGCTATGCTAATGGACCGATTTAGTAAAGAGATAGATTTAACCTTTAGAAAGATTTAAAAACAGGCAACATCATACCATGATAATTATTTTTGGCAGCAATGATATTTAAACAGATAAATTGGTACTGAGCTGTTTTGTTTTGTGAGTACGATGTTTGAATTTCAAGCAGTGGGGAACTCTATATAGTAATGACAAAAAGTTGAATGTGGACAGACCACGAATTTTATAATCATTCTGTAAAGGCCTTACTATAATGAAGGAGAATAAATACGTTAGGTCTTAAGAAAATCAGATAATTGTGCATTAGGCTGAAGGTGGTGAGTTCTTCATAGTAGAACTTATTTGTATTAAATTTTCTTGCAAATTAATTTTTTTCATATATTGATAAATTAATTTTGAGGGCTTGAGCCTCAAGGCCCTTCACTGATTGTTCGCCTGGCCATAAGTAGCATGATACTATCACAGTGCTTTCCCAGCTGTAAAACATGTTAACGCACAACTTTATGTACCTACAATTTCGAGTTTTGGTTGAGTTACAGTTCATATGGCAAGTAATAATTTTCTTATATTAAAAGAAAATAAAGTAGTAATACCTCTGATCAATTCTATAAATATTGAAAATATATAAATTGGTTAAATAAATGAAAACTAAGGTTGCAAACGGGGTTGAGACATTTGAATTAAAACTGACATGAAGTACGGAATGTAACTGAATCGTGACTGAGTTCAACGTCAGCTCAGGCAGAAGTAAAATTGAAGACAATCTAAGATAAAGTCAAAATAAAACTGTAGCGACATAAAAAATAAGTTGTTTAAAAATATCACATTTTGTCACCTACGAAACCAACAAATAGAACACTGGGCTTTATATTTAATAGACATTGTAGAATTTTTTAATATATTATTTCCTGTTAATTGTCAAGAGTTCAAATGACATGACAAAAATAAAGTTTCCTCAAATTATATTTCAACGCTTTAACATATTTTGTCATCAACAGACTGACAAAAAATATTATATAAATTGAAAGTATTATATAAAAAAAATATCATTATTAAAATATAATAAATGTCAAAGTCATGCTATAAAATTTCCTTTGGCATTACATGAATTTTACTTTCACTATTTGTAGGATTTTCCGCTGCCATCACAGTAGTTTACTTTGTGGAAAAATTTTATTTAAAAAAAATGCAATTGTGTTACTTAATGCGATTTTGTCACAGCTTTTAAGTGGCATTATACCATAAAAATTCAAAGAAAAAAAAGTATATTTAACGCAATATTCTTTGTGCCATTGCGTTTGGTATTGAATTAATTACATTTGGTAGGTTCAAATTTATGAAATCAATTTTACCTTTTGTCATATATTTAACAAGGACACACAGCAATTTTCAGTATTTCAATTACTGGCGTATAATGGTGACTTGATTGCATTAAATAATTTTTAAAATAAAATGATTAAGGTTGGGAAAATGTTCAAATTACTTTTTGTATTATGATTGCAAGCCCCAATGAGTATTATTCTTATATTTGTAGGAAGAAAAGAGAAAGTTTGGAGAATTTTTTTTAAAATCACAAATATTTTTTGAAAAATTTTTGTTTTTTTAAGTGCTTAAAAAAATTTTTTACATATATGAGCAAAATATGCAGCTAAGCAGCAAGGCTTAAAAGAAATATTTGCTTTCCCAAATTTAATGGCACGATTCTTACAAAAATTTTACAAAAACATAGAATGGCGCAGTCAGCAATTACTTTGAGAAATGATAATGCATGTGCAAATATCTTAAAATAAATATATATTCAAAAGCTATTCTAATAGCACATACGTATGCTTGTGATCCGAGAGCCAGGTGGTTCTCAAAGAAAATTAAATTAACTTATTGATGATAATAATGAAGAGATATCTAGTATTATATAAACAAAAAACAAAAAAAAGGCTATATTTAGTGATACCAGTTTCATGCAGTGCCATATGGAATAATCAGTGAGATTTGAAATAGGGGAAATACATTTTTATCTGTTCCGATACACCACAAAAAAGTGCCTTTCGGTGAGCTCACCAACTTACTATATTATTTATTTTGACTCGCCAAGAGAGCTTGCAACGACGCGGCTGCAAGAAAGTTGTAATATCAAATGAGTTACAAATACAAAGATAAGAAAAACAAATTTTTGTATTGCATTGTTTCACTTTTTGCATCGGTTCTCAACAAATCTATGCAAAAGTGAAAACATTTTAGGCTTAGAAACTTGTACTCATTGGCTCAAAGGTCAATGATGATTTCGTCCAGCGACGAATGAAACTACGGGCAGTATGACCAGATTTTTGTTTTTATGTATATATATATATCTTTTTTTTTGTTGCCACACACAGCACTAAGGAGTAAGCTCAATAAATTAATTATGTTTAAATTATTTTCTATTCCCATACACCAAAAAAAGCTTATGTACAACAAAAATTCTTCAATACACAGCATGCGACATTTACTTTTACAAGAGAAAACATCACTTTAATTTAAGCTGCTGTCTCATAACTACCGCAGATTATGGAGAGTTATAAAAAAAAAACATTTGAATGAAAATGTTCTGCAGCTTCCCTTAAACGCTGTTGATAGTCTTAAGTAGAGTTAAATCTGCTGTAAGACTTGACTAAAATCTTAAATAAAAACAACATCAAAATGAAAATAAACAAAAACTCATAATGCTAACTGCTAATGCAATAAAAAAAAAAACTTTCCCGCTGAATGCATAATTAAAGCATTAAAAAATTACCACAAAATTAAACAGCGCAAAACAAAACAAACCAAAACAAAAGCAAAGTTTAAAATGATTTTGGTAGCTTTTGTCAAACTTAATGCTTAATTGCTTTCCTACATAAGTTGACGATAAGCTGTTAGAAGAAAAACAACCAAAATCTTTAAACAAAAATTGAAGAAAGCTACAGAACATACAAAATAACTTACTGTATATACTATTACCATATGATAATTTTATTTTTAGAAGCAAAAAAATGGGGAGCTCAAACAACAACTTAAGACATAGTCCCAAAAACTGTTCATATCAAAAATTTCAAAATATTATTTCTTGACCAAAAAAAGAGTTCATGTATGAAAATAATTTAAGCCGTTTGAGTAGGCATTTAAGTAACAAACAGTGTTGTTAAGATAAGGTTTGAAAAAGTTTGCAATTCAAAAATGTGTAGAGATCAAGGCGACAATGACATTGGAACATTGTCGAAAGATTTCTGAAATGGAAATGAAAGATTTTCGATATGTAACAGAAACTCTGTAAGATTTCATGTGAACGAATTTTGAAAGGCTTACGAAACGTTACACGTCGAGTGAATATGTTCTTTATTTTTTTCTATGAAGCAAACCTCAAACGTCAATCAATCAATCATTTTAGAATACGTATGTTGAGCGGAATGACGACATGGCGAAACAAACGTGCCAGCAAGGATTGATTATGTGATACAAAATGCTATCTCTTATTTTAATCTATATTCTCTGAATTTAAAAGTTAAAGTGCAATATTCATTGACTCCCTCATAGTGAAATTTGGTGACATTTTTCTGGACCCCCTCATCCCCTATTTTAACTCACGTTATTTATGGACGTCTCCTTACCGCATGCCCAATATGAATACAAGCAAACAAAGACACTAACCTACGGATTATTTTTTTTGCTATTTGTTTTTTCAGTGTAAGTTTTTTGACATTTCACGCGTGATTTGTAACATGCGTTGAGACTAAAAAATGCTCAATAAGGATTTCCATTTTACTATTAATAGACTAACAAACAAACAGCACTAGCCAACTATTGCATTTTACTATGAAAACTCCTGCTCTGTGAGAAATGTGTTTCTCACATTAACTTTTCTTCAGCAATGAAGCTTATTTTTGGCTCAATGGGCAGGAATACGTCAACAAGCAGAATTGCCGAATTTGCTCTGAAGAGCAGCCAGAGGCAGCTCAAGAGCTGCTAGTACACCCTGAAAAATGCACTCTTTGGTGCATTTTGTGGGCCGGCGGCATCATTGGATCGTACTTATTTAAAAAATAATGAAAATCACAACGTTCAAGTCAATGAAGCAAGTTACCGTGCGATGATTACCGACTTTATTTTTGCCCAAAATTGAGGAATTGGAATTGATTGACATGTGGTTTCAATAAGACGGTTTCATATGCTACACGGCACGCGATACCATATACTTATTGAGAGGCAAATTTGGTGAGCAATCAATCTCACGCTTTGGAGCAGTCCTTTGGCCGCCGAGATCATGCGTTTTGACTCCACTAGATTATTTTTTGTGGGGCTACGTGCAGTCAATTGTGGAGACGGCAGCCACAATTGCATTCCTGGAAGGCAACATTACAGCTGCCATTCGTGGGCTACCGGGCGAAATGCTGGAAATAGTATTCCAAAATTTGAGCTTACGGATGAACCACCTCACTCGTAGCCGCGAGCATTATTTACATAAATTAATTCTTAACAGCTTAATAAAAGGAATTGATATATTGCTCAAAATAAGTATTTCAATCACTATTGCAAATTTTTTGTTCTTTTTTTTTCATTTTCAAAAACCAAACGCTTAAAAAATTACTCCTTATAAATGTATGTGAAGGTAGATAACAAATAGAACAATTCTTAGGTCCAAAAGGAACAATCCAAGTAAAATAAATCTCTTCACTATTAGATAACAATTCCCGTTGGAATGTTAAACACACTAGCAAACATATGAGTTAATACAAAATTACGCACATAACTACTTATGTATGAGTAAGCATCTGATTATTTATAGAGGGACTAATATCGATTAGAAATCCAGTCAGTAGTGTTTCAGAAAATGTTGTACAGTTTCTGTTAAATAATTGATTTTTTCCCAGCTGTTTCAAGATCGAAAAATGGAAGAAAAATAATAATTGCAGCTTGAAAATAAAACAATTTAAAAGTTTACAATACATGTATATATATTAATTACTCATTGAAATAAAGCATGTTAAACAAAATATATCATATAAAATGACTTAAACTAGACCAGAATAAAATTGTTTTGCATTTTGTTTGGGTAATCGGCTGAAAAGTCACTGATGTGTCCGCCTAGCAGCGGTCGAAACTACTGTGACTAGCTTTAGCCTACTTTTAACCAAGTTCTGTAAAATCTAAAACTTTTTTCCACTTGACTCATTTCACTATACGTAGTTCTACTTTACACTAAAAATCTATATGAAACTTTTTGTGGGCTACTGCATGTGCGCAATTTTGCTAAGCTGCTGCATTTCATGCTCAGTCCCAGCTAAATATTTTTAATATGAAATAACAAGATTTTCAGAGCTCTTGAAGCAAGAAATATTTTCAACTTCCCACATGACATTTCTTTTTACTTAAAAAAAAAACATAAAAAGTGCAATGACAAAGCTGACAACCAACTGTGACAACTTAAGCATAGCGAACATTTACTATGAGGCCAAAAAAAAAGGAAGAAGAGAAAAAAAAAATTCGTAAAAATCACATTTATCACAAAAAAGCCCAGCTACTTTTTGCAGGATATTCGCACAAAAATTACATGCGCTCAATTAAACAGTAACTTCCTGACAACAACACCAACGGCAGCAGCAGCAACAGCAGCGCACTAGTAATTGCAATGCTGTGATTTTTCATCAAAGTTTTTTTTTTTATTTTTTGTTCACCATGCTGTCAAGTTGTCACTCTTCAGTCCGACAACTTGAGTTAATCTCTTGACGGGAGATAGAGAGAAAAGGCCACTGCCATGAGAAATTTTCAGTGTAAAAAGAATGAAAAAAGCAAAGGAAAAAAATAGCTGTGCAAATTAATCACACTTCAAAGTTTACAACATTTACATTTTGAATTTTTTTTAAATTTTTCCTTCAAAATTTTACTCCATAGTCCCTTAAAATGTCATTATCTGCAGCATTGAGCAGCCTGTAAGGAAAAAAATTACGAAATTCACACAGTAGTTGTACTATAGTTATTTAAAAAGTTGCACTTCCTTTTTTCGGCACCGCCAGAGAATGCAGCAAAAAAGTGCTACACCTGAATAGCATATCGATTACCCTGTAAGCAAAAATTTACATTTCTTGTTGTTCTTTCATTTTGTAGCTTGTCAGACAAATTGGCAAATTTTTCCTGATTATGTTGCTGCTGCCACAGGTTTTCTTCGATCCCTTTGATTTTATTCTGATGTTTTCATTGCACTAGCTGGGGCTGTTTGGTTTTTGTTGCTGTTGTTGCGGTTATTTTCAAGTTTAACAACAGGAATTGGTTAACGAAAGTTTTAGTGAATGTTGCAAACAATTTAATAAGTTGCTGTCAGTTTATGCCACAACTTCAACTTCATTTTTTTTTTTTTGTAATTTTTCAACTTTCTCATGGGAACGATAGCAACAGGAAATTAATTATTGCATTATTTGATATATGAAATCAAAAGTTTTACGTGCAACTTACAAGGAGGTCGATCAAGTGTCTGTATTTCATACATTTGTGTGTTTATTTTTCCCACCTATTCTCGTGGGAGTGGCAGCTAATAGGAGTTGATTCATTCCATGTTTGCTTACAATTCATCAAAATGTTTTGATAATCTTTGTCCAATTCGCCAGAAAAGATACACCAGAGGAGATATAGCTTCTTAAGAAATCTTAAAAACTGTTTGGTTTCCCCCTTGACAATTTAGAGCAGCTGTCGACATATCATATGCTAGCGTGCACAATAAGAGTTTAAGCCAGAGTTAACAAACTACAAACTGAGCAGATCACTTGCTATTTTGTTAATGCACTGCAAATATGCTTAATATTAAATATCAAAATAAATATTTTATTGTCAAAAATATTTTTGACAACGCGCAATGCTTAAAATAAATAACTCATATTCGACCATTTCAACCCTTGAAATAAGACATGCCATGGATTTTAAACATAGCAAAACAAGGACTGATATATTCGCCAGACAAGATACTGCAGGGGAGACTAAAAATATTTTTTGTAAAATTGTCTTATATTAGAATTTGAAGTCATCTTTTTTGAAATATGCTCGCCTACCAAGCTAACGTCAGAAAAAAATGAGCCAGTTCATGTTGAAGGAAAAGGGTCAGAAAATAATCAAGTAATATCAGCAAAATCAGGACAATAATATAAGAAATTCGCGACAGAAAGTCAAGATGAAGAAAGTCTGGCTGATTTCGATTCCAGTGACTTCTCAACGCAACACAAAAATTTTCTGTATAAACCAATGAGAAAGGCTTGAGACCGAATTTCGAATATAATATTTGATCTATTTAAAGGCGTGTTTAGCGTTGAGTGCCAAAAATATTCGGAAACTATTCAGAAAATAGTACACGACACTGAACTATGATATTTTTGGGGTTATTCTGAGCAAATATATATATACATATATATATACGTAGAGGACTCACGGACCTTTTTTGACTCTCAAAAGCTAATTTTTTTCAAACTTTTTTGAAGAATTACTGTGAGTATCTTTTAGAGCCCATAGGCCGAAGACCGCCACGGAGCTGACGCTAGACATAGTGCAGAATGTATCTCCTGAGTCGAAGGCGCACTAACCCTAACTTTTATACAGACTTACTGCGCCTAGCGAAACCGACATTAGACATACTATAGAATGTCAATGCGATTTTCAAGCTTGGCATTTCTGTTCGCTTTTTTTTTTTGAAAAGTAAAAATTTTTGATTTTAAAACTTAACTGTTCCACAAACGTTTCCTCATGCGTTCAAGTATTTGAATTTACATTTTCCATACATCATCCATGTTTTTTTGTATAAATTTTCATTCTGAATAATTAACTCTAACCAAAATTTAAAAATACAAATAAAAATACGTTTTACATTTACACGCTTCACTGCCTGTTATTAGACAAATAAAATATGTGCGCTCAAATTTAATGTCGACGTTTGAAAATAATGACTTTTTAGTTGTAACTTCAAGTTTTAAATTATTTTTGATTACTGCTGCTACTTTTAGTTCGCATTTCAATGAAGAAGATGTGTTTTAAATAGTGAGAATCACCTTGCTTTGTGTTTTTGATCACCGATTATTAAAAATAACCCACAATTTTAGCAATTAATAAGTTTAATTTTGTATTGTGATGGCGAATTGAAATTCACAGAAAATACATTAAATGAAATTTAAATGCAAATTAGTTGCTTAAAAATGAAACAAAGATAAATTCAATGTAGTTGCGTTGCTACTTTTTTGAACAACAGTGGAGTAGTAAGTGGGATAATAGTAGGGATTAATTCTTACTTGAACGAAATATTTATCAAATGAAATTTATATGATATAGATTAATTGAAAAATCCATTCAATTGTATTTAAGCTCATCCTCAAAAATCATGCTCATACGCTTCACATGCAACCATTTTTCAATTGTGCGAATTCGTAATAAGAACATTGAGAGAATAGCAATTTTATTGCCACGAAAAACGAAAATCCTGGACATGGAACGTTATCAAAGAGCTGAGTATGAGCCAAAAGGAAAAATCTGGCGACTAAAGGACTTTAATGATCAAAAATTAAGATCTCTCCATTTTCTGATCACCTATTTATTCATAAGACCACGCTGGACACACGTTTTGATTCTCTTCAGGCGGCAATTTACTGACGAATGTAGCGCATTTAGCTGAAAAAATTTGTCTCTCTATTTCCTACGCCGCTGCTAAGCTAAGCATTAGCAGTATTTGTCGTATAAGTACATACTCGTATGTTTTGAAACTGGCAGCGCAATGATGATTATAATTTTCGGAAAATAAATAATTTTCACATAAAGTTTGTTAAGAGCCTTGTTAAACTCTACACTATTTCTGTGGCTATTTAAGCTCCAAAACTTTTAATTATTCGAAATATCTGACGTGAAAAAATGGCAATAGTTGAATAATTAATTAGTTATTTTATAATTAGAATTTGGTTCTCTAACTTTATTTCTGTTTAATATAATTTCAGAAATCTTTTCTTAATATATCAGAAAACTGCTGCCAAGACCAATATTTGTTCGACATATAATGAATGACACTAATAATAAATTATTGATGCAAAACATTTCAATTGTTCTAAAGAAGTATTACTTGGAACTACTTAAGAGTAATGTCAACATATAATATGCTTTTAAAAAATTTAGCTTAATGCTTTTTGAAAGAATTAAAGCTCAATGTAAAGGAACTAACTATCTTGCAATCAGACGTTGCTTTTTTTCGCATATATCATTAAATCGATTCGATTTCGGAGCAAACCTTGCTGCTGTATCAAGCTACAAAACTTTCATTTAAGCGCTACACGCATCAACGATTTCAAGACAAAATTTCATACTTATCTAGCGACAGCAGTAATCGACCGTAATTCCTATTAATCGCACAGCAAATAGTTATCAGCAATACTTAAATATAGGCAATAAGTCCGTATTAATGACCGCTACATAATGCACCTATTAGCTTACGCCAACTAGGCTTGAGTTAAGTGCACTCCAGCATAAGTCAGCTATAACGAAAAATTCTCTCTTGAAAAGACCACCAAAATTTTCTTTGCTATCAACTACCTGCACTTTAATGAGCTGACAAATGCACCATCATTCCAGATTAAAAAAAAAATGACAATGCACTATACCGCTTTACATTGGTTGCATTCTTTAAATAAGGGTTTGTGAAAATACCTCCACTGATTTCTAATTAGCCATAAGTGTAGAAAAAAACCACCCCTATAAAAGTAACAATATAACAATTAAAGGGACAATATGAGTGAGTACAAAGTAAAAATCTGAAGACAGTTGAAAATTTAGTGAAATAAACGCAAAATCGGAACGTGAGTTGTATAATAAGAAAAATAATGTTTCATTGAAGTATTCGAAAAAATGCCTATAGTAAAAATAGAATGAACAGGAAATTAATTGAAAATAAAATTTGAAAAAAAAATGCAATAAAAACTTAAGCACGTTTGACACATTTAATACAATATATTTCCGTGAAAAATGCAATATTGTGGCCTTAAAGACACTTCTTTGTACCCAACAGGAAAATGACAGTACACTTTTTGATTTAAAGTAACAATGTTAAAGATAAAGAATGAAAAAAGTTTTACAAAAATTTAATTTTTCAATTTGAAAATTGTTGTTATACCTACTATTTATAAACACATATTAAAAACATCCAAAACAAAAAGTCTCATTATTAAGTAGCCCGAACCATTAAACCGTATAGTTAAAGACACAAGGAATAACGACATAGAAACGATTAAATTTCTTAATAAAGGTCGTAAATATAAAGAGTGGCTTATATTTAAATCATTTTCAATTTCCAAACTACGATTTCATTACAGAAAATATTTTCTACTTAAAACTTTTTCTTTGAAAATAATGTCATAATTTGGATATGCGAGGTTTCGTAAGTCAAAAAGATGATAAATTTTTTTAAAGTTGTTAATTTAATGTTTATTTTATGAAATAAAAACTTAAATGAATGTTTAAGAACAATATACTAGGTAAACTAAAGATCAATGAAAAAATCTTACTACTTTCGGCACAACACTTCGAAATGTGTCTTATTGGCGCTGCATTGTAATAAAGGTTGCATGAAAATAATCGAATTGTTTCTGACGACATCTAGACTGACTAAAAGCTCCTCGGTAGTTAAATATTCTGTGAACAATTTACTGACAAAAATCTTAAAAATGTAACATACAAATTGTTTATTATTTAATTCCAAAAACTCAGTCAACATTTTCTTCACCACACAGTTTATTTTTTTAACTCTTCAGTTGAATAGCTAACCGCGACCTTTTCTTTCTTTATACCCTAGACAGAGGGTCATTTTTTGTAAAGCATAGAAGGGGGCGTGACAGGTATAGAAAAGTATATATATTATTGAACAGTGTCACCACGTGAGTCGATATAGCTATGTCCGTCTGTCTGTTTGTTTGTCTGTCTGTTTGTCTGTCTGTCTGTCTATTTGTCTATCTGTCTATCTGTCTATCTGTCTATCTATCTATCTGTCTGTCTGTCTGTCTGTCTGTCTGTCTGTCTGTCTGTCTGTATGCCTGTGTGTCTGTCTTTCTGTTGAAATCACGTTTATAAGAAATTTAAGCAAGCTAATTCAATAAAATTAAGCACATAGGTTACAACGTCTTACAAGCTGCTAGTATGTAAGAATGGGTAAAATCGTTTTACGGCCACACCCACATGCCTACACTCTATATAAATATACCCCTGCACATTTTGAAAAAAGTTGATGTGATTTTGATGAATCTTGGTGAACATGTGAACAAAATTATGATCAGATTGGGTTTCAAGTTTGCAAAGGCTCTTAAAAGGGCGTGGCACAGTCCTAAATTTTAGCTTTAATAACGCCATAATTCGTTAATCGTGCAAGATATTGTGATGAAATAAAGTACACGGATACAGATCATAAATATCTTAATTTGTGCTTAAGGTGGGCGGAACCGGAAAAGTGGGCGTGCCCCTTTTTAGAAATTGAAAATTTTCATTTCGTATAACTCACATTTGGCACATAATTACTTTTCAGGGTATTCTTAACATTTATTTAGAAAGCAGTGTAGGGTATGTGAGTTTCGGCCTGGCCGAAGATAGCACACTTAATAGTTTTTAATTGATTTCATTTAATTAATTTTCTAATCTTAACAAAATTTACAGCTCAAAACTATTTTTTCATGGCTCTTGTACTTCTCATAACACATATATTTTTCATCAATTAGATATTTTAATGATTCGACACTTAAGTGACTTATTTTTTCTCATAGTTACCACCCAAATATATTTCCTATAGCTGACTTAATTACGTGATAAAATATTGACAACTAGATATATCATAGAAATTTTCTAAGTTGATGTCTTTCAAAATAAAAACAAAATGTAGTTACAATGGTAGTTCTTTGGCTCTTGCTATAATTAAATTTTCAATAGCACAAATCCCAAGTCAGCATGATATAATATTCATTTGTTTAGTAGTAGTTTGTTAAAGAACTTTAGTTTTGACTAGGGAATAAACAAACAACAAAAAGATAAGCTGAAAGTATTCCGAAT
Source organism: Meiosimyza decipiens (assembly GCA_963680825.1). Taxonomy (NCBI): domain Eukaryota; kingdom Metazoa; phylum Arthropoda; class Insecta; order Diptera; family Lauxaniidae; genus Meiosimyza; species Meiosimyza decipiens. The sequence goes on from OY804260.1 coordinate 11,323,118, forward strand.
TACAAAACAAAAATGTTTGCTTTTAAGTACAAATTCAATGAAAACTTTCCTTTGTTGATAAATGAAACATAATTTCCATGAAATTTTCCAAAATTTATGTAATACACTTAAAAGTTTTCCGAAAACTGTTATATCATCTTGGATTATACTTTAATGCTCACATAATAATTAGAGCAATTATTGCTTTAACAAGCAGCGCATGATGGGCTTATTTTGGAAACATGATTAGCCATACATTTCCGTAAACGATATTATGCATTTATTCAATCAGACAGAAGAATACGCCACTCTGTTAAAAGTTTTGCTATTATTTGAAAATTTTGGGCATTTATACATAAAAGCAGCTTGAAGCTCAGTAAATATTTTCGAAAAATTCCAAGAATTTTAGCAAGTCAAATTATTAATTCTGTGTGTTAACTCAGGTTACTGTGGTACATTCTGAACAATATATGCTCACAATTTGCTGACGTTAATAATTTATATATCAAAAATTATGTTAATTATCATGGTATCGTATGAAATAATGTATTTATATGAAAACTTAATTTTTTCCTTAGAGTTGAGACTTTCTGGCCGTCATGTGTACAAATATGAAACCGGTAATGACATCTAGCGGTCGATAGCCGTATATGTATGAGCTTCCGAACCGCACCAAATGTCTTAATTGTTCATTCTGTTCAACAATATTCAGTTCACAATTTGTCAAGTTTCATACAACAACGCATTTTTTCCGCTCGTAAAGATGTCGAATTTTGTGCCTGAAAACTCTCATTTGCGGGAAGCATTGATTTTCTGTTTCCATTTGAAGAAAAACGCTTCTGAATCGCATCGAATGCTTGTTGAAGCTTACGGCGAGCATGTTCTTGGTCGTACACAGTGCAATGAGTGGTTCAATAAATTTAAAAGTGGTGATTTTGATGTGATGAATGAGGAGCGCGGCCGGCCACCGAAAAAGTTTGAAGACACCGAATGCAAACATTATTGGACGAAGATGATGGTCAAACGCAACAACAGCTCGCTGAACAACTTAATGTGACACAACAAACCGTTTCCTTGCGTTTGAAGACCATGGGAAAGATTTTAAAGGTCGGTAGATGGGTGCCACATGAACTGACCGACAGGCAGCAAGAAAACCAAAAAAACACTTGTGAATTGCTGCTCGCCAGGCAAAACAGAAAAGGTTTTCTCCATCGAATCATCACTGGCGATGAAAAGTGGATTTATTTCAACAATCCCAAACGAAAAAAAATCATATTTGAGCCCCGGCGAACGACCCAAATCAACGCCAAGACCAAATCGCTTCGGCCGAAAGACAATGCTGTGTATTTTCTGGGATCAGCGTGGTGTTATTTGGTATGAGCTACTAAAACCAGGTGAAACAGTTACTGGTGCACGTTACCATCAACAATTGATTGCTTTGAACCGTGCTATACGTCAGAAGAGGCCCGAATTTCAACTTCGCCATGACAAAATTGTATTCCAAGATGACAACACATCGCCACATCGAGCAGCGGTCAATAAAAACTTGGTAGAATCGTACAACTGGGAGCCCCTGCCCCACCCGCCGTACTCACCGGACCTGGCGCCATCCGATTACTATTTGTTTTCATCAGGAAGTGCAAAAATGGCTCGATGAATGGATAGCCTCAAAAAACAAAGAATTTTTTTGGCGAGGAATCCATAAATTGCTTGAAAGATGGAAAAGATGTGTAGCTAGCAAGGGGAATTACTTTGAAGATTAAATTTGGAACTATTTTCGGAAAATGAACGTGTTTTTTTGAATAAAAAATTACCGGTTTCATATTTGTACACCGTACTTCACGTCATTTTCAATTTCCGAATAATGCAAAGCATTCAGATTTAACAAAAAATATCATTAACTTTCATAAAATAGTCACGTAACCGATTTATGAAGACAAATTCGGCAACATCTACCACTGTGCGATGTCACGGAAATTAAACAACATTACATTATAGATATGAATGGAAAGTAATTAATTAGTGCTTCTTTGAGTGCTTATTAGAATTAACTAAATAAGTTATACATTTGATAAAAAATATTGAATAGTGGTAGCATGCTAGCATAGAGCAGACACAAGCATCTAATGCCTAATTTATAGGCGCCTCGAGCATTACTTTGTAAATTAATAAGGTAATGCGAGAGAAAACATTCGAAGTGGAATATACGGTTATATGAAACATTTATGTATTTAATAATATATTTTTGACATACTTATGCGTATAATAAAATATTTAAGTTTCAAAATATCGGGAAAAAAATCAATATGATTTGATTTATTATTCAATCAGTAGTACAAAAGGCAATCACAAAAAAAATAAACCATGTGCATAGTAACCAAAAACCCTCAAATCCTGTATACGTATATATGTATATAAAAAATGAATAAATTCAATATTTTTAGTCCTTAATAAAAAAAAAAAAAGAATACATTAAATAAACAAAAGCCAAAAATAAATTTAAACAAATAGCGATAAACATGCAAATTGTGTCAAAACAAAAACAACCGCAAAAAAAACAGTGCATAAAAAATCAGTTCCTAAATAAAAACAAACCCACAAACAATTGAATTGTAAAGCACTGAATTTATTACATAGAGCTTGAAAAGTTGTACAAAAAAAATTCGAAAAAATACAGCTTGGACATACAGTGGTGAGAAAAAAGTGTGTAAGTATACTAATAAATGCTCGACAAACATTAGTGACGTACTTAAAGCAGCGCCAAGGCAGTGTTCCCCTTTGTAAAAAGCAATGCTATGATAATTTGGTATCCAGAACTATTTTTTCTTTGTAGCATTGCAAACGGCTCCAAATACGCTTTCAAACAAAATAATGATCAAAGAGGAACATAAAAAATATGTTCAAAAATTTTGGACCACTAGAAATGTTTGCCGCATGCGACTTTTCTCTTAAGTCAGCAAAAGTAAAAGAAAGAAAATAAATATTTAAAAAGTATCCAAGTAAGGTAAGGCTTATCAATATATTTTCACCAGCTGCAAAATTGAAATCAATTTAAAACCTTTTAAAATTGATACAGGTTTACTTCAGCAGGGCCGTAATACCTAAATTACATTTAAAAGTTCTTGAGGGTAATGTTTGGTGCGGTTTGTCGAACGGCGGCATCATTGTACCTTACTTTTTTAAAAATAATGAAAATCGCAACGTTAAAGTCTATGGAGCAAGATACCGTGAGATTGTTACCAACTTTGTTTGCCCCAAATGGAAGATTTGGACTTGATTGATATGTTGTTTCAACAAGACGGTACCACATGCCACAGGGCATGCGATACCGTGGACTTATTGAAGGCGGGTTCGGTGAGCAATTAATCTCACGTTTTGGAGCAGTCCAATGTTTTGGCTGCCAAGACCATGCAATTTGACGTCAATAGACTATTTTTTTGTGGGGTTGCGTGAATTCTCTAGTATACAGGAACAAGCAAGCTACAATTGCAGCTCTGGAAGATAACATTGCAGCTGCCATTGGTGAGATACCGGCTAAAATGTTGGAAAATGTTTGCCAAAATTGAAGCTTACGGATGAACCACCCAGGCATATCCTCGGGCAACATTTACTTGGAATAATCATTAGAAAGTAAATGAAAGGAATTGATAAAATACTTTAAATAAATACTTCATTCACTATTGCAAATTTCTGCTTTATTTCCAATTTTCAAAAACCAAATGATTAAGAAATCACCCATCATAAAAAGTCATTTAAACAAAATTCGAAACCGCATTTTATTTTTTAAATTCAATTTAGTTCAAAACTAAGCTTTGTGTAAAAAGTATACAGAATTTATTATATAAAACAGAACAAAAAAGAGAGAGCGCATCAGATATCACGCGCAATTTGAGCGCTATCTGTCACTCAGTGGGTCTAATACTGATGTTTTTTTATTCGAACTGTTGTACATATCAAATTTCGTGATCTGAATTATTAAAAATCTTGCAGAAGACTTACGGCGAACATTATTTTTTCAAAAACATTGGCATGTGAGTGATATAGAGCATTCAAAGAAGGCCGACACGTGCTAGTTGATATTCCACATTGCGGTCGAATGTAAACGGCTACAAGCGATAAAAACAACAAAAAAGTCGAAAAATTTATGCTCAAAATCGGCACATGAGTGCTAAAGATTTAAGGCAGAAGGTTAATATTTCATTTGAGCCCACTTAAAATATACTGAGTAATACTTTAGTGATAAAGCGCGCTGCCGCTCAACTTTTGCTTAAGAAAGAAAGCTCAACTCAGTTTCTTGAGGACATGATCTTTCCAAATTCTACGCAGCATACCTTCATAAAACGCATATTAGCTGGCAACGAGCTATGGGTTCAAAGGGTATGATATGCAAGCGAGCCAAAACCCAAAGCACAACGTCAAAGTCGCTCGGGAATCGAGGTTATTCTGATGGAATTCTTCGATTATGTGGTGCACATCAAATTCCTTCCAGAAGTACAAACGATAAATAGAGCATATTATTCAAATGTCATGAGGCGCTTGCATATCACAAATTTCTTACTAGTTTCATATAAATATTCTACAAAAATCAGCGTGAATGAATTTTTGAATCTAAACTTCTCAATCTCAGCAGCAGAAAATGGTGAGAAAAAATTGAAGCTCGAAACCGGAATTTTTGGATTTTTTTTTTTAAATGGATTGAACGAAATTCTCTAAGTTGATTAAAATCTTTAACATTTATTTGTCTTTCACTGTTTGACAGTGGCATAAAAATCACATTTGTGCAAAACGTGTCAGTAAAGCGTGCAAGCCATTGAACACAAACGTACGCTTCAATTTCAGATATAAAATGTGCAAAACTAATAAAAAAACAACAAGTTTTCAGTAGTGCATGCATGGTAAGTTTAAAGAAAATAAAACTAACACATAAATGAGAAACCGCACAGCATGCAAATTTAATAAAATTGATTTTTATGTTAGCTGCGCTCTTAAACACTTTAAAATAGTTTATAAAATTTATAAAATTAAACATTATTTTTTTAAATTATTGCAAAAAAATGCTTTTGCTAAGGCTTATTAATATTTGATTTTGAAAGTGATTTTAATTGTACATTATTTAGTCGCATTTTACAAAAACAAAAAGGATTTAAGCTAATGAAAGGCTTTAGCAGAAATTTAACAATAAAAATATATTTTTGGAATACATAAAAAATCTTTAAAAAAAATATTTCTGAAAAAATTTCATAAACATAAACATTACTAGTTAGAAAACTTTAATTTGCGGAGAATTATTTCTGCATTTTTAGCTGCATGTCTGGAATTGCTGAACAGATTTAAATAGTAAATGACCTCGCCAGATTTTTTATATTTTAGAATTTTAAATTTGATTTGTGTTACTGAAATCATGCCTTAGTTAAATCAATTCAAAAAATAAGCATATATATCCTTGATTCAACTAAGGCGTAGGTGGCCACACCAGATAAGCTACTAAAATAAATTTATTCCATTTCACAAAACATAAATGAATTTGAATACAGATTAAAAAAGTCAAGCATAAATCTCTGCATCACACAAAGTTATTGATAATGAAATCTGTAATCCGCATTTGAATATGCAATAACTCAGAATACGTAGAAAAAACTAACTACTGCCATATATGACACACCCATATTTCAGCGTAAATGGTTCTTTTTTTAAATCGCATAACTTGAGAATAACAATTATAGCCATAAATTCCTTGGACTGTGAGCGTTAAAACAACAAAAAAAAATCCGAAGTTAATTAGCATAAAATTGTCATGCTTTTGGCACACTTTATATTAATGGCTCTGAAGTTAAGGCAAAAAACTATATGGTGCGTTAATAAAAACATCAATTGTAGTAGCAAAAATGTGCCGGCTTGAGCACATGATTGATATTGCTGTAAGTTACGTGCAAAGGTGTTTTGAAAATTAACAAACAACTTAATTTTCTATTAACTGGGCAAATACGTCTCAATATAATTTATTAATAAGTTAGTAACGGCGCATAGCAAAATTAGTCATTTTATATTTTTATTTTTACATGGAAAATTATTTCTGTCACCAGCATTTATTGATATGTCATCATCTTGTTGTTTGGAATTTTTCTTATTAATTCGTTTATGTGTTAATGTGACTAATCTGAGGTTAATTAAATACTAAATGTATTTGAATTCTTAAATTATCAATGAAGTGATAAATGCTTTAAATATTTGCGTCATGTATGTGATCAAAATATCAACTTTTATTTGTATGAATACGGATAGACTTTTATAATTGGTCTTACAGAAATAAAGTCTTACGAAATTTCATGTTTTCTAGATTTTTTTCATAAACTTTTCGTTTGCTTGAAAAAAAAATCAAAAGCTAAACTTTAAGTTAATTCAAAACTTTTTTTGGCTATAATACTTGCCTAATAACATAGATATATCACTATGCAAAATTGACCAAAGAATTATTAGAAAACAAAAAGTTATGAGTACAGCTGCTAACAAGTAATTTATTTTTCAGCCAATGAACTGATGCTGAACTAAAAAGCCACCCACTCTGGATCAGACGCTTCTCGGATTCACTATAGTCCGCGGGTGCATTAAACCTGGCAGCTCTTTCCAAGGAGATGCATTGATGCCATGATGCTTCGATTATTATTAACACTCAGAATTAAAAAGAATATCGAAAGCATTTAGAAACTTTCTGAGGCTCTCCACTTGAAACCGCTGATTGCCTGCGATAGCCAGAGCAGTAGTTGACGTAATGAACTCAAAGTTGATCAGTTCAAAATTACTTCTTAGAAAACGTATATTTTATCTCTCTTAGATGGAATTTTTTTAAAAATGTTCTGCAGTGAATTTATAGCTTATTTTTCTAAAAAACTAGAGCAACGACTTTCAACATAAACTTGTTTGAAATAATTTAGTAAAAAAAATCATTTCAAAAAATGTAACACTTTCAAAAATTAGCATATAGAATAATGTTACATTTTAATAAGGTCATAACTTATAAGCAAATCAAATTAATAAAATTTAGCTCAGCACTAAATGACCATTATCAAAATGCTCCAAATATATCACATGACAAATATTTCATTCATGAAATGAAATACTATTGAGCAAACTCAATGAATTTTCGACTGAATGGATTTGATTTTTATATTTTATTTATTGATATGACCATAGCCACGTCGTAAAGAGCAACTAACTGCTAACGTAGTAAAATTTTTATAAATTATGCTAATTTTTAATGTGGAATCTTTGTCAACTATGCAAATATGTGTTTTAATAAATATCCCAAACAACAAGCGCTGACAAAAATTACTAAATATCAAAGGAAAAAACAAAAAAATTTTAAGGTAAAATAAAATTAAGCCCCTCTAAAGTTACTAATGCCAAATTGTGAGAAAATATTTACATAATAAATAGGAATTATAAAAACAAAAGCGTATGTTGTGAATCATTTTATATTCGTATGAAAAAAATTTACATCTTTGTATTAAATATGTAAATTGTTTTATTTAAAAATAAATGTTTTAGTTTTCTAAAATAAAATCAAATTTTATTGACATTTTTTGGAATTTTTATCAATGTCAGCAAAAAAATTCACACGGCACAAAAATATTTTGCATATCAATTTGATAAGCGCAAGTTTGGTGAAGAAACTTCTTAGTTATGACATAAAATATTTAAGCAATTTATTTTGGCATTTTGCCCAAAAATTTTAAATATGCCAAAAGGTTTTAACGGCCTTTCAATGTTAAAAGTTTTTTTTTTTTTTTACTGGCAAAGTGTAGTTTTTTTATTTGTGGTATGAGGTTTGAATTAGTTAAATTTTGTTAATTTGCTTTGAATGTTTTAAATATTTAAGCAGGTAAAAATTTGAAAAATGAGCTATTTACAAAGTTCATTTAATTTATGGTTTGTACTTTGTAAACGGAAGATTAACCTTACTGTTGTTGTTCAGCAGTGGACTTACTTGTGACAAATAGTTATGCTGGAAAAATATAATTTTGGCCTTAAAAGTTTCTTCTTTGAAAAGGTATTAAAATAAAAATTGCCTTTGAGCATTTTAATTCTAAAAAAAAAAGTCTGCTTTTGAAGTGGGGTTAACTGCCAGTGGTTTTTTAATTTCATTACATTTTGCACAAATTTTGTAATTTTATTTAATTCAAGCTATATTTTACGTTTCCATAGTTACATATTTATTTTTAGCAAAATTAGAAATTATTTTATCATTTAACATAACCGACTTACTTTTAATAAAATATTTATATCACATGCTCGTATCAATGTCAATGCCATAAATTATTTGGCACATTTTTGACATCAAAATAACGATGTGAATTTTACACTACTGCACATGATGCAAGTGTGTCATGTTAAAATTTTCTCCACATCAAAAGTTGATGGTAAAGAAATCTTCACACTTTTAGAAATCGAACGAAATCTAACTGTCAAAGTTGTTCAACACTAAAGAGAATGTTAGTAGAAGTAGATACAGCATCAACAGCTGTCAATATGCTGCATGGGGTAAATGCAGAACTCAGAATGAAGGTGCATTCAGCGACAAATATCAGAGTTGTAAGGATGTGCATGCTTTTTTCTTATACATAATATAAAAATTAAGTTTATCTTTTGAAGAATTATTATTACTTTGTATAGTCTATCAACTGTCAGCTAGTAAAGATATTAACCCGAAAGAATCAAGTCAAAAAATGTCGATTGAGTCAATTTTTTTTGAAAAAATTATATAGAAAAACGTAGCAATTATTTTTATCAAAGACTAAAGTGAACTGAGTACTGGTGTGTCAAAAACAACAGATTAATTTTTTTTCAATATTTTTAATGATTCCAATTAACAGACTCGCTTTCTTAGCTGAAAGATATGTACAATATGGTCCAATTGTAATTTCTTACCATATAATTATTATGAAAGGATATCATTCAAAATTTAATGTAAAATATTATTTGATGAAAAGATACATGAATGACTTCTTAATACTTATCTCAACTGGAATGTACAAAGTAAGACCCTTGACAATTGACTATCTGGGTGACGAGAAAGTCTTACTGAGTGCTATATAAAGCACTTTGGGCTCATACCACACCAATCAATACTATTTGAAATATATTTAATGCAGTACAGTAAACAACTTGAAACTGTGGGTTAAAAAGAAGCCTAAAGGATTACTACATGAAATATTTTAGACGCAATTACCAAATTATGTTTATTAGAAAATATATTAAAATGAAATCAAAAGTATTTACTGAAGTCTTATTTAAGGTCTCTGTAATCGTCTGGCACTTGGCAGAACCAGGCTCATATATCTAGGACAAGCTTTCTTCAACAGCAACACTGCAACTGGCCAGAGTAGCATAATACATTGGGATATTATCTAGCTCAGATATGCACACAAAAATCTGCTACGGGAGCGGGTGAGAACAATATCGGTTTGGATAAGAAATTCAAAAATATATTGCAATAAAAGGAGTCAACGACTTGAAAAGGTAATCATTCAAACAAAAAGTATGTGACGTTAGCGAAATGCAATGATATAGCTCGAATAATGAAAAGCACTGGAAAGGAGCTGGATATTTTTCATAGCTCTTAAAAGCTCGAAGGACTTGACGAGCTTCGAGCTACGCATTTTTAGCATATCTAATCATGGAAGTATGTTGGAAAGCTAAGAATAAAGTTGCTTCCGTATGAATTGCGATAATGGACTTATATACTGCGTGAAAAAATTAGTCTTCCTCAAGTGATAAGCTGCTTTCAGGATGTTTGCCATTTGAGTATTTGCTTTAGCATTTGTGCTGGGAATTCGAATAATTTTGAGAGTTTGTGGATAAGTCAAGATGAAAAAATTTTTGTAGATACCAAAGGTTTCTTAAGCAAATTAATGATGATTTTCTCTTGTCTTGTCTTTCTTATGAAATATCTATACCTAGCTACGTAATTTTTTGACTCCATCATTGCAACATCCGCACTTATTGGAACAAGCTTGGTTGTTATTGGTTCAGCCAACCCCTGCCGCACTGTCTGTACATATGTATATAACAAGATAAACATAAAAGAAAAGTAAGAAGTGATAAAGATATAGTTTGTGTTGTCCAAAAATCACAATTCCACTTTGTGATTATTAAAATGAATCTAAAATGCCACTCCTTGGTGCCCAAGCTGTTATTTACTGCAAGTGTTTAGGTAAAAAATATTATTTTAATAAATGCAGTTTTACTTTTCACAAACTAGAAAGTTTATGAACTCTCAATTATTATTTTCTGAAGCACATGCACTGAATAGGGTAGAATACTCATAGAGTCAACAAATGAACTCGACGACTTCTTGCAGCTCTGTCAGCGAAAGAAGACCAGCAATGTTGTTGCTGAAAAATATAGAACATCTACAGAAAGCAGCATGCATTCAAGCAAAACGAATATGATGTGAGTTAGACATCGGCCACAGATGATTGAATGATACACCTTGCTATGAAATTATTTCATTGTATTACATTTTGATTACCATTTGATTGCTAATAATTTTGAATGCATATGTGCATGTATGATATTATAGAACATCCAGCTGTCAAATTGATAGTCATAGTAAATTTGAAAACATTGAAACCAAAAATCCATTTTATAAAAGTCCAGTTTTATAACTAATTGAAAAAAATGATTAAGCTAAGCAGTAGTTAGTGTAAAAATGCTCTTATATCTCAGTGATGGTTTTTTTTAGTACAATTTTAATGTGTTCAGTAAAATCGTGTCTGGACATATAAATTGTCTGATTTACATTACATTAATAGCTAAAGCACCCTTTCGACAGGATTTTTTTTTCAAAAATTTGTTTTAAGTATTGACTAATGTTCCGAATATATAAATAATTGCAGAGTGACATTTAGATTTTTAAAAATTGTGAAGTAAGCACACTTCATCTCCAAGAGGTACATTCCAACACTATATTCAGTACATATGCGCAAAGCTCCAATGGGATCACTGATCTACCTACCTCCATATGTGTGGAAGTATTTTAATTAAAAATAACGCGCTCAAATGCAGCTTATTATTAGAAACATAATATTGAGCGCATGTTGAGCTTTATAATAATGATAAATGAATGAATTGTGGATTTGATTACTGATGCTGATATGATATTTCAATTTTAAGCTGTTAATATTTATTTTCTACTTTATTATTATAGCTTAATAATTTACTTAAGCATTATGAAGTCATTATGTTGTAATCAACACAAAAAATCATGCAGGTGGTCTATTACAATGAAACCTCTCTGTATACATAACTTGTTTTTCATAAAAGAGAAAACACACATTTAATAATCAAATTAAATAAAATAAGATATTTATTACCTCTAATTAATATCAAAACTAAAAATATTTAAAGTTTTGAGTTACAAATGAAACTTTATCAACATATTAGTTAATATTATATGAAAGCGAAATGCTACAATTCATAGTGTGTACTTCAGAGAAATGAATGATGTATCTAATTTATGTATTTCTTCTAAAAACTTTGTACAATGAAGAGGCGATTTGATTTTTGTGTGTGTGTAAATGATATTCCTTTGGCTTCTAAGGCTACAAAATATAACTATGTGAGTTAAGGTATTTTTAATCAGCATTATATTTTCAAATAATAAAGACACGTAGTCTTATATCCCACTGTGCCGAAATCGATTATATATTTTAGGTTGAATAAAAATTCCTTAGTTTTTTGTTTCTTTATTATTTAAATTTAATGGCATTTTTTTCATAAAATCATGCAATGTAAGGAGAACGTAAAAACATTTGATGACCCTTAGTTAGATTTTAAAATTGACAAATTACGCTTTTATTATGATTATTTGATAAATAACATAGCAGAGAACAATATTTTCTTATTGTTTTTTTTTTTGTACCTTTAAGTGATTTTTCATATTTCAATAGATTGTTTGTTTTTATTATTAATATTTTAATTATTTGAATTCCTTAAGTCTTGCCATGAACTTTATGAAATTTTTATGAAAATTTTATAATATTGTTCAGCGTAGTAATTCAAATAATTTAATGCTGTGTGTAGTCCCTGCTTTTTAGAGAAGTTATAATGGGGTAGGATTGGAGTATCACTCATATTCCAAGATTGCAACCCAGTTCGAAAAAAAGGATGGTACGCAGTTAATTCTAGAACTAACCGAAAATCTGAACTAAGAAAAAAACACTTTAGGATCTTTACATGTGGTTTTCTTTTTTCATTCACGGGTGAACACTCTAATCACTGAGCTGCTGTCTTCGCTAGACAACATTTTTTAGTAAAGTGAGCTCTGAATATGATCAATTTTAACGAAGTCCCAATAATAGGGTTGAGGTATTGTTAAAATGTAAAAGGGCTTTCATTTTTGATTCAATTTTACACTTTAAGGACAGGTCGACCTGCATACATAAAAAGGTTTGAAAAACCATCCCTACATGAAAACCTAACTCGAGAGTGTGTAGCAAACAAAATAAAAAACCCTAAAAACCGCCAAAATGATTTCCGATGCCTTAAAATTATAAAGGGTGTTTTTTTAGAGGTTTGTTTTTCAAATAGAGATAAAACTGGCATTTTATGGTCAAATCTGGCAACTCTAATGTCATTTATGTTCAATTTGGTTAGCCATTTCATCATGAACATGTTGACAAAAGAACAACGCTTGCAAATCGTGCAAATTTATTTCGAAAATAATGGTTCAGTTCGCGAAGTTTACCGCAAGCTCCGTCCATTTTATGGTCGACATAATCGTCCATCAGAGCAATTAATTCGGTTAACCATGGATCGTTTTCGCACTACGTTTACTCTATGTGATAATACGCATCCGCAGAGACGTCGAACAGTGCGCACCGAAGAAACAATTGCCGCTGTAGAGCAAAATGTTGAAGAGGACCCGAATGAATCGATTCGCCACCGTGCACAGCAATTGGAGCTTTGTCCATCAACTTTATGGAAGATTTTGCGCAAAGATCTTGGCTTGCGACCTTACAAGATCCAGCTTGTGCAAGAATTAAAGCCGCGAGACCATGCAATGCGTCGTGATTTTGGTGTATGGGCCGAAAATGAGATTGACTCGATGCTGATTTTCATCGCAAAATTTTGTTCAGTGATGAGGCTCATTTTTGGTTGAATGGCTACGTCAACAAGCAAAATTGCCGCATTTGGAGTGAAGAGAATCCACATGAGACCCTTGAGACGCCATTACATCCACAAAAACTGACTGTTTGGTGTGCTCTATGGGCTGGTGGAGTCATTGGGCCATACTTCTTCCGAAATAATGCTGGAGAGTCAGTTACCGTTAATGGAGACCGGTATAGAGCCATGAAAACCGACTATTTTGTTCCCGAATTGGATGGCATGAATGTGGATGAGTTGTGGTTCCAACAAGACGACGCTACATGCCACACAGCGCACGTCACAATCGATTTATTGAAGGAAACATTCGATGAGCGCATAATTTCGCGGAATGGACCTGTCAATTGGCCACCAAGATCGTGTGATTTGACACCATTGGATTATTTTCTTTGGGGATATGTGAAGTCGCTCGTCTACGCCAACAAACCAGAAACGTTAGGGGACTTGGAAGCCAACATTCGTGGCGTTATTGCCGACATACGGCCCCATATGCTCGAAAAAGTGGTTCAAAATTGGACCTGTAGAATTGGCTTTATTCGAGCCAGCCGCGGTGGCCACATGCCCGAGATCATCTTTAAACATTAATGGCATAAAATTATCCTTCCAATAAAGCCAAATTGATGGACATTAAAACGAGTTTCTTGTGTTTTATTTCAATTCAAAGCTTTATATCTCTAAAAAAAACACCCTTAACACTTCTGAAGCTATAATTTTTAGATTTTCTAACACTTTTTTAAAGCTCTAAATACAGCATTATTAGAGGATAGAGCTCTCTATTAGCGTTGCGGATTACTTAGTTGAGCTTAGTGGTAAAAAATGCTTCAATAATTATTTCCGAATTCTTTACACCAATTATCAAAGAGATGTTCTTATGAGCCATAAGCCAAGGTGTCTTTACAAGTAATTTAATTTTTTGGACCTCCTAATCAAAACTATGCAAGTTTGTCACATTTTGCTAAGACTATAGTAGCTAAAATCATAAAAAAGAATATTTTTTTTACAAATTACTTACCTTTATAATAAACTGCTAGAGTAAATAATCCAAATTACAAGGAAATGAATAGCAAATACACAGTATGTACTTGGCTTGGCAGCTTCAATTGATACCGCCAGACAATGCGAAAATCCGGCACTCAATAAAAGTTATCACGATTTTTATATAACAAAGCAATTTGTTACAATGTTGTTGTTACTTCGTTACACAAATTATCGGCTACTGCATAGTGGCGGTATGCGAGCGTACAAGGTCGTTTGCGGTGTAAATCCGTTTGGAGCAAAAGAATACAATTTAAATTCCAATTACAATTGCAATCTGTTCTTTACAGAAGAACAAATCTTTTTTCAATATATTTTTTTCTTATTTCACTTCTGTAGTAACACGATTTTCCATGCACTTGATTTTTAAGTTTTCAATGAGGGGAATCACATTCCACATGTACATAGTAGTAAAATATTTTCTTAATGCCCTTAATCCGGTTTTAATGCACTTGGGGGAAAATGCATAACAAGAGTTACAAGGGTGTGGAGAGATGAAAAGATTGAGCGGTGTAAAAACAGCTGCACAGGTGCAAGTATTAATTTTTTATTTTGCTGCAATGCCGATATGCTTTGATTGATGATGATAGGGTTCTAAGTATTGAGGTTTTTTTTAAGCAAAGTGATAGCACAAATGATTTGGGTGTCACAGTTATTCGTTTGCAGTGAGAAAATAAATTTGTTTTTTTTTTTCAGAAATTTGAAAGTTAAAAAATGTAAAAAATTAGAGATTTTTATTTTATTTATGTACCAATTTTTAATAGTTTTCACAAAATTCAATTTCGAAAGTGTAGCAAAGGTACTTTCGTGTTTTGATTTTCAAAACTCACTATTTTTTCGGTTTTGTTGTGTTTAATTTTTATCAATTACTTTTTCATTTTGAAAATAGTATTAAAAATATTTAATTTGTTTTTTTTTTAAATTTTCAATTAGTAAAATTTTGCACTTAAAAAATTTTTTTTATATTGTTAAATTTTTAGTTTTTGCATGACTACGTAGAATCACTTTCCAACTGTAGCACAAATTAAAAAAAAAAATAGGAAATCCAACACTGAACTAAACAAGCCGCACAACAAACATTAACTAAACGTTAGACCGCTTGAAAAGATCGTGTATATCAAACAACACAAAATGCAGTTTGACTACACACTCAATTATGAAAGAGCGGTAGAGCAAAGAGAATGCTCTCCATCAATTCCACTCAAATCAAATTCAAGCCGGCAAACAAGCAAAACACTGTGCTAGCCTGCATGCAGTAAGAATGGAATATTAGTGAACTTTACGCACTTTTTATAAAAGTAACACGCTCTTCTTCCGCTCTCTCATATTTTGAAGTTAT
This sequence comes from Meiosimyza decipiens, assembly GCA_963680825.1. Lineage (NCBI taxonomy): Eukaryota > Metazoa > Arthropoda > Insecta > Diptera > Lauxaniidae > Meiosimyza > Meiosimyza decipiens. The sequence continues at coordinate 11,338,635 of OY804260.1, forward strand.
GTAAAACCGGTTTCTCTCAAATTCACCAACAAATTCACTCGGGCAATAGCAAAGTGGAGAAACATTTTACCCCATTTTTCATGTTTGTTGCTCCAACATTAAAGTAGCAGCAACCTTTGGAACTCTTCGACAGAAACAACAACAACAACAACAATACTGACAATGCAGTTTATTGTTTGTTCATTGCAGCTCAATGACCGCTCAAGAGTGCGTGAGCGTCAGCGTTTCCTTTGAGGAGGTGTGCAATGCAACATTTCATTATAGGCAAACATTAGCAGCAGCAGCAGTTAGTGGGCGTCGACAGCAGCATTACAAACAGAAATAAAAAAAAGGTAAAAACTGTCAAACTTGTTTTTGACATTTGTTGTCATTTTTTACGTAGGTCTGTCTCTTCTTGAGAACAAGCAAGCACATGGCGGAGTTTTATGTAGAAACCTGTTTTTGAGTTTCAGTTTCTACGATTTTGATTTTGTTGGTTTGTCGGAGAGAGAACTAACTTATTGCGTGTGTTTAGTGTATAATGTGCTTTGCTAATGGCAGCAACATGTTGCTGCAACTTTTTAAGCTCAGCTTAATTTAAATATTGTAAATACATACAATTAAGCACATAGATCTTATTCTATATAAAACAAAGCAGATATTACTGACTAGAATGGATAGCATCAATTATTTTCAATCGAATTTATTAGGTTGGTGAACAAGTTTGGATTGAGTTTGTTCCATTCACTTAAAATTACCCTTTTATGCTCGGTAACTATTTTCAGCATATATTCGCCGTGCCAAGACTCCCTACACACTTTCTATGGGGCTTAAGTAAAGCTCGCATGCAGGCCAGTCCATTATCTCAACGGAAAAGACTTGTAAAATGGCCATTGTATTGTAGTTTTTAATTAAATATATGAAAATGAATTGTTATCAATGCAAAAATAATAAGTAAATTTTGTTTAATTAGCATCATATACGTTTTCATCATCATCATTCACATCTGAATTATCCTCGCTAGCATTACAGCCAGTTCATCATCATTCACATCTGAATTATCCTCGCTAGCATTACAGCCAGTTTTCAAATATTTGACTTTTTCAGTGATTTCACAATGTAATGAAGATATAAGTACAGTAAATCACATTTCACAGTGAGAATATCTTTCAACTATTTGGCTTTTAGTCGAGTTTTTTCTTCGGTTTAAGGTTTGCTCATCGATTTCAACGATATTATTGATTCTCGGAAGCCAGACATAGATTCAATCAATTTCGGGAGCTCAAACTTTTAAGTGATCTGTCATATCACTTATCAGAATTTCAATAGATACCTTGATTGGAAATATTAGTTCTAAAGTCATATTATATAGATCAATTTTTGAAAAACTAATCGCTTCGCTCTCCAGCCTGTTGTGTTCACCCCGTGATTTTTTTGATCATCGAAAAATGAGAGTATGAAGCTTTGGCTTGTTCCAAGAACTACCTCTAAACTTTCTGGACCCTGGCATGTGGGTTTTGAAGGCATGCGTTTATGGAGAATTCGTCCCAGCTTTGCAAAGTATGCCAAACTCGCTACTTCCCAATGAAGTTTCGGGTCGCTTAAGTTTATGAGAAATTGCGCTTTTAGTGTACTAGTTTTCTGTGTTAGGTACGTAAATATCGCTGTCTTCTGCTTATTTCATTAAAAAGCACTCATGTAGGCTTACAAAAAAATAGCTCGCTGCATTAACGGAGAAGTGGCTTTATGAAAATAGGATCTCTTTCAGAAAAGGAGATATAAGGCCTTCTCCGCAAAAGTCGCTATTGTCGGTACTAGTTCATCTCATTGCTTAACATTGTAACACTTTGCTTGATAATCTTATTGTAACTAATGCCAAAGAGAATAAATAATTTATATATTTATTCTCTTTGCTAATGCTATCGAATTCCCTGAAATTTCCTGGTTTTTCAAATGGAAATTTTGCCATAAAAAGTTCAGCAACATATTACCAATGCAAAATCTTCAATATGTTTTTTTTTAAACAAAACATTCGATTTCTGGATTCAGCATTTACCTAAGCTACTACTAACATCTAGCTATCAGAGGTTACACTCAAAAGACTTGCATCGGAATGTAATTTCACCCCACATATGTAACAACGTTACGTATGGCGTTACACGCTTACGTCCTAACATTACCTACATATTTCTGTATATTTCTTATTTTTTTGTTTCTGGACTTTCTTAGTGCTTTTAGATGTTTTGAGACCTTTTGTAGGTCCTTTTAGAACTCAAGAGTATGCGCAGAGGCTAAGCCTTCTAAAAAATATTGGGGGGTACAACTTTGGAAAGTTTTTTAAGTGATGGGGGGGGGGGGGGGGGGTGTACAGTCATAATCATCAAAAAGTATGATAACCTGAAAGTATATGATGAGCACTGTTTGAAGTCACTATAGCCTATGTTTCAAACATTTTCTACCAGTATGATTAGTATATGTACATACATAGTTCTTGTAATTGGCTCCAGAAGCACTTATTGCGCTGAGAGCACTTTTAACTTTATATTTGTAAGGGCTTATAATAAATATTAATTCAACAATTTTTTCTTATTTTGGATGCTCCCTATGACAAATGTTAAATTTTATTAAACATTAAGTTCATCAACCTGTTCGATTAACCAAAGCTAATCAATGCCTTTGAAAATAATGCGTTGTGCAAATATTTACACATTTGTAACTAATTGTTGTTGAACGTCACACAAATGAACGACTGATTAAATTTAATTGTTGCAGCAACATCAAATATCAGTTAATTAATTCCAATACAACAGCAACTGCAGCAAAATCTCCACACTTGTACAAGTCAATGTACCACTGTACACTCATACACTTGTGCAAATAAAATAAAAAATAGAAACAGAGCCGATTACATACCAGCACACATACTACATGCATTAAGTGCAATGTCACAACTGTCAAGTGTTGCGTACACAGTGCCAGCATGGGTATGCGACATTAAATGTCATGCTACTCGTATGGTGACTAATGCAAGAGAAATAGTTAAACGATAGGAGAGACAGAGAGAGAGAGAGAGAGAGAGAGATAAAGATAGCGCGTCAGCAGTGTGTGATAAAGAATAATTAATATCAGTTTAATTAAATGCATAAAAGCAACTAAACTTTTAATTACATTTCAGTATTCATAAGATATGAGATACTCAATTCCACAAAAACTCACAGAAAATTAACATCAAAAAGCAATTGAAGTAGAATCGACGTTGCAGATGCTATTTATAAAGAAATTATTACTATCGTTTGTGTTTGAATTTAATGACCATTCATTTGTCATCCATAAATCATTTAAGGGGATTGTACATTAATTACGTAAAACGTTTTTTGGTGATTTTGAAACCGCAACTCTTCCTCTAAATATATGGTCTAGTAAGAAAATGGCTGACCCTGCTCCCCTAAACGTCTTGTGTAATTAATGTGATTAAACAAGTTTTTGGAGAAATTTCAAAGTTTGTGAAAATTAATTTTGATCAATTTGAGTTCTATAAACTTAAACTTGCGAGACTTACAAGTCAAATGGCACAGCTATAAAAAAACTTTGAATATTTTTGCAGCAACAGTTTTTTTATCGAAAATTGTGCTGTAGGTGCGGGTAACGTCGAAAATAACTGCTGGCGCCTACACTGAAAATGCAGAAAAACAACATCAATATTACTAGTTACAGAACTTGCGGATAATATTAGAAACGTTGTTTGTTTATTGTAGTAGGCAAACCCTTAATATGAAATAAAGCAAGCAAACTTTAGTGCTTAGGGTGATTCAATTGGAGATTAGAACTTAAATCTCACAAAACTTTTTCATTTCAAACATTTGAATTTGATATTTCATATTATTAAGTAGTGAAATTTTTGATTGTGCAGCGGTACTCAACAAAATTTAATAAACACAACATATATATTTCCACATTATTTTGGTAAACATATTCTTCTACCTCGAATCATAACAAAATTCCTACAGTACTGTATCAGTTTTGAATGTTCAAGTACCAAAAGCTCTGATTTTTTTCTTCAGAAGTTATACGAAGCAAAGGTAATAGGTATACCAATGACTTCAAAACAATTCCAGAGTTAAAGAATGATTTTTGTCGCTCCATACTTGGAATACCACTGAACTTAAACAGAGAAGTAACAGCAAATTTTATTAAAACCATTTGCCCGATATCTGGCGAAAGACAGAAAATTTTATCAAAAACCATTTGGTTACCTTTTATAACGTTAATGCTTCAAAATTATATCTTAATAAAAGTATCAACTATTATTTTATTTTACATATATATTGTAACCTCTAATTGGATTACCCTATATGTATGGCTTTCACCAACAATTGTCTTCGAAAAATTCTGAAAATTTGGTATCCTAGCACTATGTTAAGTCTTGAACTCCTTATACAATACCGTCAAGACGATAAAGGCTTCGACACAAGTTGTCAGCAAGCCTTGAAGTGATATCCTCAGAGTAATAGTAACGCGACAGCCCTAAATCATCGAAGACACTTTGACATAGGTATCAAAATTTACCAGTTTTTCATTAGTTTCGATATCGAGCTAAAAAACACTCAAAATACTAAGGCACTGCAAATCAAACAGGAAATAAAAATTATGTTGGCATAAAAACCAGAGCTTAGATCAATAAACAAAAAGTAAACAAGCGGACAAATCTTTAGCGATGCTCAGCAAGCAGAAGACTACCTTATGGAGGCGTGGAAAGAATTGATGTAAGCTGGCCTTAAAATAGGGCGCTCGCAAAAAACGCGATAATGCCAGTATAAAAATTATTTTTAAAGACACGATACCAAAACGATATGAACGTGAAACCGGGTATTTTTAATGCAAATCTGAGGGTTTTATAAATCTTATATGTATAGTTTTCATTTAAATTTGCATAGCTTATAAAGTGTCAATACGGCGAACGACAACGTTCAATGCTACAAAAGTTTTTTATTTAAAAAAATAGTTGAACACTTTAATTTTTGTAATAATATATATATACAGTAGAACTTCTGTAAGTCGAACTTACGAGTTATAGAGTTTTCGACTTACGGAGGGTTTCCACTTAAGCTAATTTTGTCAGGAAGCTTGTCGACTTGTAGAGGTTAAGATTTATTCAAACTAATTTTCAATCGACAACAATAAAGTAACTTCGCTAAAGTTCAAATGAAATCACGTGTTCATAAATTTCTCATAAAGTTGGATTATTGTACAAGTAAGTAGGCTTTTACATTGATTTCTAAGGAACAATGATGTATATTGTCGGCACATTCTTAAAGTCGGTATCTTATTTTTCTTCGAGCTATAGAGGTAATTCGTTTTAAATAATCGAGTTGTAGAGGTTGTAAAATCAGCCATTGCAATGTTCAAAATGCAGAGGTCAATTTTATTTTTTCGATATATAGCGGGCAAACATGTATTAGATTTACTTAAAGGGACTCACGAATTGTTTCGATTTTTAGAAGGGTGAGATTTCGAGCAATGGAGGATTTGGGGCTTGAAGGGAACACAACATTTTTTTTTGAGTTTGGGAGGCTTACGACTTATCGAGGTTCAACTTAAAGAGGTTCCACTGCAATAAGTATAGCTTGTGAAAAAAAAAGTTTCACGAAAAGTAAGTCATCAAAACTCTCTCAAAAAAGAAAACTTTGAAAACCAGTGGGATTGACCAGAATTTCGTCCAAGTTTTATTCATTTTTTTTTTACTGAATATTCCAAAAATGCTATTACAAACCTAGTAACTAATACACTACTTCCATGAAAACATGAAATTTATTGCAAAAACTGTTTTTTATCTTGTGCTGCAAATAATTTTTCTTTTTTTCTGTATGATTTTTCTTGAAACACACGCTTGATACTAAAAAATTTTTCAACTCCGTGCAAAAATCGTCGTTGCATAAAATATTCACTCGCATCTTAAGAAAGCAAATATTTTTTATTTCAACTTTCCGTTCTATTTACAAAGCAACAGTATCTTGCACGTAAAAATAGTGCAGTTAAAAATTCCAAACACAAAAATAGTTCACCATTGTTACAACAAAAAAAAATTACTTTAAGCACACTGCTCAGCATCCATTGTTTGTTTGTACGTTTTCGTATCTATGTCCGCAAGTTAACAATCATATGACTAACTCACACTGATATGCTGACGAACTACGAGTACTATAACTGACTGTCTGGACCCCCACCTCCCATACTAAAAAAGAAGAGCACCAATCTACCGGTAGTTTTCAGGAATGCAACAGAGTTTCAACTTCATGCATTTTTCAGATGCTGCTGTTGTTCCAGCTATGCGCTTAAGTGGATTTTCCACTTTGCGGATTGTGCTGCGGCCGGCATTCTGCAACGTGTTTACGGCAAACAATTATGTAAGTTAACAGATGAACACTGCACCGGACCGAAGAAGCCTAAACTGAACAAGTGGAGAGTAGAAACGCAACAGCATAGGAAAAACAAAAAATAGAAAAGCACTTGAGTTTGAAATGGAAAAAAAAAATATAAGAAATCAAAACAATTCAACCAGCCGGCCGGCAACAGTTGGCATTTCTTTGAGAAATTGACTGACTGGCTGCATGACTGTTGAATTCGTCAAAGGTATTACGATATCTGCTGAGTACTTAGATCTTTACATAACGCGCGCGGAAACTTGATATTATTCAATATTGAATTCAAATGCTACTGCATTATTTAGCATCAAAATGCACGGTTCATTTACACTTAAAAAAAAAGTTATATGAAGTTAATATTTATAAAATGCTTTTGTGTGTAATGCGAAAATGGTCAAGAGCACAATTCATGTGTTATTGTAAATTTTCTAGAGATGATAAAAAATATTTGAATACATTTTGAATTTTTAACTTTTTTTAATAATCCGTGGCGCTTTGGACCACTTTGAACTTAAAATGAGGGACTTATATAAAAGAAATATAAACATTCCTCTTATCTTTTTGAAAAATGCTAGAAATAACATCCAGATTGGTGATTATTTAAATTCCAATTATTTGGACTTAACAGATTAGGGGGCACCATTAAATTTAATCCCTGGAAATTTTGAATGAGTTAATATTTTGATGCAAGATCTTCACACGTTTCCATTGCAGTTTACTTATAGACTCTTGGACACAGATAAGCAACGTTGCTTGGGTTACGCGATTATCATCACTCGAATGGCTGAATTTGAGCCTGTATCAGAGGAGCGAATTCTGATTACCGACAAGGCTCAGGCTCTCTGACGCCGTCAACGACCAAAATTTTCACGTTTGGGCTCCGATAATCTGCACATAATTCATGAAACACCATTACACGATGATAAAGCTACTGTATGGGCCGATGTTTCCTCCAAAACCACCATATGGTTATTTTTCTTCAGAGCTGGTGAGACAGTCAACGGCTATTAATATCGCTGGATGTTGGCACACTATGTGCTACCGCAAATCCGTGAAAAGGTCTGGAAGTCTACTGCTCCAGCAATTGGCTTTTTACGCCGTAAGTTTTCACTGAAGAGGTTGAGATGGTGCAACCAATATTTTTGCTGTTGATGATATTTGGGTTAAACTGTGAGAAATTTCAGCAAAAGTTTTAATTTCAAGATTCTGAAGGCGATAATATTTAAAAACTAGCAACAAGCAAGTACACAAATTTTTCTTGGTGTACTGAAACTTTAGAAAATCGTGCGATTTATCATATATATATGCATTGTTTGTATGTACATCATGTCTGTTCATAAGTAACATTGCTGTTCATACTAACTGGAGCATTTAAATTGAAAAATTCTATACGAAAAATATAAACAAACTTAAAAATGCATGACGAAGAATAAAAAAGGCAGCAACATATCGAGTAGCATCTAAAAGAGCGTGCAACTGTTTATGTAATGGATGCAGCGGCAAAATACAAATATTTACTGACCTGTGCCAGAGCTGTTTTTGTTATTTTTGTTTAAAATGCAAACAGTTAGAATTGTTAGCGAACTATTGAAACTTGAAGTTGATGGAGAGGCATAAATAGAAAATGGAACAACAACAGCAAAATCTATGTTTATTTCATAGAATTTTTATGGTACACAATAGATGGCAATATTATATATCGTTAGGATGATCTATTTGACATTGTGATTGAAAATATTGTTGCTGAAGCAGCAACAGGAAAAAGTTATTTTCACTGGCAGTCAATTTGAGGGGCAAGTCTTGTTAGTATCACTTGAGTTTCTTCAAATATCAAAGTTTCATACCGCATTTAATCTAAATGGAGAATCTGTTCAACTAAAAGATACTTTTTATTTTTTAAATGATTCAATGTCAGAAATTTATCAAAAAAAAAAAATAATATAGAATACATTGGTTGACATTCCAGAGCCAGGCAATGGGACAACATGCTTAATAGATTAAAAATGTAATCAAATAACAGCTAGTAAAAAAGAAAAAGTTAGAAAAATTTATATACTCAAATACTAGCGCAGCGATCTAAAACGATCTCTATATATGATGGAAAAATATTCTAAATGAGATGCTTCTCCTCCAACTTATTTGCAGTCCTATGTCATTTGAATGTTTCTAGGCAGTCAAACACTGAACAAACTCTCTGAATCTATGGTCCGTAGTATCAGCATCTTTAAGACAAAGCCTACTATTTATTGGGATTATCTTTTCTGATCTCTCAGCGAATTGTGTCAATCTTTGTGAAAGAATTAATAGTGAAAGGCATACAAGTTCCTCTAAAAGTCATTGGGTTGTACAGTAGCATTGTATATTCTTATACGCACGAAGTTTGGAGGTCTGGCGTTAATATTTGTTTAACTTTTCTCATTGCCCTTATGAGCAAGCACAACATCCGAGAACAGCAGCACCAAAATCAAACTTCATATATGAGTTACTCGAGTCTTAATTTTCGCACAAAAAGCTTCTGTTAAAGCAAATAATTTCTCCAAATGATCCTATCCGTGATGTTGAGTTAAAATTGAATCGTGGGTATATGCTTTGAACCATATATAACGGGTGATTTCTCAAGGGTTTGGTTTTTGAAAATTAAAAAACAAACAGAAAATTTGCAACAGTGAATAAAATATTTATTTGTAACGATACATCAATTTACTTTTTCAATATTATTATTTTATGTAAGTGATGCCCGCGGCTACGCCTGATGGCATACTTTTTCCAGCAATTCGGACGATATCTCACCAATGGCAGCTGTAATGCATTCTTCTAGGGCTGCGACTGTAGCTGGCTTGTCCGTGTACACGAGAGACTTCACGTAGCCCCACAAAAAAAAAAAAATAGTGTGGTCAAATCGCATGATCTTGCCGGCCAATGGACTGCTCCAAAACGTGCGATTAATTGCTCACCAAACTCGCCTCTCAATAGGTCCATGCCGTGTGCGTGCCGTGTGCGTGCCGTGTGGCACCATTTTGTTTAAATCACATGTTCAATTCTTCCATTTTGGGCAAAAAAAAAGTCGGTGATCATCGGTCCTTGCTTCATTACATGGCTGAAACGTTACGATTTTCATTATTTTTGAAGAAGTACGGATCAACGTTACCGCCGTCTCACAAATCGCACCGAACAGTGCATTTTTCAGTGTTCACTGGTAGCTCTTGAACTGCTTCTGGCTGCTCTTCTGATCGAATTCGGCAATTTTGTTTATTGACGTACACATTGAACCAAAAATTAGCCTCGTCGGAAATGTCTTTTAAAACAAAGTTTCTACAAAAGCCTTAAATGAACTGTCATCAATCTAATCACTCATGGAGGCTTGGCAATTGGCCGCACACGACGCGGCCAAGCCGTTAGCTTAAGAGCCGACTCACTTAGACCAAATGTTGATCCATTTTTAAATAACACGGGGTATACACTCGCATGGAACCAATCTGATACCATATTAAAACTATGTAACTGATCTACATATATGAACTAACTTGTCTTAGATAATCCTAGTCATCAAATAGAAACGTTGTTGTGTCGTTTTCTAGCAAGGAGCAAAGAAAATGTTTAATGATTCCTTTATCTTTACATATTCTGCAAAAGTCAAAAGATCTCTACGCATGTCTGCCTATAAGACAGTGGTTAGCTTGACTGCAACAGCGATATCGATATAAAGGGTGTTTTTTTTAGAGGTTTGTTTTTCAAATAGAGATAAAACTGGCATTTTATGGTCAAATCTGGCAACTTTAATGTCATTTATGTTTAATTTGGTTTGCCATTTTATCATGATTAGGTTGACAAAAGAACAACGCTTGCAAATCGTGCAAATTTATTTCGAAAATAATGGTTCAGTTCGCGAAGTTTACCGCAAGCTCCGTCCATTTTATGGTCGACATAATCGTCCATCAGAGCAATTAGTTCGGTTAACCATGGATCGTTTTCGCACTACGTTTACTCTATGTGATAATACGCATCCGCAGAGACGTCGAACAGTGCGCACCGAAGAAACAATTGCCGCTGTAGAGCAAAATGTTGAAGAGGACCCGAATGAATCGATTCGCCACCGTGCACAGCAATTGGAGCTTTGTCCATCAACTTTATGGAAGATTTTGCGCAAAGATCTTGACTTGCGACCTTACAAGATCCAGCTTGTGTAAGAATTAAAGCCGCGAGACATGCAATGCGTCGTGATTTTGGTGTATGGGCCTAAAATGAGATTGATCTCGATGCTGATTTTCATCGCAAAATTTTTTTCAGTGATGAGGCTCATTTTTGGTTGAATGGCTACGTCAACAAGCAAAATTGCCGCATTTGGAGTGAAGAGAATCCACATGAGACCCTTGAGACACCATTACATCCACAAAAACTGACTGTTTGGTGTGCTCTATGGGCTGGTGGAGTCATTGGGCCATACTTCTTCCGAAATAATGCTGGAGAGTCAGTTACCGTTAATGGAGACCGGTATAGAGCCATGATAACCGACTATTTTGTTCCCGAATTGGATGGCATGAATGTGGATGAGTTGTGGTTCCAACAAGACGGCGCTACATGCCACACAGCGCACGTCACAATCGATTTATTGAAGGAAACATTCGATGAGCGCATAATTTCGCGGAATGGACCTGTCAATTGGCCACCAAGATCGTGTGATTTGACACCATTGGATTATTTTCTTTGGGGATATGTGAAGTCGCTCGTCTACGACAACAAACCAGAAACGTTAGGGGACTTGGAAGCCAACATTCGTGGCGTTATTGCCGACATACGGCCCCATATGCTCGAAAAAGTGTTTCAAAATTGGACCAGTAGAATTGGCTTTATTCGAGCCAGCCGCGGTGGCCACATGCCTGAAATCATCTTTAAAAATTAATGGCATAAAATTATCCTTCCAATAAAGCCAAATTGATGGACATTAAAACGATTTTCTTGTGTTTTATTTCAATTCGAAGCTCTACACCTCTAAAAAAACACCCTTTAGTTCGATACATTTAACTTTCTAAAAACTCTTTGGTACTGATCAACTTTTAACGGCTCTTTCGTTACACTTCAACTTTTATTACACTTTCAAAAACTATTCAGAACATATTGCTTCTTGGACACTTTGATCCATTCTAACTTTAATTGATATTTTTGAAACTATCCGATATTACTTTTGATTACTTTTCAACTGTTTTGATGTTACTTCAACTGATTTTTCAGATACTTCTTGATGCATTTCCATATTTCAACCTTTAAGACAAAATATACAAAAATTAGCGGAATTAGTTGAGGGCAACAGCTGTAAAATTTTCTGTATCGAACAAAATGTAGTTGTGCATATTTGACTTTAAGTCAATTAAAAAATAGTAAACATTTGAATTTCAAGTTGTTTTCAATATTGAATCAAATCGTTTATTATAGCGACCGTTTTAATTATGAATCATTTTGATTATTCATTATTGATTACATAACGAGATCTCACAAATTAACAAAACACACAAATGTTTCAGCAGAAGCAGTGAAAACAAAACGTAAAATCGGGTAAAATAACAAAAAGAAAGTATTTAATTATAAAGTCGTGTGTTGTTATTATTGTTTTTATTTTTTTTGCTATATTTACTATGTTTACGTAAACTTTTAGTTTGACGATTGTAAACAAGTAACGTGACCTTATAGAAATACAAAAATAAAATTGAAAAAACTAGTACCAAACAGCAAATTACAGCTACGGCGAGCCGTCAAAACTAATAATATCTGAAAACAAAAAATTAAAGCCAAATGACAGTAAAAACAAAACAACGAAAAATTATGGGGCTGTATATTTTCAGCTTAATCTTGCAGTTAACAACACCACGCTCTGGTAAATCGACAAAATTATTATATCGACAATGAAAAAACCTAAATACCCTACATATCAAAAAAAATGAGTACAACAAAGTTAATAAGAGTTTAATGATACTTTTTAGGCGGCACAGACAAATTAAAAATTAAAGACATTTCAATACATCAAATTTGTTAGATCATCAACAGATTAAAAACAAATCCATCAGCAATTTAAGAAGAAAAAAAAATGGCAGTGAAAACGTTTGCGCAATCAATCAATCAATATTAAAAGCGTAACATTTTTTGTACTAAGAGTACGTACCTACATACATTAAGTTATCGATAATTATAAATTCAACTCTTGAACTCGTTTTTTTTTTTTTTTTTTTTGTTATGCCAAATATATGACAATAAATTACAACAGCGCTTAAGAGCATATCACCTGTTTCCAGCCAACCCTTTTTCCGTGAAAAGTTAACAGTGGCCATACAAAAACTTAAGTTTAGCAAAGCACCAGATTACGACAATATCACCGAGCTACTTCCACCTTACTGGCACAACTACTTCATTCTCCTTCTAAGCCATTTGTAAAAATATCAAAGGAATCACCATTCTGAGTTTTTCTCTAAATTATTGAGTAAAATAATCCTCAATTACATCGGAAGTAAACTCAAACTGGATGCTGTACAAGCCTCTCATATATGGAACAGAATTACCCTTCAGCAAATATACGAATGACATAGACTACCATATGGTGCGAACAAGAAATAATAAATATTTGTCTCAGTCATATTAACATCATTAAACCGTATTACGAGTGTTTTAAACTCGTATTGTCCACAACAACAAGCTCGCAACGCGAATCAAACTAAATCCTGGGGTCAAGCTGAGTTAGACTTTTGAAATCATCTACAAGATTTGGCTAATGCCTAGGTTTTGATCGCTTTCATCAGCAAAGTATTATATAATTTCAATATGTACACAATTCCATTTGATAGATAATGATCTACTTAACTATTTTATTTAAGAAATTGTCTCATATTTAGCATGTACAATTATGGACCAACTTCTTACAAAATTTCAGATTTTTAGAATCTTAGCTATATTACTTTGTTCGAAAATATGTATTTCCAATTGGAAGGTCGCTAGTTTCACCAAAATACATCACTCTCTTTCCTATACATCTCATCCTGTAATCTTATGCACTCGAATTTTCTACAACGAGCTTTTGGGCTAATAGGCATTACTTGAGTTTGGTAAAATTTAGAGGTTTGATACCTTCCATATAACATAAACACTTAAAACGCTTTATCTTGGCACCTTTGGTGCAGAATTTTGCAATTTATTTCTAGGGTGTATAATGGCTATGCTAAGCAACTCACGAAATGTGGACGCGAATAGGCGTGGCACAATTCTTGGTAATTATAACAAATTCTGGAAATTTGTATATGGACTCAGTTGTCAATAAGGACTTCGTAAAATGTTGGCGGGATTTTAAAAAGAAACTAAGTAAGTTTTGACAGATGGCTGGTGCGGTGCTATTAGCCAATGTGTTATGTGGTAACTTTTTTTGGTCATCTGTATAATTTATGCTATGCATGGTATGCCATGAGTCTTAATTTGCTTACATATCTCTAACATCGGATTTCCGATTAACTATGGCCTATTTTGCTAATTCGATGTCACTATTTTGGCTTAAGTATATTCAAAAAATTTCGATTAAGTTGCTTTCAAAATTTTCACTTCCAAGAAGAAAAGAGTTTATTGCCACTCACGTAGTAGCAAAAGATTTCATTTTGCCTTTCTGCCACAATTTTTAGAAGATTTAAAAAATTTCTATATCAAACAGTTTTTAGCTGAAAATAAAATAAATCAATCAGTTTTTCTTAAAATAAATGAAATCCGCTGCCTTCATTCAATTACGTAACATCAAACTCATGTCGTCAAGTATAAAACACACCATTATCCGCCCATATTCCTTACAATTTAATTATGTACGTCATTGGATTTAATTCCACCTACTTTTAGTGCCAGTACTTCCACGTGAATTTTGTTTTTGTATTTGCGCCCATAATGTGCATATGGAAGAGTCGTCTCCACGTTTATTATCTTTCTTTGTTGGCCTTTTCTTTTGCTGTCTTCGTAAAACACTGTCTGCGCATCCTTTTGATAAGGCGCCCAGCACAGGTGTCGTGTGGCCTGCTATCGCTGTTGCTACCCATTTAATACCTGCGTTTACCGCACAAACTTTCAACCTTCATAATTTATTGGTCATTGAGTTGGTGCTTTAATTTTTTCTTTTCTTGTTGCTCAACTTTTTCTTATGGAATCTTCGAGTTTATTTATACTTTGCTTTTGTTTTTTAAGTTGAACGCTGCACAGTTTTTTCTGTTCCTTCTTCAATTTATAGTGTTGCCAGTATTTGGAATTTTGTATTTTAAGCAGATATAATTTGGATAATACCGGAGACACTTGAGTTTTCTTAGAGAACCTGCCAACATGCATACTAAGTTATTCAAAGCATTGTTTTGAAGCATCGATTTGAAGTTCTAACCTTGATCTTGAGTAACAAGATGTGATGTGAATTGGAGCAAAGTATTCCTTATATCAGTTAAAGCTGATAGCACCTAAAGCACCTACTAGCTGTTCATTTATTAAAATACATACATCGACCACATGATTTTCAAATTAACTTTCAGCAGTCTGACATTCAAGCAAAATTTATTGTCCCAGATTTATTTCGAAAGAAGTAGGTCTGGATATCTCCATTAATAAATCAAAAATCTGATCCATTAGCTCAGTCTGTGCTAGCAGTAATTTAGCAAAAAATTTTGGGTAACTTCACTTATGACGATACATCTTTTCCAGGGTGTGAAGCCACTCTATTTGATGTTGACAATCCTTTTTCGAGCTTCATCTATTGATTGGAAGAAACAAAAACTTTCCGAAAATGGATCAAAAAAAGTGCTTTTCAATGTCCTGAGGACACTCCAAGAGACGTTCAAGATCCATTTTCATCCCATTGCCATCTATTTTAGGAAACCAAAACTTTTCTGAAAATGGGTAAAACACGGTTCTTTCTAGGATCCGGAGCCATCGGATCCTAGTCTTTGATATAGTCTCTGTCTTTGGTTAGTAAGTAGCTGTCGTAAATCTCATATACTCATACGAAAGGATACGAATCGGCATTCACTGGAAATTATTGTAAAACACACTTTGCATTCACAGACTTCGCCATGAGACGAATGGTCCCTCGTTTCTGTGAGCGTGAATCTTTGTGAATGTGCTGAAAGTTTTATCAGCTCATGAATGGCTCACATGCTGAGTAGCTCACTGCTGTCTCTGATAACTACCACTTTTAGCAAAAATTTTTATGAGCGACGAAGCACATTTTGACTTGATGCTAGAGGTAATGATATTACAATTACTGGTGACCGATAGACATATTGAAAATCTTTTAATTGGATCAAGTAGACCAACAAAACATGTGAAACTGTGCATTTTTCCCAGCCAAAATAACACCAGAACGCAATCTAACTTTTCTCACACTGAAATCTATTGAAAAGAACAGAGTTTTATCTCAGGGTGGTAGGAAATGTAGCCGTCCTAAATCAGCGTAAAAAAATATCGATTCATATCTTGGCAATCATACTTGCCACTCGTCATCAAGAGTGAAATCCGTGACAGTGTTGAAACTCACTTGCTTGGTACATTTGCTAAAACGAGTATACCATCAGATTCTGTGGCTTAGTTTAGATTAAAGCCAGTATATCGATTTCTTGTCTCAATACAAAACTTTTTCTCGTCAAAATTTTAGCCAACCGTGTTTCCTTGACAACTTGCATATATGTATAGTACTCGGCCTAGTAACAAATTATATACCTTCTTAAGTTTACTATACTCATCTGGCAACACTAAAATAAACGTTTTGTTTCGCAACAAGCGCATACCTTCCAATTTTTGGGGAATTTCAAAGTATATCAGCAGGTTTTCTCTTACGTTTTATTTCACAGAATCAATCGCGCGTCGTTTGCGGTTTCTTTATTAATTTGTTCAATTTGTGCCAAATTAGCATGTCCCAACAGCTTCGTAGAAGCATAGGTTAATATGACCAGAGCACGATGCCACTGTTAAGCAGGTCTTTAATTATAATTGGTTGTAGCGGGAACTATATTTCATATCGAGAAACACAGAAACAAAACCCAAAGCTTAGTCAGCGACATTGCGGGGAATTGATGAATTCAATTCCACTGTTGTGTTTTTCTTGGTTTTTTATTTTTTGTAGCCTTTGGGCAAATCTTTAATATTAATAGCTGTCATTTTAATTTTTCGCTGTAAATTTGAGACGAGGTTTCAATTTAATTTTGCTTTAGAGTTCTTTTCGTTATTTTAATTTTTTTGAAGGTGACGATTTAACGATATTCATTTAATTACTGTATTAATATTGATTTAATGGGGATCGTAACTTTTATGCTGTTAACGCTTGTAGTCACCGATATGGTACTTATTATGTTAAGACGAATGCGTATACACAGTGCAAAACAAAAAATTTCAATCTATGTACCATGTAGTTAACGACTTCAAAGTTCCGAAAAAGACCTTGTTATTCCTCACAAAAAGTGTTGCATAGCGCGTAATTTGTGTATATGGCTAAATTGTAGAAGCGAGTTTTAAATACTTTTTTTCTAATATCCATATGTATATCACTGTTTCATACACCGAAAAAGAAATTCTTACAAAAAAGTAAAGGCCTTCATCATACTTATCGAAAAGGATTCGCGTCTCAAATAAATAGTCTCAATGTCCATATCGTCTAATTTTTTTTTTAAATAATTGGCTATAAGCAGTACTGGCCAGAGAACGAGCAAGTGCTCAAAGAGCGTAAAGATGAGAACGAGAAAACGCTTCAAGAGCGTAAAAATGCGTTAAAAAGCATCAACAAGCGTGCACGTATACAGAATCGTCAACACATGCTTATCGTTGCTGGTGGTGGTGGGCATAACATCCCAGTAGGCAAGGGTAGGAGCTTGCAGGCCTCCTAGCAGGCCTTACCAGGTAAGATTAAGGCCTTGCCACCTCCTTTCAAACTTTCTTTCTTTTTTATATGAAACGTCCCGATAAAACAGGCCTTCTTTAGCAGGCCTGATAGAAATACTCTTCAAGCAGGTCTTCCTACATCGCTTGCGTCAAGAGCACTTCTAAGACCGCTTACCGTAGAAGCGGTCATAGAAGTATTTTGAAAAAATGAAATCTTATTACGCGTCGTGTTAGTTAAATGTTTTTTTATCTGCGTCAACCTCCCTTGCGTTGATATTTTTAATGTTTATTTTTTGAGACGTTTTCTTAATTTATAATTTGACATTGAATACACAAACTCACTCTACCACTTTAAAATAACATGAAACAGAAGACCAGCCAAGCAACATGCACACTGTTCCATACCTCTAACCATGTATCAACTTTTGATGTCGTATAAGTACAATGCAATGACAAAAAAGTAATGTCGAATCATAAAACATTGCAATAAATGAAATAAAAAAATACATGAAGTCCTTCTTCTTTGCCTTCTAATATCAGGCCTTATAGCACTGCTGCTGTGGGAAGGCCTTATAGCACTGCTGCTGTGGGCAGCCCTTATAGCACTGCTGCTGTGGGAAGGAAAATAGCACGCCTGCTATGGTAAGGCATAATAGCATTTCATGAGTATACACTCAATGAAGCGCAACTATTCTGCTAATTAAAATTTCACTACTTATATAATTTACTTATTGTTAATATTGAGAGATTGCAAATAAAAACAAAAATCATAGTAAAAATAAAAAATTAATTTTGAGAAGGCCTCTTACCATCGCAGTAGTGCTAGCAGGCCTTGCTCAATTGCCTGCTGGGATATAGTGAAAAAAAATTAACTGTTGCACTGACTGATATTGCCATTCACTCTCCTGAGCCGTTGCCTCTATAAATTTTCAATCGATGTGGGAAAATCTTAAGCGGATTATGGTGACCACCGACCCTGGAAGATAGCGTTTTGGGTCTATTTCCTGAAAAAACTTTTTAACATCAATCGATGGGATAAGATCGAAAACGGATTTTAACGGATTTATCACTACGGGCGACCCTGTACTCTGGATAGGACCATTTCGAGCTCATAATCCGGAAAACTTATTTTTTCACTGGTCTATGGGGAAAGATCACTTAGAGTCACCTTGGCGGGCACCGTTGTGTGCCCAGTACCAGAAACAATTATTTAAGATTAATCGATTGTGAAACGTTGACAGAACCGGAAAACATTTTTTGTTTTCA
Organism: Meiosimyza decipiens; assembly: GCA_963680825.1. Classification (NCBI taxonomy): domain Eukaryota; kingdom Metazoa; phylum Arthropoda; class Insecta; order Diptera; family Lauxaniidae; genus Meiosimyza; species Meiosimyza decipiens. The sequence goes on from OY804260.1 coordinate 11,357,171, forward strand.
CATATTTATGGAAAAAGGCTGTAAATGGACTTCGATCATTATCGGCGCAGCTATGAATTTTGGAATAGGCTATTTTGGATCCATCATGGGCCATGTGGTAAATAAAATGCTTTATTTAAAACGTGGGCAAAACCACTGGAAGGGGATAACCGCCCTCATTCCAAAGTCCATTTATGAGCTATTCCAATCGATTAGTGAAAATTTCTTATATACGTGAAAAAATAACTTTAAATACAAAGCAGTACAAAGGATAATATTTTTCTATACTGCGAAGTATGGACGGGCCAAAAAGAAGTACTACGTTTGGTCTCGTTAGATATAGCAGAAAGGGGCAGAGTACATCCCCACAACGTTTAATTTCCTCATGCCTTATGTGAATTTACCCGTTGCAAGCATTTTGCTTCCTGTTATTTTGAACATTGTGCGCTTGCATCCTTTTTGTTTTTTTTTTTCATAATAGAATTTACTTATTATAAAAAACAGAGACAAAAATAAAGAATTTTATTCAAAAAAAAAAAATGGAAATGTCAAAAACAAGTCGCTGTAAAAACACGCTCAATACAAACGCAAGCGGCAACTTCTCAAGCAAACGTCAAAAAAATCACCGTAAAGTCACTTTATATGAAAGGGGACTAAGAAAGCATTTCACCTATATTCAATATAAAAATAAATTAAATAAAAAAGTGAAATCCGTCGTCTAGACAAACAACGTTGTTGACGTCGTCGGATCGCACTGTGACATTTTAATTATGGACATTAACTTTCCTCACGATTTAAATAATCATTTAGAAAGAGATTTCCCCACAAATTGTATTTTGCAAATTAAAACGAATCCAATTACTTAAATCGATTTACAGTTTTTACTTTCATTCCCACTGAGTTAGTTACCTTTTATTCTATCTCTCTTTCTTATGGCGCTTTTTTTTATTCATTTATTTTTTATTTTACTGTTTGTTGTTATTGCAAAATGCTTGTAAGCCTTTTAAGCCATAAAGTATTAGCTGTCAATTGTTTTCAACTTATCTTACACTTTGTGGTTGAAATGTACAACTGTAAAACAAGAAAACTAAGTTGAAACAGTGGAGGGATCCAAAAGCAACCGAAAACAAACAACCGATTTTTATGCTCGATTTCAATTTTCAAACTCATTAAATAAAAATTAAATGAATATTCGAACATTTAGCACTTAGTTATGGTCAATTGAATAGCAATCAACGATTGAATGGTTTTTCAACGTTCAACAGTTGTTGGTGTGTAGATGATTTTTAGTGCCACCACTACTACTTGTGCAATGAAAATAAGATAAATATTTTTTTCAGCTATCCAATAGAAATACTCGTAATTTATTGCGAAATTTTCGTGTACTGTTTAGTTTAGTTTAGACCCGAGTTGATACTTTGTGATACCCTCAAATAGAAATGGAAAATACTTCTCCCACAACTATTTCGAATATTAAATAAAAATGGTGATATTGCATATTCTGGGGTTGAGTATGTCATCAAAAAATTTCAAGTTATATGTCGTTAGTTCGGCATGCAAGACTAGTGAAGCTGTTCCTATTGGCTTGCACTAGCAACGACATCTTCAACGAAACATTCTTAGATAATGGTTAGTGCTTCACCCGAGGCGAGGCGAGGCTAGGCGAGGCTCTAGTTGTTCTCGGTCTCGCATCGTTTTATAAATTTGAGTCTCGCCTCGCCTCGTTCTCGGACGAGGCTTTGAAATCACATACCTCGCCTCGCCTTGCCGAAACCTCGCCGAAACCTCGCCTCGCCTCGGTAAGAACCGAGGATTTTATTAAACTGAAAAAAAATTGTCAGTCCTGTATATTGTCGACATTCAAGCAAAATTGACTTTATGCAAACAAATAATAAGTGGGTGGCGCTTATTAATCGTTTAATTATGCTTACATCCTCTTAAATTTGTGATATATTATTTTCGGATGTTAAAAAAAAATGGTCAATTTTGCTTGTATGCCAACTATATATTCAACTAGCAAAGCCGGCACGCGTTGCTTTGCCTCAAGAAGTAAAATAAAATATATGTTTTAATTTTTGGGGGATTGAATCATATATGGTGATTGATGAACTATGATGAATTTAATTCTTTTCTTATACGGTACGGCGTGGCATTGTCCATTTTTATTGAAATCAAGCTAAGCTACGAACCTTTTACAAACTATAAGAATTATATGTACCAAATCTCATCCATTTACGTCATATAGTTACTGAGATATAAAAAAAATGTTTATTCATCTCCGTCAAGTAATTGATAATACCAAAGTATGCTATGAACCTTCCCCAAATCATTAGAAACATAAACACTCGGTGAAGCACTAATAATGGTAAAACAAAGTGGTCATGAAAAGGATTTAAAAAGTCATAAAATTTTCGTTTTTAATATTATTAATATATTTTTTTGTAAGAGATTAAAATCAATAGTTATGATGTTCAGCAACGAGTATTGATTTTGAGCTATCTATTCCAGTGAATTAAATTGTGTGCAATAAAGAAACCTATAAGTTGAACGATAGTTTGGTAGTTTGAGTTCGCAGAGCTCGAAATAAAAAAATTTTCCATGCAAATTACCTTTCTAACTCCACTCTTTATTTACTAGAGAAGCATTAAAGTCAAATTTCTATAAAAGTTTACTCACACTGGTACGAGACAAAAGACTGACAGTTTTTTCATATGGTCTTAGGCGCAAATTTGAGGAAAAAGCTACAGAGGGAGGTTAAGACGTGATGCTGGAGCACTAGTGTAAATGGAAAAGTTTTTTAAAAACATCTGATGGCAGATTCGTGCTCAACGATCCTTAACCACTATGCGTTAACATCAATCAATGTTCCTCCAATTTCACTTCACACGATGTTATTTAAATTCAAAGCAAATACCGGCAAACTAATCGCCCGTTTCAAAAGAAGTCGATCATTCCGCAAATTTCCTGAATTGGATCTTAGGAGATTTATCCATCCATCCATCCTGTTCTGTCTACGCATTGCTTTAAAATACTAGCGCGGGAGTAAATAATCAGAAGGTATGGAAATGAAGCTATAGCGCACACTGCCAGGGCGAAGAAGAACCTATTGCCTACCTGAATTCTTGATAAGCGATTAATTGAAAAAAAAAAAATGTTGAACTTGTTTGAACCACGCGCACACCTGATTCGAAACAAACTTATTTTTGTGGTTCTAAGTACTTGAAATACTGGTTTTACTTACAACGGGTGTTTTTTTAAGTGCTTGGTTTTTGAAAAAATAGTGAAAAGAACAGAAAATTTGCAACACTGAATAAAATATTTATATGGACCAACACATCAATTCCTTTCATTTATTTTTTAAAAATTATTTCATATAAATCTTGCCCGCGGCTGCATCTGAGGTTGTTCATCCGTAAGCTCCTATTTTGGCATACTATTTCCAGCATTTTGGCCAGTATCTCACCAACGGAGGCTGTAATATTGTATTCCAGATCTGCAATTCCAGCTGACTTGTTCTTGTACGCGAGACACTTCAAGTAACCCCACTAAAAATAGTGTAATTTGGTCAAATCGCATGATCTTGGCGCCCATTGGACGGCTCCAAAACGTGAGATTAATAACTCACCAAACTCGCCTGTCCATAAGTGCATGGTATCGCGTGCCGTGTGACATGTGGCACCGTCTTGTTGAAACTACATGTTTAACCAAGCCATTTTTGGCAAAAAAAAGTTGGTAATCACCGCACGGTACCTTACTCCATTGACTATAAAGTTGCGAATTTCATTATTTGTGAATAAGTATGGTCCAATGATGCCGTCGGCTCACAAACCCCACCAAACAGTGTATTTTTCAGGGTGCATTGGCAGCTCTTGAACTGATCTGGCTGCTCTTCAGACCAAATTATGGCAATATTGTTCGTTGACGTACCCATTAAGCTAAAAATTTGCTTAGTCGGTGATGCACCATATAATAGAGATAATTTACGAAATAAATTTCTCATGGAGCACGAATTTTGATAATAAATTTCAGTGATTTGCAAAACCTGTTGTTTGTAAGTCTATTCATGGCGAAATGGCCAACTTTAGTGAGCAACTTCCCGGTAGCTTAACAATTCTGATAGAAAGTAAGCCTCGGGAAAACTATATAAATTTCGGAACGACTTTTCGAAACATTTTTGATCATAGCTTTATCATAAAGTCTTAAGTTGCTGCCAACTCCTTCAAACTGCCAATTCCTTCAAACTTCCAATTGTAACATGAACATCCAGGAACATTTTATGAATTTGATAAATCAAAATAAAGCATTTGAACTTATCTTAAATCTTGTAAAGACAATAAATAGAAACAAAAACTTCTAAAACTTGCTCATTTTACCTGTATATTATCAAGCATCGTTAAACCGAAGGATAACACCTAGAATATAAGGCAACAACAAATTATCAAGTGCGTTTCAGTGGAAGCGAAACCGCTTTAATGAACAGCGGATTACCATGCAGGAAGACTGACAAAAGCCGAATATCATGGTAGATTTAAGATACCGCACAAATTTTAAGGAACAACAACAGCATTGCAGTAAAGTTTCTGACTATCTGTCAAAAACGATACGCGTAGGCAGCCTCCAGCAAAAGCAAGGAGTAGCGCAAACGCATTTGACACCTTCATACATACACATAACTAAATACTTATATATGTGGCGGCATCATTGATAGAAAATCAAATGAGGTGTCGGAAGAGAACACACTGTAAGCAGCGTGAGGGTTAAATGTCATAAATTATCAAAATATTTTTCCATGGAAATGCAGACGCAGAGACACTTTTCATCTTCAAACATTTTGCTCGATTGCGTGCGTTGCGTAAACAAAATAAAAATTTGAGGAAATTTTTTAAAGTATAATTTATGGCGCCGGCACAGTTTTCATGTACGAGTACGCCCAAGCAAAGGGTTATAGATTTTTCAACATACAGAGGCGGCGGCGGCGCTAATGACCGTAGCTGTCAACGACAGACATGTCATTAAAATTGGGTCGCACCAATGAATCTTCCGTCAAGTGTCGTGTCGTGCGGTGCTGCCTTATGTTGCGCTGTTGATGACGGAAGTACCTGCTTTCGACGGGACAAAATCGATGGTGATGCTACGAAACTATGATTTAATGAGCGTTGTCGCGTCTGAATTATGAAATACATTTTACGTAGCATGTAATTGAGCAGAACACACACAACATTTGAGCAAATTGGGTAATGTAGTAGAGGTTGTACGGAATATTTTTAGAATATAAGATATAACAATATAAGGTTTACAATGCCATAAATGTAAGGATTACTCTCTTGGTTACATATTCATTTTAACATAATAAACCAAAATCGGTGTAAAGTCGCTACCGACCGGCATTTTTTTCCATAAAACAAAACTGCGTTTTTGACTGAGCGACCTTTGTGTTCCTTTTCATATGCGAATATCTTAACTGGGGTGTATGAAATAAATGTCCCCTGTTTTTATCCAAATTTTGAATATGAACACATACCTGAAGACTGGCTCATAGAAACCTTAATCAAAATTTTCAATTTTAAATATCGGGAATCTCTCTGATCCGTTCAAGTCCATCTCAGGTGTGCACCAAGGTTGCCTGCTGTCACCAATCTTGTTTCTGATAGTATTGAACGACGATCGCAGCAGAGCTATAGGCTCTACAAATCATGGCATTCAATGGACTTTCAGCGATCATTTGGAGGTCCTCACCGATAATATATGACTCACTATCAAGCTCTCAGACATGCAAGAAAAACTTACTGCCGTCAGATCTTTTTTGGAAGAAGTAGGGCCTAAAATCTACATATTAATTAAATTGAAAAAACATGTCCAATTGCCCAACCCGTGCCAGCAAAAGCTTCATGATACGTAAAACCAGCATTGAAGAAATGAACAGCGAATTTGGCATTCAGTGTTTTGATCGCTGCCTGATTGCCCACATATTAGGTTATAATGAAGGAAATGAGCTTCCTATTCCGAATCATCTGTGCGGCTTGATTCATAGCCAGGGTAACCAAGTCGTACAAAAGCAATTTCCGGCCATCTCAAAATATACAATCTTTCCCTCAAATGTAGAATAAAGTTGATGAACTGGTTTTTATTTTGGTCAGACGTCAAATCACGATAACTTGCTAACCATGCTCATAGCAACGATCTCAGCTTGAAAACTGCTACAGTAATTTTGTTGTCTAAAAGCCGTCTCCATGCCCATGTCCAGGGTAGAAATCCGCTTCTCACTAAAAATCCGGCAAAACACAAAATTAACTAAAAATAATGATCCATTTGTCAGAAATCTTTCATCTTAATTTGGTGCCTCCCGGCTGATGTCCATTATCTATTTCAACCTCTCCAAATTCTACTATATAAAATATTATTATTCAAAAATGCATCAAAATACTGATCTTCGGAGCTATCTAATATAAATATGACTTGATCTTCTTAATTAAAATTAGAACTGACGGCTATATCTCATAAAAAATTTGAGCCAAATTGCACTAATTTTTGGACGATGTTCGAAAAAACAAAATTCAAATAAAGCGCTTTTTATTGACCGAAGAAAGAGATATTACAGATATATAGTGATTTTTAATATGTATTAGTATCGATTTCCTTTTTACCATATCAAATCTAAAAAACCAATTAAGTTCAGGTTCATACCTCACAATCAGCAACCAATACTTCCGTCTGCTGCTGACCCATTCCTCTATTTGAAAATTGTCATCGCAGGAGGAAAGTACGCTTGCAGAAAGTATCTAGTAAATATTGCACTCACTCCTATTACTCGCAACCAAATCACCATCATTTATCTCGAGTTTGCTGTATCTGAACCACAATTGTACGTGCGTCACCATTATTTCGTGCCAATAATGTAAATTGCGCATTATCATTTAATGTTTGTCATTATTATATTTGTTGCTGTTGTTGTTGTTATGGAAATATTTCAGGTGTTGCCAAAATTGTCAAATGAACTGTCATTCAATAGAGTGATGTTCAGTGGTTAAAAGAGAAAACATTCGAATCTCGGTTTACATTTGGCGCATAGGCTCTTCCATGCCCACATTTTAATGACAACATTTTCTAGATAATTGGTTTTGCCATTGTTTATGATGAAGATTCTTATTAGAAATTAATAAAGTGGAAAATCAAAAGAAAATTGGTCTTTTTTATCATAAGTAGGAAATTTTCCATTCACAGAGAATGCTTGGTTGGTTTAATAACTTAATATATATTCAATCATTATGGTGGCCTGTGAAATTTAAAGCTGTCTTTACAGAAATACAGCCGTTACCACAGCGTAATTGTTTATAGATGGATTCTATACGAATTCTGGACTATGTATTCAGATAATTGTTGAAAATGCAATAAAAGTATCAATAAACCCAAGGAATATAAACAGAAAATATTTTGAATGATTTCTAAATAACTCCCTTTGTAGAGAATGGTACTTAGATTTTTTAAATACGAGAATTAAACTTCCATACCATCTCTCAAACTAGAGGGAACTAAGTATCAAAAATCACCATGGCAGGACTACCTTGATTCCCATGTTGGTTCGAAGTGAAGTTGTCTACCTTGTAACCCCAGGCTGATCCAGCGTAACAGACAAGCCAACCCAGCGTCAAAAACGCAGCACTGTCACGCTGAACGGAGCTTGATCTCAGGATGACTCAAGCTATTTTTCCTCCCCGTGCAAATGTTTTGTACATACTGAGATTTCAAGTATGGATCTTTGTTCTCTAAAATATTGGGGGAAATGCCCTTCCAAATATTTTCTGATGGAAAAAGTGCCTTGGCCCCCCATAGTCACCGCCTCTGCACTATAAAATGTGATGCGAATCCCCACATTTTGCTTTGTTTTGTTTTTATATTTTTGCGATTTTTTTGTTGCAGAAAATAGATATATCACCGTCGGTGCATGCGAGTTTGTACAATTTTTTTTAAGCATACGTATATGGTATATGCGCGTTTCACGTTCTAAATGTTTATCGTACGATAATCAAGTGTTTATCGTACGATAAACAACTTTTTACAACTTTTCAACAAGCAGAAATAGAGCAATTGCTGAAGAGCTACATCAAACTCTTGATTACGAGCGAAACCACTTTAAATTTGAACTTTTACCGGCCAAGTATAAAGTCTGCGAAATTTCAGTAAAATCTACTTCCTATTACCAAACTTGGAAACGACCTAGATTTCAGTGCTGACTGTTGTCCGTATTAAGCCAGGAAAGAAAGTACGTCTTCAGAGAATCTTTATTAATAAGTAATACAGCCCTACAATGCTATATCTGTCTTAGACTCACGCTACCTTACCTTACAGTATTTTAATTAGCCTTACTTGATCAACTGTAATGAGTGTATGATATTTATTGTTCAATGCAAAGCAATCGGAAAATAGCCATCAGATATGCAGACTATAGTGTATGAGTGTTTCTTTTTCGCCATATCGACCAATACTCAAGAGATGCCTATTAAAATATCTGATCTAACATCAGTTCTGAACTCTTTCTTCAAAAAAACACAAAAATTTTCGAATTAATTTGTTAACCCTTCGTCATTTTGACAAACATCAGATATTCTATTCTCTCGCTCATGTATTCTAATACTAACTCAATCGTCGCCAAAAGCTTGCTTGTGGTGGTAGTGCTTAGTCAGTGAGTATTTTGAAATTATATTTTATTCTAATTGTTCGTCATTTTGCCGAATGGTTAGCTTCAGTGTAAGTTTTCTTAACAAGTTTTTTGTTGTTGACGTTAAAAACATATTTATACGTTTAAAGTTTCCTTCTATAAGTGTTAATGATCTAAGTTTTTATTTGTTTATTTAATACTAGCTGTTCCCTCGGCTTTGCCCGCTCGATGTATTCGATATATTTTTCTCGATCTGCACCTTTTCAGCAGTCGGTCCTTCCGAAGTATTGATTGATTACTTATACGCCAATTTCGGGTATCTCGACTATAAGTTATTGGATGTTAGTTATTAGGAACTCCAATATTTCATGTTTGGAAGCATAGGCACAACTATTAGTGCAATCTCTCATAAATGAGTAAAACGTAGTTAAATCGAATGATCTTGATGTACAATTGACTTCATGAGTAATAATGTAACCTGCATTATTCGCCTGATATGAGATAATTTTATCCAATAACATAAAACAGAGAATTAGAAATGTGTATCAGCAAAAATTCAGTATCAACTTCCTGCTGCTCTAAAAGTTGAATAATTTTAAAGCGTTAATATTTGACACTTGGAATGCATTCAACCATTGACCTAATTTGCTGATGTGATTATCCGATATATGACATGCATTGAGTTAGTGAATAGAATAAGAGTAAGAGGACATATGTAGCAGATGGATACTTTGAACTTACCGATGTGAAAATAAAGGCTTAGAACGATTGCTGATGACATACTACTGTGTCCAAAAAATAAGGCGACATTGTATTTATTTTGAAAATTCTTCATTTATTCTTCCAAATCAATTTCATCCCCTTCAAAGTAATCCCCGCCCGATGCAATGCACGGATTTTCCAATCTTCGAAACATTGGTTGTATTCACTTTCCGGGATGGCCTTCAGTTCCATCTTCGCTGTGGCTTGAATCTCCTCTATCGTATCAAAACGGTGTCCCCGGAGCGGTATTTTGAGCCTGCTGAACAGCCAGAAGTCGCACGGCGCCAGATCAGGTGAATACGGTGGTTGCGGAACGATATGCGTTGAGTTTTTGACGAAATGATCACGAATTACGTGTGCAGTATGGGATGGTGCATTATCGTGGTGTAAAAACCATGAATTGTCTTTCCACAATTCCGGCCTTTTTAGACGGAAAATTTTGGAAAATCCATTGGCATAAGTGCATTGCATCGGGCGGGGATTACTTTGAAGGGGATGAAATTGATTTGGAAGAATAAATGAAGAATTTTCAAAATAAATACAATGTCACCTTATTTTTTGGACACAGTATATGCCACAGTTTGAAAGTAGTCGGGAAGAACCCTTGCCCTATGGCTATTCTAAAACTCAACCGTTCCCTATTATCAGTCTATGGTACTTATTCGAAAATTCTAGGCTTCACTTCATTTCTAACGAAGAATTTGATTTAAATAAGACAGAACAGAATTACAAATAGAGCCATACGTATTGAAACTTTTAAGCCGGTACCAAAAGGCCTCCAGGCGAAGGTTTTTCCAATTGTGAGCTACAGTTGATAGACAACCAAAAGATTTTCCAAAGAAAAATGCCTCAGAATATAAAGTGCCGATTAATGAGACATTTAAATTACATATTTCATGCTTTCATATTTCTCTTTCTCTACTGTTTAATGCTTTGCTCAAGTTACGACACAAACTAATGCTCTCCATTGAACTCATCAATCAATCTTGAAGGATTGTATAAATATTTTAGATATTTCTGGCGTTATTTCTTCCTTAAATTTGCAGTAACTGTATTCATCGGAAATGAAACCAGAAGCAATAAACAAATACACAAATATGAAGACGAACAAAGTTTTTATAGCATACATCTAGCTAGAAATATTTGCATAAACATTAAAAACTACACAAAAGTTGTAATGAGTTAAAATTTTCTATGGCTATTAAAGAGCCTTTAAAATAAAACAAAACAATCGGTGGGTTCAACCAAAGTCATAAATATTGCCATAATATTTTTTACTTTTTTTCCTCAAAGTGTCTTTTACAAAATTTAAGTAAAACAAATTAAAATGCAATAAAAATATGACAGAAATACCATTGACGCAAAATGAAACCGCAGTTGCCGTTGGCATAACGTGAACTGAATATATAATTACAGCATTAAAATTTTGTATACAACATTATTATTAGAATTTTCAATATTTTGCTGTGAAAAAAATTCAATATTCACCGCTGAAAAGGTAGGTACTGTTGTCAATGTAAATGCTATGCAAATTGTCAGAACAAATAACATTCAATATTTGTCCTCATCCTGTTGCGAGAAAAAGTTAAATGAAGCATTGAAGCGTTGCAGCAATTTTGTGCCAAGAATTGATAAACAATTTTATGTTTGCCAATATATTTAAATCATAACTGAATGATTAAACGGGAGGACTTTGTGTGATTTTTTTTTTTATTATTTTGGCTTCTGTCGTTTGATGGCAGTGCTTCATCAGTTTTGGCTTCAGGCAGACGCAACGGTAAGAACAAGTTTTCAGTTCGGCGCGAAGTTTCGAATTTATTATGTTTATTATCATTTTTTTCATTTTATATTAAGTAGAATCTCTCGATTACACTTGTCGACATAAATTTTGTGCCAAAAAGGAGGACACATTGGAAGTGTTGCGGAGCAAATTGAGGCGTAATAAAATTTCACACAGCTTTACCGCACGGAGCAAAAACCCAATATGGTAACTCGAAAAAATTTTTCAAATTTTCATACAAAATGTCATTCGCATTTGTTTTTTTAAATGTTTATCATATATTGAAAAGTGTATCATCAAATATCAACTTGACACAATTTTCAACTACTCATCAATACAAATTTTTAGCTTATTATAATTTGCGAATCTCAATGAATACCGGGGACCAATTTGGCGGTTGCATGCCTTTTCGTCCGGGGTGAAGGCCCCTTTGCCGAATACCAGCTCATGGAATCGCTGAGTGATTAAATTTATTGAACTCGACCATTCCTGATCACCCGAAACGCCTTGGCTTAGTTTCACAAATCGAGATATGGCTTTCGTATGCGCTTGCAGAAAGATATTTGCTACGTCACATTGTCGTTTGTAGTTTGCCCCGACGTAAAGAAAATTATACATTTTCGAAGCAAATCGTCACTGAGGATGAGAAATGAGTTGTCTTCAACAATGTTAAATGCAAAGAGATCATGGAGTAAAAAAGATGAACCGGCTCAAAACACTTCGAAAGACGATATTCATCAAATAACTCTGATGCTGTGTGTTTGGTGGGATTTCAAGGGAATCACTTTCTTGGGTTTCTAACGGACAATACCACGACCAATTCTGAATTAACTGTCATTAACTGGTAGAAATTGATTCACTCAAACAGAAAAAGACAGAATTGATCAATAGAAAAAGTTTTGTGTATCATCAAGATAATTCGACATCTCACATAAGTTTAGTAACTCGCCAAAAGCTTTTGCAGCTTAGATGGGATATATTACCACACTCACCAAATTCTTAATATTTGGCACCTTTGGATTATTACGTGTTTGGGTCTCTACAAAACTTTCAAGATTGCAAATCCTTTACTTCCAATGGGAACGTTAAAAATTCCTTTGATACATTTTTTGCCAGGTTCAATGTTTTATGAGGTTCAAGTCATGCTACTGTTAGAAGGATGACAGAAGTAGAGGTTAGAGCAAAATGAAGAATATATAACTCAATCAAGTATTTATGCACTATGGAGAGATGATTTTCTCTCTCCAATTTCACCAATAAAAGCGACATTACTTTCCGAACAACGAAATATATAATATAATCTCCATATAATCTACATTCCAAAGCAACTTGATGTAACACCACACATAAAAATCAAGTCTAACAGCGAAATAGCTAACCAATCTCTTGAACAATGTATTCTAACCAAAACTTTTTTCTGCGTCTTGGAAAATTCAAGCAACCCATCAGTCAGACTTGTCAAATATAGCCTCTTGAACTAACGTGGTTCAATAACTGCCTTTTTTATCTATTTTTGCTCCCACGTAGCCTGTTGCACAAATTCGTCATTTCATTATCTACCATTTCCAATTTTTTGTCCAAATCTTGTTCAAACTATTATTATTATTTGTGGCGACTTGGGGTATTATTTTAATGGGGCGATAGGCATGTCCGTGAGCCGATTTCGTTCATTTCAATCCAAAGAACTTTGTTTGAAGTTGTAGTCTGTGTACTGAGTTTCATTCAAACATACTAATACTAAGCCAACTCAGTCGAGGGATTTTATCAGGAAAAGATTATCTTTTCTATACTTGCCACACTCCCTTCTATGTGTTGCAAACGTAGCGACAAAGTGTAGGGTATAAATAAACTAGCTAACCCTTTCACCCCCGCCCAATAACCAGCTGCCAGAACATTTTTTTTTTTTCTTAATTTCCAGGCTTATTTAGCTTACATAAGTCATTTTGGAAGTTTTTAGCTCTCTGTACTAATCCGGTCACTAGATATCAGAAGTTGCTTTAGGAAGTATTTTGGTTTTAGAAAAAAAATAAAAGCGAAGGATGACAAAAAGTTAGAGGTTAGACCAAAATGAAGAATATATATTTCATCATCTCTGATTTCCACTAATGAAAGCGAATTTACTCTCCGAACAACGAAATACAAAACATGCATAAAGGCATCTTGAACTAACGTGGTTGAGTAACAGTCCTTTTTTGATTTATTTTTGCTACCGCGTAGCCTGTTTGTTGGTATAGAGGGTGCCACGCCAACTTGTACCAAATTCGGATCTGACTAAACCGATTCGGGCGAAATACCCGATCAAGAAAATATTATCTTTTCTATACTTGCCAAACTACATTCTATTCGTTACAAACGTAGCGACAAACTATATATATTCTGAGTGTAGGGTATAAAATAAGCTAGTTAAATAGACTAAGCCCAAGTAATATAAAATAAACAAAATTTTACACAGAAACTACATATGAGTTTTCTAGAAACCCTATGCCCCGTGAAGAGAAAAAATTTTAGAGGTATAACAAACACGAAGCTTACATCTTAAAAATTAGACAATTTGAACTTATGAATTCTTTAAAACGTTTGCAAATAGTAAAATATCATCTGTATTAAATTCTTTACACATTTTATAAAAGCACAACACTGATATCAATTTATTTTATAATCAATAAAAGTATGTTTTCATTTAATCAGTCTTATTTTATTTTGTTGTTTGCTGTTATAACAATTTTCGTTAATAAATTTTGTATGAAAAAAAAAACACTACACCTGGCTTTGACTGCGTTACGAAAATTTGGCCATAAAAATGTTAACATGGCTACAACATAGGCTTCCACCAGACATGGCTGAGCATATTTAATCTCGTGTGTTAATCTTGAACGTGATTTTGATGAACGTTGTTGCTCAGCATGGTATGGGGGTTTCTAGCTGAATCAACGTGTTTTATTTAAATTTTTTAATATCGGGTTTATGTACTATATAGCTTATTGATTGGATGTTGAAGATGCGCTTGTTAAGTTGATTTATTGAACAAATTTGCTTGTTCAGTAAATAAGTCAATTAGTTAATTGTTATGGATATTATGTTGTGTTTGAGTGTATGAGTTTACTTTGATGTCAGCCTTTTTAGGCTCAAAATTTTCAGAACATTCACGAGTACCATCTCTGAAAATTTCATTCATTTTCGTTCACCTTATTTCATTTTACAGGCATCTAAAGTGAGTGTATACAGTGGAATATTTATGAAAGAAATATAACGGAATATTCAAATTTTCTCGCTCTCATTCTCAATGTTTCAATTTACATTGCAAATCATAAATCTTAACTAAACAGGGTGAAAAAACATGAATAAATTTTTCAGGGATGGTACTTCAATATGTTTTGAAAATTTTGAGCCTAAAAAAGCTGATATCGGTGATGAAGTATTTGGGAAATTGATGTTTTTTGAAAAAGTCAATTCTTTTTATCTTCTACCACATAGAAACCGTTCAGGCCTTCATTTATTCAGATTTGCAGTTTTTTTGTCATCTACTAGTACACAACTACCTAAAAATAATATTAAAGCTAATTTGGATTGTGTTGGTTTTTTATATTCATCAATGAATTTTTTTGTTTTACTTACGAGTTTTTTTTAACACAATTTAAAACTTTTTTTTTAAGCAATAATACTGGTCAAAAAAATTTTATCGATTTTTTTTATATCTTCAACATGACAGACCAATCACTGAAAAAAGTTTCAGCCTATTTAGAAAACATGAGGGTAATGATAGGCCCATTATAGATGGAATGACCCACATGCCAAATCTGCAGGCGATCGGTTGAACGGTTTTGGACATTAACCACAAAGTTTTTTACCGAACGTAGGGGTCCCCTTATTAAGTCTTTCGTCATATAATAATAACAAATTCTCATTCGATTAGAGATAATTTTAGTACTGCTGACTCTAAAGACCGAAGATATGACGAAATATATGGACTCTAAATAAAAATAGCTTAAACTGAGCTTCTTAATGTGAAAGCAACGTGGTTTGAATTCGGTGTGAATCGATTGACCGGCCTTCGTGAAAATGATATTTAAAAAATATTTTTGTATTAGGGCCACCCTAAAGATGCACTCAAAATAAAAGTTTTATAGCCCTTTCTATGCTTCTTAACATAAAAGACAAACAGAGTATATTCCATATCAATCGATTAAGGGTCTTTGTGAAAATGCTATTTTAAAAATATTTTTGTATGAAGGCCACCCTAAATATGCACTTAATCGAAATAAAAACTTTCCTTTTAACAAAATTGTTTGCGTATAGTATTCTAAGACCTACTGAATATACACACAAAATTATAAAGTACCGGACAAGCCGTTTCGGAAGAGTTTTGTTACAAACACTGTGACACGAGAATTTTATATATTAGATATATGTATATGTCCAGTCACATTTTAGAAAAAAGTTGTCATTTCAAATAAATAAAAATTAAATCAAAATTCAAAAAATAGTATCAAAGCAAAAAATACTTCACTTACTTCTGATACGAGCTAGTGTTAAAGCGAGGCTGCGAGGCACCCCTTTCATTAAAAATAAATTCGCCTCGCTCGACCGTCTCGCTCTCGCCTCGGTTGAACGAGGTTGCCTCGCAGCCTCGGTGAAGCACTAATAATGGTAAAACAAAGTGGTCATGGAAAGGATTTAAAAAGTCATAAAATTTTCGTTTTTAATATTATTAATATTTTTTTTTGTAAGAGATTAAAATCACTAGTTATGATGTTCAGCAACGAGTATTGATTTTGAGCTATCTATTCCAGTGAATTAAATTGTGTGCAATAAAGAAACATATAAATTGAACGATAGTTCAAAAAAAAAAATTTTATCGATTTTTTTTATATCTTCAACATGACAGACCAATCACTGAAAAAAGTTTCAGCCTAATTAGAAAATATGAGGGTAATGATAGGCCCATTATAGATGGAATGACCCGTATGAATTCCGAAATATCGCAAAAAGGCGTTAATTGGGATAGGTTAGGTTAGGTAAGAGTGGCAGTCAGTTACGAAAACCGACTCACTTAGACCAAATGTGATACATTGTGATACCACAGGGTCTCTGACTATACTCTCTGGTTGAACTAACCAGATTTCGTAATGAAACTAAATAGCTGACCTATAGTGACATATCTAAGGTCATCCAGATCATCAAATAAAAACGACCCAAGTGTTTTGTGGCGTTTTCAGATCCTACCCACACATTTTTGGGTAGGTCAGGTTGCGAAATATGTTTTAGATGAGAAATGTGTGTACACCTTATTCTCAGTGCAACAAATATTGCTTTTGCAAAATACTTAGTTGTGCCATTTTCAATAAAGGAGTTGCATGGAATTACTTAATGAAAGGAAAGGAGTGTTTGAAGAGAACAAACAGAGTTACCTAATCATAATAATTGCTTCGTATTTAATGTTGTTTTCTTTAAATGATATAATTTTTTATTAATATTTTTAAGTTCACATTAAAAGTGCAAGTCTTTTTTTCAATAATTTATTGCTTATCACATAAAAAATATATTTCTTGGCTATTTAGTTAGCAACAAATTCTTCATTTGTTGTCGCAACCCGTTGAGTAAACATCTCAAGTTACGCTCCCCCATAAAACGTATGCTATAGTCATGTGGCACCATCACAATTTTCTGACAGCAAATAAACATTTAAAATAATTAGGGGCATTCTAAATAATTTGGCAACCAAAAGACATAAATAAAAATATTCCAAAATATCATATATCAGCGTTAAAGGGTGTCACAAGAAAATTTCATAATAACTAAACAGAAAATGTATGGTAAATATATTAGTGATGACATTTGGATTTCTTGCAAATGTACTGAAGTTGTTGAAATGGAAAGTACTTTCTGCAGATCGAGCTTACTTTGTTTAAAATTCTTTAATTTGTAAATAAACAAAATGTCATATGTACACTCGTATGTTCGAAAAAATCGAAATACAATGGAAAAACATCGCGCAAAAAGGGACTTAAGACAATTTCTTAAAGCGAAATGAATGATTAGTGCCTCATTAATAAGCCTTCAAGTTATTTCTATAAAGCAAGAAGCAAGCAAGGGGATGCACTCCAATACTACTTCATATCAATAAATTTTGAAAAAGGTCCTTGCAATGTTGAATTCAATAAATTTTCAACTCAAAGAATATTTTATATATAATTAAATTACTCAATTCGGAAATTCAATTCGATGCACATTCTTCTGACAATGCAAATTTTCTCTTTTTTGGTAAGTTCCACGCAACCTTCTGAAGCAGAAGAAGACAGAATGTAATTATAATACTCATAACTTTGTTTGTGTGTGATTTATATGTAAATACATATATTGTGGGGAAAAAATAAGATTTCAATATGAAGGTTATGCTAATCTATTCTTTACCTTTTTATTTTAGTAAATTTAGATGTCCATAACAAAAAAGTACATTTGCTCTCCAAAAAGTACATTCCAAGACTCAATTCAGTACATATCCACAAAACTCAAATGCCATCACTGATACATACGAATAAGTAAGTATATTAAAATTTTAAAGTGATGTAAATTCTGAAGAAAATAAAATAAAATAATGATGTAAATAAATTTGACGTAAGCAACTTTGAATGTTTCGAAATTATAAAAGAGTGTAATTCTTATATATAACTCAAAAAATAAAAATAAATTAAACAAAAAAAGTTCTGAAACTTGATTCTGGTAGAGGACCGAAAATACAAATATAGACGAGTATGTGTCAGCATTTTGAAAATTTACATCAAAAAGTTTTTATACAGTGGGTCGCAATACTCGCATTTGTTAACACAAATCAATTGGAATGATATCGAAAAACATGAGCAAATCTACATTTAAGATGAATCTTGCTCTCAAGTTTCTGTAGCATAACATTTAGCAAGAAATATTTTCGTAATACATTTTAACCCATGGGTCCATGGGTGGGTCTTTTGCCACACATTTTTTTAGAAGCTACGTAAAACTCCACTTAAAAAGAACACTTTTCAGGTTTACGGTTGAAAAATAATGCGCTAAAAAGTACAACGTATTTGATTTTCTTTTTTAATTAGAGGAAAGCATCGAAAGCCTGTGGTCGTAGCAGTTAGTGATGACACACAAAACTCAGCACAATGTGTGACGAAAATTCCATCCTTCCATTATAAGCGTTTAACGCTGTCATAGGCGATACTGCTCAAGAGTTTGTTGTTGTCTATTGCAAATGTTGTTACTTTGTACCTGTGTTTCTCTAGCGTTGCTTGCGTGTTGCAGCATTTGCAATAGTGTCGCAATCTGTTGGTTGCTGCTGCAACAGTGTTGTTATTCATATACCTACCAGCAGATATCTATCAGAATGTTTTAGTTCCTTCATAGGTAGACACGTTTGATGTAAACGATATCCCTGCAATGCGAAAAATTTGAATTCGGAAGGTGTGAGTATAAGATATGAGGTAACTTTTGTGTGCTGAAGTTTCGCGGTAAAGAGTACAACCTTAAATTTATAGTATCACCCCATAATAAAAAAAACCATAAGTTTATACATACTGTCGTTTAGTCGTTGGCTATCGCTTTTTAAAAAATTTCACAACGTTGATACAAGTATATATGTATATTAGAGGCATATTTTTTTATAATCTTTGTCGTACAGTATAAGAGGCTGTTCATATATTACCTAGCGCCTGGGGTAAATGAAATTTTAGAGTCTGTGACAGTTTGGGTTCGGATTTATATGGGAAGTTGTGACTCAGGAGGAGGGTGGTGGCAAAAAATGTTCTAACACAGTAATACGTTATATATTAACACGTCAAAGTTTCCGACGATTTTTTTACTAAACAATTATGTGCAGCAAACCAATTATTAGAAAACTTTTTAATTCATCATTAAAAATTTTAAAAATATATTTTATTTTATCTTGGGCATAAATAATTTTCTAGATTGATGCGTCATTTACGTACATAATTCATAAAATTGTTTTCATGCATCTGATTACGAAAGAATCAATTTCGAGAAAATCAATCGAAATAATTAAATGGCACCAAACCTTCAAACGTAGCAGAATTAAATGTGGGTTGAATTGGTTTACGGACACACCTACCACATAAACAAATAAAATGTAATATTGAGAGAACTTTCCCATGTAATGCAGCCAAATTCTTCACAAATACTGGGAATAACTCTGACAAGCTCTGTAAAAAAGCTGTTAAATTTCAACTGCATGATTCAAAGTTTCACGTCAGTTCTAGTAATAATTTAGGCAAGGCCTAGACAAAAATTTGGAGAACTTCAATTCTATTCAGTTTCTGCTACAGCAGCAAACATTATCTTGGGAGCACCCTAAAATACATGGAGCATAGAAAACTTGGAGGAAATAGACACAGACCTTTTCAATGATAAAACATTTCTTATTTAAAAATACAGAGTTTTCCGGAAATGCTTATCATAAGAAATTTATTGATTAAGGAAAATTTAATTTCCACTTGTTTCTAATGATGATCTCTAGATGATATTCAAAATTCACTTTGGTATAATTTTACTGGCCTTTTTAAACTCTACATATTTATGGGTTAAAAAAACATCCAACTGAGTACGGCTATATAATCCGCACTGAAAAACTAAAAAAATTCTGGTATTCCCACAATATATTCAAGCTTATTTTTTAAATCCGTGGAATGACCCTTACAGTGCCTCCTACTGGGGAATTCTTGAAACTTTAACACTTTTGTACTAGTCTACTACGCAACCTACGAATCTTTCTTTTAACAAATTCAGAAAAGTACTTTAGAAACTATAAATCTTTATTGAACCTGAATTCAAGACTATAGTTTTGGGCAAACAGAGTGATGTTATATTTTTCATATATTGTTATATTAATGCTAAACTTCAAATCTTTGCATTTTTAATAAAAAACAAAACAATTGTTGTTCATCAAACTCATATTCTATGAAGCTTATGATGCCTATATTGCTATTGATATATGTACATATGATCGTTTGAATAAAGTAAGCACACTTTGACGTGTTTGCTCAGCATTAAGAGCACTTTTGTTTTATGAAAGCATTAGTTAAAACTTTGCACCGAAAAATTTGAGCAAAAAATTTTCTACCACCAAGTAACCTTCGACGTGCACTAAAAAATTTTTTCAAATATAAACGATGTGGTAGTGAAAAATCTGACACTCAGCACATTGCACATTGATTGATTACAATGTAACAAATGTGTGTCGTATGTGTGTACTCGTATGTAGACGTCTATGCTTTTAGCAACTTTTTTCATATATTAACTAAGAACTGCTAATGAAACTTTTATTATAAAGCTTCCGGTGCTACATAACAAATAAGGAAAAGTTTAAAAGTTATCTAAATGTTGGAGAATATTTGTTATAAAATTTTTGATATTCCAAGGAAACCATATGAAAGCATTATTGAATATAACTTGTTATATTTCCATTTTATATTTTGCTAATCGAAATTTAAATAATTTGTTTTTTTTTTGCTTTTGTTCAATGAAAATAAAAAGTCCTATCTTACAACGAATAAATTGGGCATATTTTCTCTTTTGATCTCATCAGTTCAATTAAGTTTAATACCATGAAATTTAAACAAGGATTTCTCTAATACTACGGATAAGTATTACTTTAAAATCTACATAGTTAAATGCTACAAATTTAATACAAAGAACTATGCGAAATTCGATTCTAGAGAGGCACTAAACAAAAATTGAAAAATTTCACGACAAAGCGCAGTGTACGATGCACTATGTGTGAAGTTGAGGAAATTTTGCCTAGCCCAACTAAAGTATCCTTCCAAATATAATTGATGAAATAGCAAAGAAGCAAAGCAAAAATCCAGGAAATCGTTGGAGCCACCAATGGTGATGGCTATGGCTACATGGAAGAAGCAGCATTTTCGAGTAGATGAATTACTTAGATAAGCTTGCTGTTGCTTTAACAGAAATTTCAATCTGTCAATGAGGATATCAACGAAGTATGTTAACTTTCATTATCTGAATCGAAGAACAATTGTTGATCATATTATCTTGTTAGCGCTATTCAATACGGTATGTCCGCCTACGACTTTGCAGTGAATATTGAACGCATCCTAGGCAATTTGCGGTATTGAGGTGATTGAAATGGCGACTCTTGGTGTTGTTGTGGCTAGGCTAAGCCCTATTACAGCGAATGAGCTTTAACACATCAGCTGGCAATGGAACTGGCTGTCAGGAAACACTGGATTATTGCAATGTTTAAAAAGCAGACTCAATGACATAGAAAACAATGTTTCGTAGAAAACAAGTACCTACATTCGATGAAAATATTTGATTCTCAAAGATGAGAGAAGATGATATAATGAATGCTGCAGGCAGTTTTATAGAGAAATATGCTGATAACGTAGCTCAAGAATAATGGACTGAATTCATTCATCTGATGCACATTTATGAATTAAACTTCCGAGGATGTCTTCCTCCACTTGAGTTGTGCAAACTGACACTTATCTAGTGCTGAATAATTCTGGAAGGCAGTTCAAGTTTCTCAAAAAACACACAGTTATTGCAAAAAGAATTTTCAGGAAAAAAATTTATTCAACTTTCTGTTCATACTTTAAACGAATCGTACATGGTTTTTATCTTGGTTTCATCGGTTCAAAAAGCAGCAAATCTTTAATCAAGAGATTTGTTAAATGAAACTCATTTTTCCAAAATGAAATTAATCGCAGCACAGTAATATTTTATTAAATTTTTTCTGTTTAGGTCACCCTGTAAAATATTATTGTTATCAGAAACTCTTGAAATATCATCACAAAAATTTATTGCTGACAATGATAACAATTCATCAGTCGCCAACTGAAAACCGTTAAGCACAAATAGAAAAAGAAGTGAAAAGCCAGACCGAATGTTGACTTAGCTAAGTCAATAATAAAGTATTCATATTGTTGACTATCTTTGCACTGAGGGTGCCTAAATACAACAAAGTAATCGCTTGTTAACGATTTATTTACTCATGTACCGGATATTTACTCATGTCATATCGCTGGTATGAGTAGCGCTTATGCCGCAGATAAAGCAGTTCGTACTGTGCATTTTATTTGCATGCAAGCAAAAATATTGAAATTTATTAAACTGCACATTTATTGTTTGCAATTAATATTAATCAGTAGGCTAACGAGTATTTTCAATAAGAAAATCAATTGAAAATTGATTTATGTGTTCAACTTAATTGGTTGTTTAAGCGAATTTACATAAACTGATAAAAATATTTGATGAAGATATATGAGCTAGCTCACATATCTGTATGAACTTTGGTCAAAATGTTAAATGTTCTTGAAGGAACAAAAAAAACCAACATAAAATACATTTTTGGCTGCAACAAATGGACACCTTCCGGCGTAAAATAAAAAAAAACTATATCAACGCCACCTCGAAAATTATTAAGAAGTTCTATTTCAGCAAACATTGTAATCTCGGAAGGGATATATTTCAATTGTCGAGACGATCGATCCAATCTTAAGCAGTGTTTAACCGTCTTATTTAGAGCTAATCGATGAAATCTGTAATATGATAAATGGCATTAACTTCTTGCGTCTTCCAAGAGAGAAGTAGTAGCTCAATGACTTCTACAGTTACATATATCTTTGATATCTCAAAGTACTGGGATCTGCTTTAAGTGACCATTTTACTCAATTCACAATATAAACATGTAAGAATATAAGTGTAACATGAAATTATTTTGAATCTAGGGGCTAGTGTGAATGTCAACTCAAATCAGCGGAATCAAATCAGGCACAATTCGCAATACAGCCGCAAATTCATTGAAATGATAAACAGCACCCAGTTCACTACTGACCTCACGAAAAGAGAATATACATCGAGGAATTTGGAAGTGGATCCCGATTTATCAAACAATCACCTTCAGTGACGAGGCCCATTTTTGGATGAAAGAGCACGTCCACAAGCGAAATTATCGGATGTGGGACGATACTAACCCACACGAGGTCCACCAAGTGGCAATTCATCAGCAGAAAGTCAGTGCTAGAAGTGGATTGTGGGTCGGGAGTATCATCAGTCCATAATTACGATGCCATTGCAATCAACATCAACGGACAGTGCTACCGATCGATGATAACGAAATCTTTCAACACAGATTGGATGATATACATGGCACTACGTTCCACACAGCTCATGCCCACGGGCGATATGAAGGCATGGTTATCTCACGCAGAGGCGACGTGAACTTGCAACGAATATCATGCTATTTGACACCATTATATTTTACTTTTTTAACTTTTGGGGTTTCCTTAGGTCTATTCTAATAAGCCGCAAGCGACCGGTGTCCTTATAGTCAACATAGCCAGTGCCATCGCTTAAATTCAACCTGATTTATGAGCTAGAGTCTTCGAATATTGGACGGGTTCTCGTTACGCAGTGAAGCCACGACGGTCATTTGAACGATGTCATACTTCACACCATACACATTTTAAATAGAAAAAAAAGCCTTGATTTGAAAAGTCCTTAAGTTTTCAGGACTGTCTAGGTCGCAAGTTAAAAGAATTCTTTTTTGAAAATATGTATATCTCTATCTTTTGGTTGGACCAAAAATCATATTGCTCATGAATAGCTCATGAAGAATTATTGGGTGTTACATAAAAAGAGCTATGTGCGTTTTACTCCGTTCCTATAAGATAACACGTTTACTTGAAAGCTTATACACCCTAATTTCAGGGAATACACACTTACTTTATCATTTCGTTTGTGCCGTAGAAGGCATTATATGTAGGTATTTTAATATGATTCCAAAAAAACTGCAAAGATTATTCTGAAAAATTGTTAACAAAATTGAAGACTTTAAAATTTTTGCACAAGGTGGTTAATTTATCAATAATTAACATATCAAAAAAAATAAGGAAAACCAAAATGGAGAAACACTGAAATAAAAAGTATAATAAAGCTATCTGTGATGTTCTTACAAATCTTTTTAGATATTTTGGCTTAAGTCTACATAAATTTAAAGTTTTTTTGCTTTTCATGACGTTCGAATGGTTGTTCTCGGATGTTTGTATGATTTTTTTGAAAAATAGTTCATTTGACGCAAAATCAGCTTTAATGCTTTAAAAGCTGTAATATTGCTTTCTAAGTCTTATTCTTAACTATACTCTTGCAAAATTTGAGCCAAATCGGAGATGGTCGTGACCCGAAAAACTTTCGATTTGGTTAAAAATTTTGAAATGTCTCAGTAGTAGCACAACTGAGACAGTTTTATCTACAGATATAGCAGGAATTAAATCTACTCAATTGGTCAAGGGGCATTCATAACTTGTTAGTGGTATTTTCATTTCCCAATTTTATCAGTTTTTCATAAAATTTAGAACTCTGCCCTCGTACCACTTTATTTATTTTCAAATAAATAAAGTTTTCGTAGGCTTTAATAAATAAACACACGATTGTACCAAGTCAAGTTAAAATCGTTCAAAATTTTGCAATCCTATGTTAACTTCTTTTTATAAGAACAACTTAACTTTTATTTCATTATCTTCAATTGATCTATCCTGTCATACTAACAACATTCCTGTGCATTGAACAACTCCACTGCTGTACGCAATGCAAACCGATATCCGGTTCATTGTCTGCTTCCGCTGACCATATCGAAGGTATGCTGAACGTTTCCTTAGTGGCAAAAGTGCTTTAATTTCAAGAGGAAAGAATCATTTTAATACTAGCAATTACAACAATTATTGTGTTTCAGAAGCATTGTAATTTTTCACATTTTTTTTCTTCAAAAGATATGCGTTTGTGTTTTTTTGTTGTCTTTGAAATTCACTCGCATACTGAGATTTTGTAAAGAATTTTTTGGTTTTTATTGTGATTTTGTATGAGTTCAGTAAAAATTTGTCATGCTGCGTAGTAAATTGTGAATAAATTGTCAACAAAAATGTTTGTAGTTATTAATTAATTTCTTTTAGATGTGTACACACCTGTAGGAGTACTTTACTGTTTCCACATTTTACTAAATTTTCGATATTTTCGACACATTCCGAACGATATTTTTGGACTTATTCGACTTTTCCAATATACTTCCACATCATTTTTTGTAATAACCAAATTTTTGTATTGACAAAATTTTTTGACATTTTTCAATATATTTTGACCTTTTTAGCATTTTCTTCATAATTTTTTGTACATATTTCGATCATAAAGTTTTTCTAGCGCATTTTTAGGATTTTTTGTCTAAGTCAACATTTATGAGCTACAACTTTCAAAACAATTTTTGAATGTTCCAATATTTTTGACTTGTTCAACATTTTCAATATTTTTCGATATATTGAACATTTATCATATTTTTCGAGTTTTTCTTTTGCGCTTTGTGCACATTTATCTATCCACAACGTTATCGACAATTTAGACACACTTATTCAAGATTATTCGAAACTTCTACGTTAATCGATAATTTGCTACTTGTCCAAAATTCTTCAATATAAATCAACTTATAAAGATTTTTTCTTGCACCGTTCACAGGTTTGATCTATAAATCTGAAATTTTGTAAATATTGATTTTAAATTCAATGATAAATAAAACATTGGCAAAAAACTAAATAAACTGAATTTTTAAAACAAACACCCAAATCTATATATTTAACGAGATTGCGTCATCAAAGTTAAAATTCAAATTCCAATCAGCTGTGAATAGATTTAGTTTACCTACAAAAATTACAAACCAACTGTGTTCAGTATTCAGTACACTGATGAAAATTTGAAATAACATCACTGCCCACATACATATACATCTCTCTATGAACAGTTTTAGTAAGTATGTACTCATCCTTAAGTACAAACTCTTAAAGGTATTCCTGCACAACATGATATCCGGAAGTTCACACTTTGTTCTTGTCAACTTGAATGCATAGCAGCAGGACCTGTTTAGGAAAAATCATAAAAAGTATAAAGTCTGACCTTGACATGAGTTTTATGAATGAAAATAATTTATGTTGTTTTGCTTGGTTGCTTTTAACTTAATTTTCAATTGCTATTTATTATGTATTAAATTGTTTTGAAATGAGTTCATGCACCCATACTTAAAACACATGGGGGGCTTTTTAAATGACAAATTGCAACCAAGTCAAGACTGTGCAATTGTCATTTTGGTGTAACTGTCACCTGGTGAGTGCACTCTTTTTTTTAGTTGATTGTCTATTTTGAAAGTATTTATATTGTCTTTGGAGAAAATGGGAATGGTATTGATTGATAAATTTTTTTTTAGGAAAATAATATCGTTAGGGCTGCTATAGCTATAACATCCCATATCGATGCCTTACTTTTCTGAGCTGCTGCAAGTAAACAGACAGCTGTTTTTGAACTAGTCGAAGATTTTCCGAAAATTTCTCACAATGCCATGTAGATGTTCTTGAATAATTGGACAAAGAATAGAGTGCTACCATGTCCTATAATTAATCTTGTTTCACAAAAACAAATGAACATCTTCTTCTTGCTCTCTGGATCATGTACTTAGATGAGAGCTTGGAGAGTTTTCTCGTTGAACTCGCGTGGTTTCTGATCAAGCTCACCATTATGTTCACAATCTCAAAACAATTCCGGGGTGGTGGGACTGGCATGGCGTTGGTTGGCCCATGCAAAGTTAAGACGATGGCTATAACAGTGAACGTACTTCATCAATGGATAACAATTCTTCATCATCAGCTGGACGCCACTGACTCGACATGTCGAGACTATTGTGCCTTTTTAAAGCCACTTACGTGATCCTACAAAACGGGTAAGAAGATTTTCAAGAGATTCAATAAGAACTCTGGTAACATTAAAAGCACCCCTGAGGAAGCCGAAAATCCATTGGCGAAACGTTGGATAAAAGGATGAAATAAAATTTGTTTTATTTGCATTAAAAATATATTGACCTAAGAGCCCAAAATCTACAAATTGATAAAAGCTATATTCAGCTATATATCATAACCTTGACCAGTGTATTATTTCATATGAAAGTTCAAATTTGTGCAACGTCTTTGGAAGGCTTCAGTTATTTTTCCAGACCACTGGACGTAAATCGGTAAATATCCAATGAAGCTTTTGCAAGAAATAAGTCTTCGTGACAGTCGACTGAGACATAATGTCATATGTTCAGTGCCTGATATGTCCAAGGTTTCATCCACGAGCAGGATAATGCATGTTGCATTACCAATTTTTAGAATAGTTTTAATGATGATAATGTCAGAAGATATCTGGACAATTTTATTTTGAATATCTGAACTCACATACGTGGTATTCCTTGAGCTTGTCAGATGGTGTCTTCTTAAGTTCACATCACCGGAATTAATTCAAAAACACAAAAGAGCTCGAAATTTTCCATCGTACAATTGTTGTCGTTTCGCGGACAAAAATCCACTAACGTAGTCATCTCTTACGGGAAATTCTTGCTCAGTTCAGAAGAAAGTTTCTACTATCGATCTCATAGCTGATTTGTTTTTTTTTTTTTTGTGGTACTCCTTGTTCAATGATAGATTGTCCAAAGTTTTTCTGGATTTTCGTGATTTCTTTGTCAACTCCTTCATGAAAAAACTGGCAGCACTGTTTGCAGTACATACTTAGCATGTTCTTGTTGGAAATAAGCGAGAAAAAGGAAATCTTTAATCCAATTTCTCTTAGAAAAATGTCAGGTTGTCGATTGACATCTCTTGGAGAGATATATCTTACATCTATTGAAAAATTCTACAATTCTAGAAACTCGGAGAAAGGAGCCTCCCCGAGCCCTATGGCCCTTTAACAATGTATGTCTGTTAATAAAACCATAAATGTGCGCTCTCAACGTTTGAGTGGCGTGAAGTTCAAAATTCCTAATTGCAGCAGCATACCTGCTATATGAATATTCAACTTCCTAGATTCTCTTCTAGAGAGCTTTTTATGCCTATGCATAGTTTGCGACATCAAATAAAGTGGCGAGTGCCTTTTATCATAGGCTACGGTTTCATAATTTTATTACATACTTCCAATAGACGCAATCATTCCACTTGCCTTAAGAGCAGATCACGATTTTAACGATTGAATAAAAAATTACAACATATCTTCCAAATGCTATTTCGTGAATCATTACCATATACTTTCCAAAATTGATATCTCCTTATAGAAATTATCGCCACACTGAAACCCATGGAAGTCAAAATTCTGGTCTATAGATGGCCTACTGCAAACGTGAAGAATGCGCTCTACTTTGTACACATTGAAAAGTTTTTCTAGCTTTATACTGACATCAACGAAGAAGTTTCGCTCAAATCAACCTTAACTGTCAGCTGCAGTGAATTCTTGGTGAGCTAAAGCAACTACTAGCTAACTACTAACTAAGGATTTTGCCCTGATTTCCCCATTGAAGCCGCACTGTGTACTTTTAATGAAGTTAAACCAAAAGTACCTTTAATTGTTGACTAACCAAATTTTAATTTAAATTTAGATATTTTTTCGGTTATTTTCCAACAGCTACAAAGATTGATTACCTTCTGTCTCAAAATATCTCACATTATTTTTACATTTCACGTTTTTAAATTAAAGTTTATGTATTTACACTTTCATTTTTTATTTAAGTATGCAGCAATTTGCCTGTCAACATTTCCTTAACCTTCATTTGTGTGTTTTTTCTGCTATCTTGATGATGTTCAGACCAAATAAAGTCTGTTAATCTTCTTATTTTATACAGACTGTGGGAAATTCTGCCTAACGTAACAACCAGACACCTACAACATTTGGAAAGTCAATTTTTTCGTCGTTTATTTTTTGGTTTTGTTTTCACTTTTATTATCGCTTTATAAGATAATCACAAACAAACGAGATTTACATGTTAACTGCTCGTATTAACTTAATAATAGGATTTTCTTAACTTAAGCTAATTATAATTATTTGGCATTTTGTATTTAAGTTGCTTTGAATGTTGTGTAGAAAAAGAGAGAAAGTGTTAGTTGCTTCTGAATTGATTGCTTTTTTTAGTAATTTTTTCATGTTCATTGAATATGCAACAGAAGAAACTGAAATTAAATATACCTCCTAAAGTAATAAATAGTTTTACCCTCAAGCAAGTCTGAGTAATGATATTTAGTATGATTTACTATGAAAGCTTTTTCATCTTATCAATGCTAAAAGTTATATAGCTATTTATTGGCATTAATAAAGTTATTCTCTGGAAGAAAAAAAATCATTTATTCTTATATATGTTAACAAAAGTATTAAGAAAAGATAGGGGGGAAATAAGGGAAGCTGGAAAGGACTGTCTGCCAATAAATCATTCACACACTGAACATAATGGTATTTTTTTCCATAAAACTGAAAAAAAGATCCCTTTATAAATTTAACACACCATCCATATCTTAATCAAATGGTGCTGTCGATGATGATGCCATAATCAACAGATGCAAATGGTTTTTGGACTTAGAATGTTGTCATGAAATTTTTGTGTCAGCCTATCAGACCATTTTCATGTTGAAGCTTAAAATAATTTCAAGTCACAAAAATTAACTTTTTAATTACTATAGAAAGCCTGAAAATTATTTAAAAGTTAAAGGGGAATATGGTTTCTTCCATTTATTTTTATACCCTACACAGAGGGTATATTCACTTTGTCATTCCGTTTGTAACGCATAGAAGGGGGCGTGGTAGGTATGGAAAAGTATATATATTCTTGATCAGCGTCACCACCTTAGTCGATATAGCTGTGTCCGTCTGTCTGTCTGTCTGTCCGTCTGTCCGTCTGTCTGTCTGTCTGTTGAAATCAAGTTTACGGGAAAACTAAGCAAGCTAATTCAATGAAATTTGGCACACAGGTCACACTTTCTGGCAAGCTGCTAGCATATAAAAATGGGCGAAATCGGTTAACGGCCACGCCTTCCGCCCATACTCTATGTAAATATACCCAAGTCCATTTTGAAAAAAAGTTGCTGCGATTTTTATGAAACTTGGTGATTTGGTGAAGCTGAGAACGAAATTAAGATTAGGCTAGGTTTTAAGTTTGCAAAGGCTCTTAAAGAGGCATGGCACAGCCCTAAATTTTAACTTTTATAACGCCATAGCTCGTAAACCGTGTAAGATATTGTGATGAAATTCGGTACACGAATATAGATCTTATGAATCTTGAATTTCGCATAAACTGGGCGGAATTGTAAAAAAGGGCATTTCACTTCTTAGCAATTAAAAAATTGGATATCATATAACTCCAAATTGACAAATATGATTTTCATTAAAATTTTAGGGATGATACCACTGAAAGTAGTCAACAATACAAGCTACGTCAATACACTGAAAAATTTTTTTAAGGGCGTGGCACAGCCTACAATATTTATAAACGTTATAAAAAGAGAACTAACAACGCAATCGTTATGAAATTTAATAAGGCGGATATACTTGCTAAAAGGTGTCTTCTTGCAAAATTTTGGCACAACTGTGCCGGTGGGTGTGGCACCTCCCATATAAGCGAAACACGTTTAATGCTATAGATAGTGTGCTATGAGAGTAATCTTCATAAAATTTTGTGTAGAGGTGTCGGTTATTATATGCTTCAGAATTAAATGAAACTTGACAAGATTGCATCAGTGGGCGGGGCACCTCTCTCACTAAAATAAAATAAGTGCTATTTTAAGTGAACTATTGGAGCAATTGATCTGAAATTTGATGTAAGTGGTTTACTGGGTATTAGGTACATATGAATCACAAGCTGGCGAAATAGCAACAGTGGGCGTGGCACCTCACATACAATTAAAATACCTTATGTGGCATAACTATCGAAATATATGAGCAATGATACAGAAATTTGGTGTAAGAGGTTTATTTGTTTATTTGTTTATTTGTTTAATGTCTTTGGATAACAATATCCTTACAGACTACTGACAGAATTATTTGCGGGAATGAAACTAAATCTCTCAGAAACACTAGGTGTGGTTCGGATAAACTCCGGACAAGAAAAGAGGGGCCCCATTTAGAGAACAGTGTGTGGCACCTCCCAAACAAGCAATAACTTGAAAACGAAATGCTGAAAGAAATAACTAAGTTCATAAAAACAGCTACATAAGTTTTCTGAATTAAAAAGTTACTTTCAGTGTAATTCAATCCTTTGCATAATTTACATGCCTTAATAATTTACATACATGTTCTATGTACATTCTTCGACTTCTATCGACTTTTTGAACATTTTACGACACAAATCGATTTTTCGGCATTTCTCAGCTCTTTGAATTTTATCGGTTTTTTAGAAATTTTTTGTAGGGTCTTATCAATTTAAAATTGTTTTCGTTTCTGTTAAAAAATTATGAATCTACTGCTTGATTTAAGTTTAACAGCAGCATGATGTGAGTGATAATATTCAGAGTGATATCTAACAGATTTCTATATATGAAATCTTTGAAACAGAACTAATCTGTCACATATTTGCTAGAAAGCCCTATCAGAAACTTTATATGATTGCTGTAAAACAGACTCTTAACAATATTGACTCACTTAACCTCATTATATTATGATCTAGAAAGTTTCAATTCCTTAGAATATAAAAATTAAACCTAACTACATATAACCAACCAAGTTAACAGAAGCTCATCAATCTCACACTCTCTTAACATCAATAAGCTACTGTTCAATCAAAGCCTGTCTTAATTTAAAGCATCAAATCAACCACTGTGAGCAAATCTTATAAATCTAAAGAAACAAGAAAGGTTAAGAAATTGATGTAGGTACAGCACAGACTGGCCTATGCCTACGAGTTGTATATGACATGTGTCCATTATTCTAACTGCTGGTTTTATTGTTCGTCTGTGCTATAGCTGCAAGGTACCAAAGTACATCAACCACACATAATAATCGGCAATAACAAGAAAAACAAACATTTGACTATCAACATATAAAATACAAGTAGCTAGGGATAATGATGTTGTTGCTGTTGATTATGATGATGATGATGATGATGCTGTTGTTGATGATAATGTTCGTGATGATGGCATATATGTTGTATATCCCAATAAAGATGAGAGGCTTGTTCAATTAATAAACCAGCATTGATGCGAACATTGTGTGCTATCAAATATAATAACAATTTTACACTAGAGGGCGTGCAGACAACATCATTCAAATAATGGAGGCATCGACTGTCTGGTACCTTAACCACTTCATATGCGGCATTATGTGTTAAGCTTGAATATAATAACTTCGAAACTATCGTAAGAATATATGGCATATACATGGAAGCAGTGAATTATGTGAAGTAGAAAAAATCACGGCTGCTAAACGGAAGTGGATTGTTGGTGAACTAAAATTAATTTATGAGTTGTTATGGTATAGCGTGTACGAGTATGCTGTATACTGGCTGGCAGGGACTTTACTAAAGTAGCTTAATTGAAGAGCGAATTTCGATTTTAGAACTAATTGAGATGTAAGTAAATTTTTTATGGTATGATATCGTTTAAACTATTTAATTTAAATGTATACTCACATTTTGCAAACAAGACTTGATGAATTTAATAGGGAGCGTTTCATCACAGAAAAATTTCTAAGAAAACAACTATATGTTTTAATGCAGCGTGCACATCATCTGTATTTGAATAAGCGTATCAAACTCGCAGTGCCAGTAAAAAATTATCCGATTGAACATTGTTTGCAAGATGGGTCATTAAGTAACAGTATTGGTATTAGATTATCACGTGTAACGCTAACGAAATAAAAATATTCAACTTGTACTACAGTGTGTACAGAAAAAGTGAGAACCATCAACAGGATAACGTTTGGTTCAACTCGGGCTATCGCAGATGATTATGGCCACATTGCACTTTTCCCATATAAATTGAAGCTAACATATTACTAACAAGGATCGATTATGTCACTACATTGTGGAAAACAGCACAGCTCATTCCCAATTCTATATACAATTTTATAATGCCCATTTCATCATTAACCCATATGTATTCGAGAAAAATGTCAGTGCCGCAGTTATCATCATTGGTGCTCAATGATGAATGATGTTTGAACAGTTCCCTAGACCAGATATGCAAAATCACCAGGGTACACAATACCTACTATACGGAGCCCATTACTTCACGTAGTAGCATCTTCAGTTGGTCCATATTCACTGTACTTAACCGCTTAAGAAGAAGGTCTGCTCTGCATTGAATTCCAAAAGTTTTTTCTATTTGACAGAGCTTTTTGATCCAAATGTGAAATGGAACTCTCGAAAAGAAGAAGCCTCAAATACTCGTTAGCTTTCACAGGACCGGCAAAATTCAGAATAAACCATGTCGATAATTTCATTGTTTGAGTTTTTGGAAAAGATCATTTATGTGAAGAACAACAAAATATTTGAAAAATGCAAAAATATTTCAGAAACTAATATTAGTCATAGAAATGGACTCTGTCGCACTTTGGTTTTATGATTATGACAACGAGGAAAGAATCTAACGCAAGATTACTTAAGGGATAAATCCAACATAAATTTGATTAAAACTTATGATTTTTTCTGCTCGCAGGATTCCTGCAAACTAATTTGCTTGCATCTTATTTGGGTTCAAACAATTCCGCTTTCGAGCGATGTTGAGACTAGACATAGAGTTGTCAAGTGTCAATATTTTACTTTTGGAATTGAATTTTGAAACAGCATTCAGTTGTTCTTTACTAATTTTCCGTTTTCGAATATTTTGGCTTTCGGAGCAAGTAGACCCTCAGAGCCGGATTCTGCGCTTCTTAATATGTAAACATCGAGTAGGCTGCTACCTAAGAGTTTGCTAAGGCAAAACTCTTTACGACAGGATGAACCTTATTGAACTTTAGATCTAGGCTTGTGAATGAAGAAGGAGATTCCTATTACCATTTTAATTAAGTTTGTGGGTATTGCAGAATCCTACCAAAAGGTTACCATTAGCATTGACTTAGATTGCTGCATATTTTAAAACTAAAAAAATTTGAGATGTTCTCAAAAATAAAAAAAAAATTTCGATATTGCAACAAAGGCCATTGGCATTCGGAATTTCGAATAGAATGATGATATATTAAAAAATGTGACCTTTATAGAATCAAGACAAAAAATATGTGTTTGTTAAAAAGCACATCAAAAGGAAAATATCATTAGATTCACCGTCTTGTGGAAGTAACTACCGACCTTTGAGAGTCCATAGCATTAGATAAAGCTAGCTATGTACCTTAACTTTTTTTCATTCCTCAATATGCTCGGCATTCCAAAAGTTAAGGCAACACATTTAAGTGAACGAAATATTTATAAAATACAACTTCTATGTCAAGACAAAAGTCAACATGTCGCGTGTCGCAAGTCAAATCTAAGTGTCATAATTAACCTGTTACAAAATTATATTCAACGGAAATGCTTTATTTCCATACTAAATGTAAGCTTTATGCCTTAAAATACCTACGTAAAAACAACTGCAACATAAAAAATCTTAAAAGCATCCGCAAATAAAATAAAAAAAATGTTTCCATTATATCAATTTCCGATAACAATTAATAGGTAATAAATGCTAAAACCAAAAAATAAATAAAAATTCAATTTAAAATTCAAACATAAGCGTGTCATGGCGTTCGCGTGCATTTTTGCCCACAAGTGTACGGAAAAATGGTGGGAGTTAACGCTAAATTAGGTTGCGGTCTCTCGACTTAAAGCACAAGCTGGAAAAAAAATATATATATAGTATATGTTTAAATAAACGACATTAATAAAAACCAACAACCGACAATATTTAAAAGAAAAATTAATTGGGCCGAACATCGAATTTAACACAATCGCAATTGTGGTTTGGTCAACCGCAAGCAATGTTGCCATATTTTTATTGTAGGCGGTGGATTTTCTACACTGAAGAAGAAAAAGTGATTGAAGTGTTGCTGTTTTTTTTTTAAGTAAAAGTTGCGAAAAATTGAATTGTATTTAATGCGAGATGACAGTACTTACAGGGTAATGAAGGTTGGTAAATAGTTACCATAATAAAGGATTCTAGCTGTGCTATCGATTATTTACCACAGTAACCCTATTTGCATATCAGTCTTGACAAGAACCAATGAATACGTTACAAAAACTCTTGTTCTAGTAATTTGAGTAGAGCCATAAAATTGAAATTGAAATTACCGGAAAATTAAATTGGAGAAGATTAAGTTAATTGGAATAAGAACAGAAATGAAGTGGACAATTTCCATCTTTAAAAATTTAATTTAGATTTTGAAAACCATGATGTCCAAAGGATAAATTAGATCGAAGTATTAAGCTATTCCTGCTGGAAACGAATTTTGAGGACTTCTTGCCTCTATACCTTCTCAACCTTCGTTTGGTTACGAATCACAACAATATTTCATCTTAGATTAAGAAAAGCTGTTGGTAGTAGATATGGCAAGTGATCACACGATCAGGAAAGTCGTCAGGAAAACCTGTCGATTTGCGCTTTGATCGAACCCGTAGACTACAACAACACTCAGTATATCGTGGCAACGAAAATAAAAAGTCAAATGTCAAAAATAGAACAAGCTAAGCCAGCATAAGGCAACGATTCAGTGCCATAGAGTTATAGTTGTTAAAGCCCTACGCTGTTGACGGAGTTAGAGAATAATAGTGGTAAATATAGTAGTACTATTAGGTTATATCAAGTTAAGAAAAAACTGCCTAAGAGCTTACATTAGATGTGAGTAATAGATTTTGTTTCAGTAAGAAGTTTATCGCTGTCAGACGTTTAAGTAGTTCGAAATTGTATTTAATTTAAAAAAAAAATATTCCGCATCCACTGGGCATTCCGTGCTGTTCAAAAATGTGGATATACTCAACATCTAAGAAAGCTATATGCTTCCCAAGACGTGCTTCTACATAGCATTCAAGGAAGGACATGAAGGATCTGCATCCCCGCAATGACATCTTATGTGAAAAATTATAAGCAGTGAGAAGAGCATTAGAAGCAGCTTCCTGTTTCCCTTGCAGCAGATCCGAAGCGCTTTGTACGCACTTCCATTCCCGTTGGGTTGGTTTCTCTCTTTACTCAAAATTTTTAGTACTTTTTAATTGCTTATTTTTTTTTTTTTTTGATAACTCAAAGCAGACATTATTTCTAAGGTTGATCTCAAGTCGTATTTGAATCTGAGCTCGACTCCCGTCTAGTTTCGTTGTTTTTTTGAGAGGGGCACATAGCTTGTTTGAAAAACATGTGCATTTTCGTACACTCAAATTTTTCTGAGTTAGAAACTAATTAAAAATGTTCTTTCAGTGTTTTACGTATGAACATAAAAGTTTTAGTATCAAAGCTAGAGCAACATAACTTCCGTTTTAAAAGTACCAATATATTATGTACCTACATATGTAGATTTCAAAAACTTTCTTCAAAAAAAGCTTAATAAATCAAACTTTTATTATTTCTTTGAGTGTAGTTTCTTTTATATATCTTCTGAACGTCTGACTACTATATTATGATGATGATGCGTTTGCGTCTATATATAAAAGTTGCCAATTGAAAAAACAAGACGAATTTCATTTGCCGCCTTTACGTCTTTGTTCT
Organism: Meiosimyza decipiens; assembly: GCA_963680825.1. Lineage (NCBI taxonomy): Eukaryota > Metazoa > Arthropoda > Insecta > Diptera > Lauxaniidae > Meiosimyza > Meiosimyza decipiens. The sequence continues at coordinate 11,393,850 of OY804260.1, forward strand.
TCATTATAAGCTGCCCTGCCGGAAATAGGTAGTTCCGTAAAACAACTATTTGAAGAAATTATTGAAAATAAATTAATTTTAAGCCAGTACAAAATAAAAAGTCTTTTTTAAAATCGTTTCTTTAAGAAAATTTTAAGATAACATTACTTGTTCAAATCTGAAAACCGTACTTTTCGTATAAAATAACTATTTCGTTTCTAAAATTACATTATATAGTGGAAACCTTATAAAAGTGAAGGGTTGGTCAAGTCTTGTAACATGGAAATTTTTCGGACATGAAACCCCTGGGCTCTAATCGCATCTACAACATTAGTAATAAAATATTTTTAATTTCCGAATTATTGAACGAAATTTGTTTATTTCGGTCACTCACAACCAGCCCCATCACTGCCAAAGCAGATGACGCTTAGATCATTATAATATTACCCGAAAGAAATTATTTAAAAAAGCAATTAGATGGGATGAAATGATTACGTCATTTGAAACGCTACCCGGATTAAAACGCAGAGTAGCAATCGACCTACCAATTCAAAAAAAAGAAATCATCATTTCAATTGGTTGCAAGTAGTTGACAAAATAGTAATTTTTAAATCGCATTTAAAGTACAGGTAGTCCCCGACTTACGACCGAGATAGGTTCCTAGCCATCGGTCGTAAGTCGATTAAGTCGTAAGTCGAGTTTCATAAAAAATAACTAAAGAAAAATATTACATACATACTGTACTACTAGTTCCAGCCATTTTTGGGATGATATAAAATTATTCACTTAAACAAACGTATTATTTGTACTGAAATAAATCGAATCCTTGTACATACTACTGTTTTTTTTAAATTTTTTCTCATATACATATTTTAGGGACTCCCCGAAACTATTTTAAGCATTTTCTATGAAAAAAATTGAAAAAAAAATTGGTCGTAAGTGCGCATAGTCGTAAGTCGAACGGTCGTAAGTCGGGGACTACCTGTAGTTGATTTTCCCATGGGGTGTTCATACATTTGAAACGACTGCGTGGTGGCTCGATGGTTTAGTTTTAAATAAATGCGTTGGACGCTTGGCCTGCGGTCACGGCATTAGTAAGTGGTAGACCATTCATTAAACTGTTGGAGCGCGTTGATTAATTTTAATTTTTACTGATGAAGTTTTCATTTGCAATTCTATTGTGAATTTCTACAATTAATGAGCAACAACTCAAAATTTAATATTCTCATTGAAGGTTTCTTTTTTAATAAATTGTGTACTTGAATAATAAAGCGTAGCTTAAGATAAAAGCTGTGCATTAGCTGGAAGAAAATCAATTAAAATGATGATAAGTTGAAGCAGTACTAAGCGCGGAGGAAAAATCGTCCTTTGGCAAATGTAGTGAAGCAGTAATGCTGTGCTTTCATCGCAAAGCACTCGCATGAGAATACATGTGATAGCACAGCACACAGTACAGTTACCAACTTCATCACAACCTTAGACGAAAAACAGCTCAAGAATGCACATCTCGAAGCTCGTTGAGCTCTTCCAGTCCTTACAAAAAACATAAACAAAAAATACACAGCTCATTTCCAGCTCTATCCCTTATTCGAGCTAAGTCATTTCGGTTTCGGAACTGGCACATTCAAATCTTTTCATTACCCAAGTTAAATAATATCGGTTCGCTAAGCCGCATTTTTTTGTTTTTTGTGTAATTTTGAAATCAAATTAAGCAAATTCGGTTCGATTTTTGTTAAGGTAATTTTATCTTCAAGACGTCGACTGGCTCAGCTATTTGCGTTACTTGAGGTAAGCACTTTCTGTTCGATATAAGTACACAGTTTTTGTTTGTTTAATTTGTTAAGAAAACGGGAAGAAAGGATTACATTTACGGTCCATTTCAATTCGATATTGAATAGAAAGAAAATCTCTAAGACATTAGGTCTTCCGGAAGAGTTTTACACAATGGCGTACGAAGAATTGTCTAGATCTTAGATATTTTTATATGGTACCTTGACTTTGGCAACTGTTCATAATATGATGACAATATGGCTAAGGCTCTTAAGCTTGGCTTCAAAAACAACAATAGTGCCAATTGCTGGCATTTACCTGCATTTTCATCATTTTCAATATCATATGGGAAATCGTGTTTTTTAGCATTAATATATAATTGTGTTTACTAACTTCAACTTAACTAATTAGTAGCGTATTCTACTGCGTATATATATTCAGCAAAAACTTTCAGTTTGAATCCGTTTTCTAATCTCTTATGGCACATATTAACACGTTCAATATTTTGTAATCTGTTAACATTTTTCTCTCTATTTTACTGTACAGTTCTGTGCACTTCTGAAACGGAAGCCTTTTCACGGTAAATTCTTTGCGCTTCCCCTTAAGCATAAATTACAATAACATCCGCTATACTATGTAGTAGTTGATGATGATGGTTCTCAGCATGTCCAACTTGTTTATAACGAAAGCAAAACAAACAAAAAAAAAGCTGGTAAATATAACAACAAAACGGAAATTATGATGAATTAAATTATACAAGATATTCATGCGCTGACTCTGACACTGGCGGATTCTTTAATGCCTTCCGTTTAGAAAAAAGAAAAACTAAAAAAAGCGAATCTTTTGACGACCAAAGCACTATTCTGGTGGAAGATCTAGACATGTGCCCATAAATATTAGTAGCAGCTTAAAGAACAATGATGTTTTTCTTGCTAAATGGTAGCAGCAATGATGGTATTTATAATTTTTTCATACTTTTGTAATAGCAATTAATAAAGCACTAAAATTTATTGCATTGCTATTTATTTGTGCATAGAGCTGCCAGATGTAAGCCATGAAGTGGTTGTTTGCCATTTGAGAGTCACATGTTGCAGAAAGTTTTTTTCTATAAAAATAGCTTCAGTGAACTTATTGGAAAGTGTGAGCAGTCACTAATCAAGCCAATAAAGCTCACTTCCTGAATTATTTCCACCTGCAGTGCTCAATCTTTAAAGAGCAAGCTATTTTGTACTTTTTATCACCTGACCAGTAAACGATAGTTTGGTGTTCATTTTCAAATCGAACCTATCGTTTGTAAATGGAAGATTCTCTCAGCCAAAGCACATGTTGCATACGAGATAACTCAGCAATTAAATGACAAGATCCATCATCTCTCACCTCCAATGTTGCTTATAAAGGGTGTTTTTTTTAGAGATATAAAGCTTTGAATTGAAATAAAACACAAGAAAATCGTTTTAATGTCCATCAATTTGGCTTTATTGGAAGGATAATTTTATGCCATTAATGTTTAAAGATGATTTCGGGCATGTGGCCGCCGCGGCTGGCTTGAATAAAGCCAATTCTACAGGTCCAATTTTGAAACACTTTTTCGAGCATATGGGGCCGCATGTCGGCAATAACGCCACGAATGTTGGCTTCCAAGTCCCCTAACGTTTCTGGTTTGTTGGCGTAGACGAGCGACTTCACATATCCCCAAAGAAAATAATCCAATGGTGTCAAATCACACGATCTTGGTGGCCAATTGACAGGTCATTCCGCGAAATTATGCGCTCATCGAATGTTTCCTTCAATAAATCGATTGTGACGTGCGCTGTGTGGCATGTAGCGCCGTCTTGTTGGAACCACAACTCATCCACATTCATGCCATCCAATTCGGGAACAAAATAGTCGGTTATCATGGCTCTAAACCGGTCTCCATTAACGGTAACTGACTCTCCAGCACTATTTCGGAAGAAGTATGGCCCAATGACTCCACCAGCCCATAGAGCACACCAAACAGTCAGTTTTTGTGGATGTAATGGCGTCTCAAGGGTCTCATGTGGATTCTCTTCACTCCAAATGCGGCAATTTTGCTTGTTGACGTAGCCATTCAACCAAAAATGAGCCTCATCACTGAACAAAATTTTGCGATGAAAATCAGCATCGAGTCAATCTCATTTTCGGCCCATACACCAAAATCACGACGCATTGCATGGTCTCGCGGCTTTAATTCTTGCACAAGCTGGATCTTGTAAGGTCGCAAGCCAAGATCTTTGCGCAAAATCTTCCATAAAGTTGATGGACAAAGCTCCAATTGCTGTGCACGGTGGCGAATCGATTCATTCGGGTCCTCTTCAACATTTTGCTCTACAGCGGCAATTGTTTCTTCGGTGCGCACTGTTCGACGTCTCTGCGGATGCGTATTATCACATAGAGTAAACGTAGTGCGAAAACGATCCATGGTTAACCGAATTAATTGCTCTGATGGACGATTATGTCGACCATAAAATGGACGGAGCTTGCGGTAAACTTCGCGAACTGAACCATTATTTTCGAAATAAATTTGCACGATTTGCAAGCGTTGTTCTTTTGCCAACCTGTTTATAATGAAATGGCTAACTAAATTGAACATAAATGACATAAGAGTTGCCAGATTTGAACATAAAATGCCAGTTTTATCTCTATTCGAAAAACAAACCTCTAAAAAAAACACCCTTTATGCGATAGTTCCAATACTCAACAATCCAATAAGCAACATTCTAAGTGAAAGTCTGCACCAACATTGTGCGTGGAAATATGACGTATTCTTTAGGGCAACAGTGTATCTATACATTGATTCTGTTTGATATATCACTACAAAGACGGCCTAGTCACACAGTGTTCTTAGAAATGTATCTCCTTCCAAACTCATGTGTTATGTCTCTCTTGTTCGGAAACCAGCAAAAATAGTTGAAAAAAGACGAGTTGTGACTTATGATGGAAGTCCTGTCATCAGTTTTATATTAGAAAGGACACTCCAACGTGTTCGCCTTTACTCCTTTTGAAACACGAAGTAGAACTTGTTAACTGAGAAAACATGGGGCCTGCTTTTCTTACATTTAGGTAGAGTAGTAACTTCTATTAAATATTCTCAGCAGTTCTCACTGCAGATATGTAATGGTGTAGCTCACAACTTTTTGCGTTCACCCAACCTCTAGTTTCACTGACATCGATGCTGTGGCACTAAGGCAAAACGAGTTAACTTCATTTCTGAGCAAAATCGAGATGAACGTATCATTCTATTTATTTTGCGCTTACTTTTAGTTCTATACACAAATTAGGCGTTTTTAGCGAACAATTGCTCAGTAATTCCAGAATTTTTTTACCATACGTCTCCTGGAAAAGCCAGGTCTCATCAAGGTGACAAACAGGCAAAGTTGTTATTAGAATCAAGTAGCTTGCTTTTTTTGGATCTGATCTTAATAGTAGAAGGACGAGACACGGCGGAGGGAGTGTTTCCAAAAAATGGTAGTCCTGCACGAAAAAATTCCAGCTTAGACTAAGCATTAAAGAAGAAAAGGAAACTTAAAAAAGATCATTCTGAGTTGCATCACCTATTGAGAGCTAATTCTCATCCATTTTACATTTGAGATAAGCTTTAATAAGTTGCTTCGTTTTATACAGAATACTGGTTGGATTTATGAAAGGGACTAGATGACTGTCTCGTGGTATAACTATGGGCAGGGTTTTTAGCACCCAACTATCCAGAAAATTAAGGGTTCTTTTAAAGTCTGTGATCCGACCATAAACACTGATATATGTTTGCCTGCTTCTCATAACTTAAAAAGCCATCATTGTGGTACAGTACAGCGACATTAAAAGTGTCTAATGTATCTAATTGACGTCAGTTTTTCAATGGAAAAAGTTTTAGTACTTAGTCTTCATAGCACTTATTTGCAGATCAGTGTTTAGATATCTTGCATCATCTCGCAGAGCCTACATCTTGTAACTTAAGTCAACTATGACTTCTCTAGGTTTTTTTTTATTGAAGCTCTGAAGACTCTACGTCGACATTCTCAGTACCCTCTCTTTACATACTATTTGAGCATCTTAAAAATTTTTTAAACCAGTCCAGCTGGCAACCATAACAAACCCACATGTACGTATATATAACAGGCAAGACCTTCACTTCGAACAACCCAACTGTTTTTGACAGTCAACTTTTTAGCTACCACGCAATTTTTGAAAATTTTCTCAAGCTCAAATATTAAACTTAAGCTTCTACGCTCAGCCACAATTCGTTTTTTGTTTTTGTTTTTTTTTTCTTAAAAATCTTGTAAAACTTGTGCTACTTCTGCTTTGTTACAACATATGGTAATATGTTTGATTTTTGTTGTTGTCTTTCAACTTTAATTCTTAGTAATTCCTCAGTAAAGCATAGTTTTTTTGAGCTTTGGTTGCTTTTTTTTCTGTTTTTACTTCTTCATATTCTTTTACTGTCCTCTTAAGTTTCGTACAATGCCACATACCACGAGTATTTCAAGGCTTCTTCTTTCAAAGATTTCTGTGAACTCGTTTGCAAATTGTGTGTACTTATAGAGTAATCGGTACTGAATAAAATAAAAGTTTTTTCTTCTTTGCACAATTTTTTGTTTTTTTTTTTGCCTTTTAATTCTATCCTCGCATCTATCTAATTCTTTTTGTTTTTCTTATCGGTTTTACCATCAGAAGACTATCACCATTGGTTAAATTGTTTTTGACTTCCGTTCGCGCAAATTTTAATTTAAAATTAATTTATAAAGTGAAATTAACTTTTTATTTTTATTTACTGATTGTGGATTTTGGTAAGAACTTGCAATTGATTTCAAGATACTCGATGATGATTTTGAGTTGAAATAAGGCCATGTCTTCTTTATACGTTAGTAGTTTTTGACCCCATTTTGGTAACTTTATTAATTATATTAAACATAGAAAAGCATTATGCTTTCATATAATATATATTTCTTGAATCAGAAGCTACAGTCGTTCCTAAGCTTTAAGGTAACAAGTGCATTCATCGAAAATATGCATTATTTGGTTTGGAGTTACCACGCCCAACTATCGAAATTTATTCAAAATTTATCTAGAGCTAGCCCATACGTTACTAGTGTTTTAGTGTGAAATTTGGTTGTACTTCCTATAATAACCAGTCTCAGTTTAGCGTTATAAAGTGTTTGCTTCTTTGGTAAGTGCCACACCCATTTGTTAAAGTGCGCCGGTTGCTTATTCAAACCATATGGAATATTTGTGCGAAATTTAGTTTCAAGACCTTACAATCATAAATCATAGAAATTTAAATTGTTTTTTTTTTGTGTTGGTAGTGCCACGCCCTCTTGTCGAAATTCGAGCAATTTTGGCCAGAACTATCCCAAATCATTATTAATATGTTTGTGTGAAATTTGGCTTCACTTCCACTGCTTTGTGCAGTATTTGATTGTATGGGAGGTGACATGCCCACTATTTAATATTTTACCAATTATTGTCCAAATAATTTGTAGCATTCGTGTAAAACTTAATCGCATTACCATGAATAACTCTCTAAACTTAACGTTTAAAATGTTTTATTTGTGTGACTGATGGGCGTATACGTGAAGTCAATTTAAAAATTTTGTTCGAAAGTGTAGCCTGTGTACCAATTAACATTCAATTATGTTGCTTAATTTTCCTGTAATCGTATTTTCCACAGACCGACAAACGGACATAATTCAATGAACTTAAGTGCTGATAACGAATATGACTTTTTTATATCTAACACGCCCTATTCTAAGCATTACAAATGGAATGGAAAAATGAATATACAGAGCTGGGTTAAGACTTTGCGGAGCCAGAGACTAAAAACTTTAAAGGGGGCTCTTCTAGGCATTAAATAATTTAAAATAGAGCTCTAACATATAGTTCTTAATTTTCCATAAAGAATCTGTCACTAAGTATTACTACTTATTATCATATAACTCTGTTAGGAGCGCATGGCCTGAACAAAATATCTATATTTTCTTCGATTGCTTTATGCTGTGCCAATTCAAGACAATTTTTAAATATCACTTTCCATAATTCGGCACCATGATGTTCTGGTTCTTCCTCTTCATCTATGTATGGCTTTGCGGGTTCCACCAAAGCACTTCTTCTTCAAATAACTGCTGCAACATAAGCCATAAGTGAGATTACTCTTTCTTTGAAAAAAGATTTTTGTGTGAAGTATAATTTTTTATCAAAATTACAATAAGAATCAGACTTGCTTTCACGCTTTGATTTTTATTCACCGCTTTTCTGTTGCATTTTCCATAGAATTTTTAATCAAATGAACTTTTTCTAACTGCGCCAACTTTTCATAGTTCCCATGTTGAAACCGGATGTAAATTATTTTCTCTCAGTCTTAATTATTTATATGTTTTCTTCACATTTCTTTATTTAATTATATAATGAAACTTTAATAAAAGTTGTAATAATAGTTCTTTGTCATGGATATATATATTTTTTTCTTGTATTTTGATAACATAACAATTTTAATTACGAACATAATTAGCTGAAAATGAAACCAGGTAGAGCGTTGCACGCTTTGTTGCAGTTTTTATTGTGTTTTTGTTTGTTTTCAACTTAACAATATACCATAATAACAAAAGCTACATGAACAAACTAACAATGGCTTGTTAAGCTCATGAAAATATTAAAATTGAAAAGTTTTATAAAAAACATATAACGCTCTAAAATATTAAGATTTTTTTCAAAACATGATGAAAAATAATTCAATTACTTGAGGAAATTCCATGCAGCACTCTCGCCTACTTTGAGCACAGCTTTTTTGGCATGCTCTTGTATTAGACATCATGAATAGTTGGCATGTCATGTTCATTATTTGCCTCAATAGTCGCCTTTGTCCTTTGTTTGATTTCAATATTGTCGTTTTGTTTATCACACATTTTTAATGATATGTGAAATTCATTTTAGTTGCTTTTTTATTTGATACAAAAAAGTGCTCGAGCTTTGACATTTTGCTATCTTTTTTTTTAATTTATAATTTGATTTATGTGAGAAATTTTTGCAAGAGAATCATGCTGTGCTATGCTATGCTGCATTGTTAAAAAGTGAAACTGTGACAATGATGTGTGACAAACAAAAAAGTGAAAAATAAAATATCACTGCTATGCACGCAGTTTGTTAGCAACGTGTAAAAATGCTTGTCATTAGGCATAAACAATGATGCTTAATTTATTGTGTGATCTGATTTTCTCTAATTAATTCATTGTTTATTTTTTCTCTTTAATTATTTAGTAATTATGTATTGCGAAATAAATATAATTAATTTTTTGTTACATCAATATGCATGAATTTGTTGTTCATATTGATTTTATCATTTTTTATTGAAAAAAAAAAACTTATAATATGAAATTAATAAATTTGGTATTAATTTCAATAATTCAAAAATTTTCCACAAAAATGTACTATGAATACATATCTCGTTACTCGTATTACATAAACCGAAAATTATTTTCAGCCAATTAATGATAATTAATGTTTATAAAAAGAGGAATTTATATTTTAAAGTACAAAATCAGTGAACCAATTGGATTTCTTGTTTGATTTTATGATACAAGACTAGAAAAACATTATCATTAACTAAAGATTTTCAGTAAGGTCATGCTTGGTGGAGCTTGAAAGTATATGATAAAATGATATTCCTATGTACGTACATTATGGTGGTCTACAACAAAAAACAAATGTCTGACCAAGCCACACAAAATGAGTTCAAGTGGTGAAAAATTAATCATATAAATATTTCAGCAAAGCCACGTGACCCTGTAGAAAAGAATTATATATTTTTTGAATTTTTGTTAATTTGCTCAGAAATGTAAGTGAGAAAGAGTCTGTTGAACATTTTCTTTGTAACTGTCCAGCTGGAACCAGGCTTAGATATCTAGCACATGTTTTCAGCGAGGCCAATGGACTGTTCCAAAACGTGAGATTAATTACTCACTAAACTCGCCTCTCAATAGGTCCATGATATCGCGTGACGTGTAGCATGTGGCACCGTCTGGTTGAAACCACATATCAACCAAGTCCAATTCTTCTATTTTGGGCAAAAAAAGTCAGTAATCATCGCACGGTACCTTGCTCTATTGACTGTAACGTTGTGATTTTTATCACTTTTAAAAAAGTACGGTCCAATGATACTGCCGGCCCACAAACTGTACAAAACAGAGCATTTTTCAGGATGCATTGGCAGTTCTTGAAATGTCTCTCGCTGTTCTTTACACCAAAATTGGCAAGTCTATTTGTTGACATACCGATTGAGCTAAAAATGAGCTTTACAGCTGAAGAAAATTTTTCAATAAACACAGTTGCGAAACACATTCCTCACAGTGCACGATTTTTGATAATAAAATGCAATGATTTCCAAGCAATATTTATTTGTTATAACAAAATCGCAAACCTTAAAAGCATTTTTGGCGTTGGCACGAATCACTCACAAGATGTCAAAACACTAACGCTGAAAAAATAAATAGCAAAAAAATCACCCATTATAATGAATAATTTGTGCACCAAAATAAGGAATTTACTTTTCTTGAATTTAGTTAGGTCTTTCTTTCAGTGTAGAGCTTAAGTTTTTCGGAACGTAGTTAATACTGATGACCTCTTTTTAGTTATGCTGTCGGTGGAAAAGTTTTATGCAAGGCGGCAAAGCTTGGCTTTTAATAGGTAATATTTACATAATGTACTTAGATTGGTTGAAATAAGGAGCCAAAAAGAAATCACTTCTAAAGAATATGCTGCTTTATTATGCTATTCATTGTTTGCGGATCAAGACCCTTCTTCATCATATGAGACATGGGCCATGGCCATAGTAGGGCTACGTACAAAAACTTTGTATCATTTTTCAGATATGACAAAATTTCTTTAAGGCTTTTTAAAATTTTTATTATGTAACACTTATTTACACTTTTAATATATTGACATGTCAAAGTTAAAATTACAGAACTTTGCAGTGTACTAGCAGCCAAACCTGTCTGTCTTCCTTAGCATTTCACTAATTTCATTTCAACTCTTTGACAGACTGACAATTTAAACAACCGCAGCAAAAACTTACCTAGGGAGTTTAAGCATTTCTGCTTCAAAAAAAAAAAACAAAAACTCACAAAGATCAACGAGATATCAACAGCTTTACAACTGAGCAGACGGCATAAGACAAAGATACCACGTTGGAGTTGAAATGGATCCATCAGCTGTTAACTGCAATATAGTGGGGGTCAATGGACATTTACTTTGGTATACTTTGACTGCAAATCATGTAATGGGTGAGTGATTTTGCTGTTGTTGCTGTTTTTACAGTGGGTGTAGATAGTTGTTACAACAATAAAAACAACAACATGAGAAAATCTTTAAAGTAACAACTGCCACACTAAAATCATGTTGGAGTTGAAGACGCTCCCCATTTATTTTTTTCCTTTTAGTTAAAGTAATGATGGAAGACAAATGAAGTCATGACATTAAAAAAAAAAAGTAGCAATTGAAGTTGAAGAGGAAGCAGCACACCTTTGAAAGCTGCAAAAATATATTTGAATCTACTTTGAGTAGGGGGAACTTTGAATTTAACTTTTTCCTTCAACTTCTTGCAATTGTAGTTCATTATGATGTAGAAATTTAATGGGGGAATTGCAATATGCAAACAGACCGTGTAATGAACAATCTAGTGCTATTTTTAAAAAAATGTTTTCTCAGAAATTAAAGAACGCTCAAGTAACAAAATATGTATGTAATGCTATATGTAAAAATTAATTGTGCGGCGTAAATTAAGAACCTATTAAGAAAACCCCAAACAGAGTAAAAATATAAATAAATTAAAAATTGTTGACTCAACTAATTAAATTGTGTCAAAGAGATCAACTTAATGAACAACACAAATGGATCGTATGATTATAAATTATTTTTCAGAGATGAACTTGCAATTGCGATAGCAAAAGTAAGTAAATATTTGTTTTTTTAACAAAAAAAAATATATATAAATTGCAGTTTTGGACCCAAACTATTCTACGGCCACTGCCACGCTAAACGCTAACCATTTCTTCTATCCAATATATGTACACGGCGTTTAAATCAGACTAAAAAAGGGATAATTTCTTCCAAATTTGATATGATTACCGGATGTCTCCAGAGTAATTTTCTGAAAAAAAGAACAAGTCTGACTTATGCGTCGAACAGAATACGGACAGCTGACGGGAAATCGTCAAAGATTATCCACTGCCGCAGTCATAACTGGCAACTGCCTCATAGGCAGACATGCGGAGAGATTAGGTGTTAGGTGGAGGAAGAGGAAAATATTGAACATCTTCTCTGCTCCTGTCCCGCAATTGCTAGAAAACGCCACAAAGCACTTGGGTCGTTTTTATTTGATGATCTGGATGACTTTAGACATGTCACTATAGGTCAGCTATTTAGTTTCATTATGAAATCTGGTTGGTTCAACGAGAGGGTATAGCCAGATACCCTGTGGTATCACAATGGATCACATTTGGTCTAAGTGAGTTGGTTTTTCATAACTGACTCCCACTCCTACCTAACCTAACCTAACCCTATCCACTGCCAAAATAATAACACGCTTGATCGTATGAAATGGAATAGAATTGCCCGCGTACAACTGGAAACCTGCCGACGGGTACCCGAGCTTTCGAGATAATTAATAAACTGTGCGTATTCTTCTCAGCATTTCCTATGACGCTAAGAATTTGAACAAATTCTAAGCACCAACAATGCCGCTAGATTGTTGCACTGTGTAATCAACAATATTAAAAAATATCATTAGATTAAATATACTGCTAAACTTTCTAAGACTCGTTACTACTTTCAGGCTGTCAGCGTAATATTTTTTTTCAGAATTTGTAAACTAATAACATTATACACTAATTGGCAGTTGGAAGCTTTTGAGGCTTAAAAGGAAAAATATGCAAATAATTGTACGTAATTAATACAATTATATTATATTATACATAATTAAATCAATTATATTATTACAGAAACATATCATATCACATAAATGTGAAAATATGAATGTTTATTAAAATCGAAATAATGCAGCGTATGCACAAGTGTTGCAAGCGACACTTTAGATAAAAAAATCAAAGTATTGCAGTGAGTTTTGCATAAATTTAATTTAATTTAAAAATAAAAACAAAAACAGGAATAAAGCAATTTCGACAATAGTTTTTACATAAATAAAAAAAATTAAAAAAAAAAATAATTTAATATTAAATAAAATAAAAGCGAGTGTAGTATTGCATCTAGCATTTTTTTTACAATCGAACATTAGTCTCTCTGGGGACTTATGTAGAACAAAATAAAATAAAATTTGAAACATTTAGTGTCGAACACATGTGGATACATACGGATAACATTTGACTTTGGGTAGCTACAGAACCCATAAAAATACAGCAATCGCAAAAATTTTTGTTTGATTTTTTATTAAATTCTTTATAAGTCTTTAAAATAAAAATTATTGGAACATCCTTAAAAATTAGAAACATATTATTATTTTTAATTCATATAATGGGAAAACTCAATATATCCACTTTTGAACGTTTATAAATTATATGTTCTAAATAATATTTTGAATATTTAGTCCCAAGATCCTTGGCATTAATGACACTGTTGACTCGTCTGGGCGTTATTTCAACCAGTTTCTCGATGGATTAGTGCGAATTAATGGCCCTCTTAGTTTGAACCTCGAACCAAACCTTTTCTTAGTCCTTTGGCAGATAATTATACTGCGTCAGTTGTTTTTTTAACGAAGACCACATATTTTCGATGGAGTTAAGATCTGAGCATTGAGCTTATCACTCATTATCATCGTTTGACATTTTTGGCTATTGCGTCAATTTATAGCAATTTTATGTATCCACATGTGGTCGCCACAGCATATCTATGTTCATCGATAGCCTAATAAAATTATATAACACTATCACACTCGCAAACTTTTACAAAGCAGCAATCTCACAGTTCTATAGTTTCAATCAGAAATTGCTGAAATCTGTCGAAAAGTACACAATTACACGTAGGAGGTTAAAGAAAGCTATACACATTGCTACCGTCATATAGTAAAATGGTACATGAGACCTTAAATGTAGCACCGAGACATATGGAATTTAGGCACAGCTGGAAAGCTATGTTTTTCTAAACGGAAGTATTACTTGATATTTTGAATTATTCGATACAGATTCCCTACTGCGATATCACAAAACTTATTTTCATGTTCAAACTCAATAACAGGCGTAACTCCCATTATTTGTATTTAAAACTACGCTTTCTTCAATCTTCCATAACGTGCAGTAGCTTACTACCTGAGATATTTGACGTTATCTAGTACTTATGTTAATGATATTAACATAACATATTAATATGTATATTTGTTAATGTTATCAAACTATGAAGTTTTATTGCGACCTCACTTTAATTTGGCAGTAAATAGTTTATTTTAATTGTTAACTTTAAATATTATTTTAAATTTATTTTAACCATGTTATAATATAACAAGATAATAAATGCATTTTATTAACACTACAAAATAATTTTTCTTGTAAATACGATAGTTGATTTATTATACATACATTACTTTGCTCAAATGGGAAAACTCTATTGTTTTTCATATAAAAATAAAATCTATATTTACATGAAAAGATATAGCAAAATTACGATTTAAAGATATTATCATAAATTATGAATAGCCAACCAACACCACATAAAACATGGCAATTACATACATTGATGTGAAGGGTTAATAAACAGCTGCACTACACTAAAAAATTTAACATATTGTTTTTATTTATGAAATGATTCATAATATTATTGGATTTTTTTTTTTGTTTTTTTTTTTTCCTTTGAAGAGTTGCACTCAAAAAATCATTTGTATTATTGTATAGCTGCTGGGTTACTTGTAATCAGTTTGCTTTTTATTAGATAAAAAAATCAACTTTACATTAATGCATTTGAAAACTAATGATCATGGGCGAGGAAAATGCTCTTACTTCAAGCTATTTGAGTTAATTTATTACATTTGCCTACCATTAGTTTTAAGAATTCAAATTTTTTTTCCACTTAAGATTGCAAGAATTTATGTTTCGAAAGAATATACATCTTTACGGGAAATTTTGTGTTTCATTAGAAAAGAAAAATTTTGAATCAAAAGTAAAAAGGTAATCAGTTTAATTAGGAGTTGAAGTTATTTCTGGTTTGCCAAAGCGTTGGGAAATATTGAGAACATTCTACAAAAATCTCAGGTCAATGAAATAGAACCAAATAATACTTTAAATATTTGGCTTTGTGAGAAATCAAAATATTTGTTAGGCCTGTAAACTTATCAAATTTCTTAATACCACTTTAATCGAAGAGCTTTTAAGTTGCTATTATGTCCCGAATTAAATTTGGTAACTTATCTTTGAATTTATTTAGCATTAAGAAATCTCAGTTTAACAAAAAATGCATAAAGTTAATTGTGAACTGTTTATTTAGACCAGAGATCTGCATTAGTGCATAATCAATAAGCTTTACAATTTATTTGCAAGTGCAGCACTCACCTCTCCTGCTTGGTATTTCGATTTGTTGGACTTAATTGGTGGTTTGTATACACAAAAAATCGATAAATTCGCAATGTGCCGAGTTACTTCATGGCTGTTTCGAGTGCACTCATGCAGACCTCTAATATAGGCACTTGATGTTAATTAAGAATAGTACATTTGAAAATTACCAAAAATAATTCAGAACAAAGAGAGGCTGAAATGGAAGAAACGCCGAACATTACTGAAAAAACTGGAGTAAAGTTGGTAAGGACGAAAAATTTTCAAAAGTCGTGAAATGTGGATAAAATCCAAAAAATGTTGAACAAGTTCTGAATATGTGAAAACAATTGAAAAGATCGAAAAATACAAAAAAATGTTGAGCAAGTTAAATTAAAAATTGTTTAGAAGGAACTAGTGAGTTATTAGTATTCTTTTGAATTTTTCGACCATTCAACACTGATTCCAATTCAAAAGACAATTGACCTTTTAGCGGATGTATCTTTTGATAGTGGTGCTTAGTTCTTATTTAGCATGTTTTCGTTTCCAGTGCAATTTGAACCGTAGCAAATTCTTAACCTAAAGAAATTCCACACTCTGATCTCAATATAAAGTTTACAATTTTTTATTGATCTTCCGCCTTGACTTTGATCTTGCAGCGCATACTTAACTCTTGCCAGCAAACATTTTTTTCCTCAATATATTTTCTCTACATATGGTACATAATTATACCAAAGAGAAAATGTCAACCAACATAATTAGTTTCTACAAGACATACCAATGACATAAATTCTTAATAAAATACCTTCAATAGCAGAAAAGGTAAATGAAGAAGGAGAAGAAAAGACCTACCTACTAAATTTAGTGATCGATACATAAGAGTCTTTTCTTTCAATTCAAGATCATTAATGATTAGCACTCATCATACAAAAAAAAGTGGAATATTTTCCTTCATCGGTTTTTTGCTCTTTTAATTCTTATAAGAATTTCCCTTTGGCCTTAATTATGAGCGGAAGTTTTTATTGGAATGGTAAGTCGGTTGAAGATTGTTATTGGTATCTTCGTGGTAGCTGCAGGTACTTTAATGGCTTTTCTTGAGGAAACGCATTTAAAGACAAGCCTTCATCAGTGCATCCATCTTTGATGTTTCTTTGATCTGGCAATTTTGTTGTTATATTGACACCTGCATTTAGTTCAACTTATTCACTTAAGTTGGCCTTAGCTTTTTGTTACGTGTCGTTAGGTCAGTAAGGCACTAAAGCTTGCAGTTGCAATTGAAGAAGAATTGTTGAGAGAGTTCAATGGAACCAACTTTTTAATAATTATTTTTCAAATAATTTGTGGATTGTATTCGTAATCAAGTGTTGGCCACGTTATTATCAATGCGTTCATGTCTCTATCTTCAAGATTTAATTCAGTCATTCCTTTCCATGTAAAGCAGTCATATTTCGTTGTTTTTTTTTTTTTTTGTTTCTGAAACCCTTTACTACAAATTCAACTTTAATAAAAAAAAAGAAATCCCCAACCTCATTCAAAAAAAAAAGACTCAATGCAAAGGAAAACCACAGGAATTTAATTTTCAATCGCTATGGAAAAACAAACTTCATTAATCAAGAAAGTTATACACAAGCGCCAAGCACCATAACAAATCACCATACCCATTTCAATGAAAGCGAAAGGTGAGCTTAACTAATAGAGATAAAAAAAGGAAAAATCAACCCGCAACAAATAAAAAAAAATGCCTGGGAAATTTTTATAGATACCATTGTAACAAGCGAACACTATGTGACGAGCTTAGATGATCATAACCTAGTGACGCGTTTCGATAAAACCAACTATGTACAGCGGTTGTTTTGTTTTGATAAACAACCGCAACAAAAACAAGAAACAAAGCTTCAATGTAGCATTACCCAAGACAGTAGGGTGGCCCTGAAGATAAAAAACTTTAATGAATTAATTTTGTGAAAGTATCATGACTTCCAATGTCCAAAAAATATCAACACCTCACTATCCATGTCTCTGCTGATTACTACTATCCTATTACTCAGCTCAGCTACGAAGGGCCTGAGCTATTGCGATCTACGGGTAATAATTTAATGCTATGCCAGATTCACTATGTGTTAGATGGTAGACTTAGGCTATGTGGTAGGTTATGTTGGCGAATGCTAGAAGTAGATCACTTTACTTACTTAGACAGTGTAATAACACCTGATGGGGCTACCAATAAGCGCATCCATGTCAAAATCCACAAAGTGAAAGTTGCTTTGTAATGCCTGGCAACGACAATGATGCTCAAACTCTTTGAATCAAACGTGTAGCTAGTTCTTGTATGGCTATAAAACTTGACTTTGCAATAGCGATCTGCCAGGCAATTAACAAGTGTTCATCAAAAATTTTCTTTGCAGAATTCTGAGCACCAAAGCCGAAAAACATCTCTAATATCGAATTGCCTGGGCTGGCAAGTTAAAAAAAATTCTTGGCTTTCCCGAAGTTAAATAAATTTTCCTTGAAATGGTAAAAAAAAAAAACGCTCAACTTGTTTTTTTGAGAAAAAAGTTCTGGACATTTTTATTTCGGTCAATACAACCGTCCAAAATTTAATTTTTGTGTGGAAAATTCTTTATGACCATTATTTAGTTTTATTTTAAATGCTCATAAAAAACAAAAATCATTCAATTTTTCAGGAATTTTTCAATTTCGACAGGGACTCTGGCTTTGACCTATTTTTCCGGGTCAAAACTGGCGACTTGGCAACGCTGCAAGATGCTATTAAGATCCGATTTCCATTCAAAGCAAATGGCGAAAATGGAAATGAATTGAGAACACCGAAAATCACCAACTATAGTTTGCCGATAAACATAAGAGTGGAACGCTCAGGGTAGCAGAAAATCTGGCGGTCCTAAATCATCTTGCAAACGATCGCTAGAAAAGGAAATACGAGAATCGAAGAAATGTTGAAGAGAACGGAAAGCATTTACTGGTGATCGTGCACGTTTGAAGAGCTTTTTGGGGGTCTTATGTTCCATAAAGAGATAATGCCAAATTACTGATGACACCGATTGTAAAATGTGTGAAACTGAATGAAAAAGTGCACAAATTGTTAGTATTTTCTTGTAATACAACTCCCATTTTTTATTATTGTAATAAAAAAATTTGTTTTGAATTCATTTGTCAACCATTTTTGTCAATTTTCACTGGACATATTTTGGACCATTATTTGTAATGCAGACAAGTATTTATTTGTCTTCTATTTTTCTTAGTTTATAAACAAAATCCACCCTAAGCACTTACTGTCAGCTGTGAAGCCAATTTTGACCACATTTTATAGTGTGCGAAGCGTCATGACATCGACACCGGATCTTTTAAAATGAAATAAAACAACAACAAAAACGAACAATGAAAATCAAATAGAAAAAGTTTTTGAAAAGAGGAAGCAATCAACTAAACAAAGACCTTTTCAGTTTTATTTTTTCATCGATTTATCAATGAATGAAAGAGACAAATGATATAAAATGTTATCCATATCATAGTAGTACCATGAGGAAGGTGGCGCTACTTTGATTTTGTAAGCTGGTGTCTCTTCGATCGCCGATCACCGCCTGATCAAGTGTATTTTTGTCTTTTCTCAATATAAAGCCACTCAATGAATGAATGTGGTTGGTATGAATGGAATTTTAATGCATTGAAGATCACGTTGTATGAGAAGATTTTATATTTGTGGAGGCTGTTTTTGTTTTGCGATAGAGTATCAATTTACATGTTAACATATTATAAGTTCAATCGCCTGAGTGGATGGCTTAAGCTGAGTGTCAGATATAAAGTTGTAGCGATGAAAGATAATCGGCTTAAGGCGGACTTTTTGATTAAATACTGATCAGACACAACATTTTCACTCAAGCTTAGTTTCACATTATAAAAGTTAATAGCACACGGGCAAGCAATCGATTTAAGTATTATTAATTGCTCTACTTTTTTATGTAAATCGCAAAAAACCTTGCATGGCTAACGGCTTAAGTTCAGCAAACAGGTGGTCACGTGTACTGATATCTTCATTACTTATATTATATTCCTTTACAAATACATGTACATATCTCATGAGCACTCATCGGTCTATTCTCTGCAAGTCCAATAATACAAGCACATCAAACTAATTCGATTGATTATAGCTCTTCAAAATATATTCTGCTCATAAATCATAGACCATATATCATTGATCATAGATCACAGACCATAGACCATAGATTTTAGATCATGAGTCATAGATCATCGCCAAAAGATCATCGCAAAAAGATCATATATCATACGTCATAATCCATATATCATAAACCATAGATCACAGAACATAAGTCATAAATCTTAGACCATAGAACATAAGCCAAGACCCATAGCTCGTTGATCAAGATCACATAGATCACAGCCCATAAACCCAATACCATAGACCCTAGATCATAGATCATATATAATAGATCATATATCATAGACCATAGATAAAAGGCCATAAATCACATACTATAGACTATAGATCATGCATCATAGATTATAGCCTCTAGATCAAAGACTATATATCATAGATCAACCATAAGCCATACCCCTTAGACTGTAGACTCAAAACTTATAGATCATAGACCAGAGATCTCTTAGGCCAGAGACCATAAATCATAGAAGATACATTATAATCATAGATTAAAGACCATAGACTATAGACTTTAGACGATAGAACATAGACCATATGCTAAGCGCCACTGACCATATTTGGCAAAAATTCCATTGCCAACACAGCTTGAAATTCAATATGTCATTCGCTACGAATTTTGAAGTCAATTCGAGCCAGTGCAAATATTCCTCGATAACTCAAACGTATATCTTGAGTACGTACCATCTCATGTGAATGTTTCTGACTTAAGAAATGTATTGAATTTAATGATAATTTTGTTGTGTATAGCTATTCCAACCAACTTATCGAATTTTTGTTATGCTTCACTGTAACCGATTCACTGCACGGTTGTGAGCACTGTGCGTCTTTTTTTACTTCTCTGTTGTTGGTATCGATTACCAACATTCCTCGCTACATTGATGAAATAATGTCATACCACTATGACATTTACATTGAAACTCTTACAGCAGAGCAGCTCTTGTTCATGTACTTCAACTTTTACTTACAGTCTGTTTATATTAAAGCTGAAGAAAATATCGAAAATTTCCTATCATGATAGCTTTTTTCTTAAATTCCGAACAATGACAGACATTGAAACCGTAAAATGAGTGACAGCATGAGAATGACACTTCAGATTGGCAGTAGGTAATGACAAATTGAAGTTATTTGCATGCTGTACGATAAAACTTTATTAGGGCAGTACTTTTTACTCTTTATTGGTTTGTGAAGATTATAAAGATTTTTCAATTCTTAAAGCTGGATTTATTTTAACAGCTATTTTTCGTTTTGTAATCGGTCACTCGTGCTCACATTCATTCATTCACCTCCATTTAAAATAAATGTTCATCAATCAATCACTGAAAATTCCATGGCTTTGGCATTGACTTGTTACACTCTTTTTATTGTTTTTGTAATGGTAATTTAGTTTTTCTTATTGCCGTTGCATTGAGTAATTTTCCAATTTCCTTATTTAGTAAAAGTATTTTAAAATCGTTAGGACATTGTATAGTTTCATTGTAATACATAAAATTAAGTAAAAAATTAATTCGTACAAAAAATTATTGAAAGAAGTTTCAAAAGACAGACAAATGAACATAAACTCTAAGCAAAACTTAAAAAAAAATGTGGCAGCGGTTTCCTCACCTTAATAATGTCAGAGTGGTCAGGAAAAGTAATCGCAGGGAGATTGTTCCATAACTTAATGGTACAACCAAAGAATTATCACGATAGTGCGACGTTCTATACAACACCGTCGTGACGCAAAAGGAATAGGTCTGATCAAATACCCGAGAGCTACTAGAGACTACCTGAACTGTGGGGACCAGCTCATAACTTTCTCTAATCTAATCACTACGTTATGACAGTGCTTGAGAGAATCAATAGAAGGTGCGGTAACAATATTCCATATCAATTTTATCGCACGTCGCTGAACACAGTCTAGTAGCTCCAAAGTAGTTTTTGGAGCCCCGACCCATAAGTGCATTCCAGCTTAGGTCTTATATAGGTGAAATAGACAGGGTTAAATATTTCTTACACCGTTTTAAAATACCTAAACACTTGGCCGCTTCTTTTGCCATACCGAACACATGATCTATCCAACTCAGATCTGATGAGATTGATATGCTGTGAGACAAAAAACAATATTGGGTCTTTCTAGCATTAAAATCGACCCGATAAGCACGACCCCACGCGGAGATTGTTTTTAGCTTAGCTTATCTTCCTCTGACAATCTTCACAGAGCTTGAATGACAAATGTTGCTGTCATCCGCAAAGGAATAGATTGGGTTAGTGGTCGAAGACAGAAGGTCAACGATAAAAACAAGGAGGAGGGATGGAGCTAGGCCCAAATCCTATGGAGCTTCAGCATTGATGAAGAATTCATTTAAAGTAAAAACTTCTATGACAACACGTATATAAAGACCACTGCAGAATATCGATACCCAACGAGCGAAGGACACCATAAGCAATTAGCTTAGACACGAGGGCGCGTTGTCACACTCGGTCAAATGCCTTAGAAATATCAAGAGCTACAACCATACTTTCACAGGGAAAATAAGCACCTTTCGGCGGAAACCATATTGGCGATCACTTATCAATTCGTTGTGCTCCAAATAGCTCATAAGTTGAAAGTTAATTACACTCTATCGCAATGGGACGCTAATTTTAGGTTTGGTAACATCGCCTTTTTTTGAACTGGCTGCACATTAGCAACCTTCCAACATGATGGCAATTCACCACAGGTATAGGGTATGTTAAAAAGATTGCGCAATGGTCAAGCCAGTGTCATCTGAAATGAAATATCTCATAAGCTATGGGGAATAGAATAAAAAATCGTAGAACTTTTTTTTGTATAAGGATTCTTTAACGTTTTTTGTCAAGTAAAGTAAAAGAATTCAATTAGTAACGACATTTTGTCATAGTTTTGAAAAAATTTCTTTTAATTTCGGAGTAGCAATATTTAGATCCAAGATACGTATACCAAGAAAACAACTAACTTATCTTAGTGCATAGTGAGTTCTTTAAAAATTCTTCCTTGAGTAGAGTAATTTATTTTTTTTTTGTAGACTATATCGCAGTACTTTTTATTTAATTTCTCCATTTAACTGCCTAGATAATTTTTCTAAAACTTTATGGTCATCGAATATTTTCAAAGCTCTATTGCTCTCTTGTGAATTTATTAACTTTAAGACCATCGAGGGAGTCACTAGAACTATGTTTTTGAAATTTTTTTCTGTCGCTTTCTTAAGCTAAGCAGAAGGGAATATATGAGCACTTTCAGCATTTTCCATTTGAAGTAACAAGTTAAGCCCAAAAAGCAGTAAAAAGCTTTTTCAGCTTTTGCAAGGAAAATATCAACAGCAGCATTATTTCAGGCTGAAATAATATGCTTAAAGATAATTTACATTAAAATTATAGTCTGAAATTTTACACTTTTATATGGAAAACATCATTAATTTTTTACCAAGAGCCATGGCATTAACTTCACATTTTTTTACATTTTCCGCTACTGAATTTCAACCACAACGCTGCTTTTAATGTCGAACATATCCAATTAACTACGCATAATTTAACAACAGTTGCAGCTGTTTTTTTTTTAATTTTTTATGACAAAAATTTAATGTTTGATTTATGCGGCATTTTTTTTTTTCCAATAATTAACGTTGATTAAAATTTTGCCACGAAAAATCGAACAGATTTTTTTTTTTGCATTTCTCCGCATAACAATGCACATATTGTGTGGAATATTGAAGAAAAATAACAATATTTTGGTTACAAAAAAATTCCATTGAACATTTTTGACATTTTAATTAAGATTCAGCATGCATTTTAAATTCCGTAGAAAAATATTAAACTGACATTTATGTTTTGCGGCATAAAAAATGTATTTTCAATTGTACTCAATTTGTCAAAGTTTTACTGTTAATGAAATTAATTTTTCATATGATTATATATTTCAAAATATACTCAGCTAACTTTTCTCAGGAACTAGAAATATTTGAATAACAAATATTCAATTTGTAATCTTCTTTCAATTTCCGACACATTAAGTAACATGTCAACTTTTTAAATATTCAATTTTATCAATACCCAAAGTCTCCAACGGATATTGGCGTTTATTGAACTTTTAATTCTATACCGGCATTCAGTTAGCAAATATTTTTGTTCATTGTTTATTTTATTCTCATTCTCAAATTCAGTTTTTGCCGGTTTATTGGTGCAAGTTTTTATTTAATTTGTTGTCGATTTAATGAAGTACCTACGGTTATCATCTGATACGTAAATTAACATGCAAATAGGCTAACTTCCGGTTATAAGAAATTATATATATTCTCATGAAGAAAACTCATTGAAAATGATATAAAGTGTGGAATCTTAAACGTATGAATTGCTTCGAACTAAATTTATTTCTTCAAATATTTCGCGCCAATGCATGCAGGCATTCGTGTCTGAAATGAAGAACATTAGTAGCAACGAGTTAATCACATTAACTTAATAATAATAAGTAAAATTATGCTTACCAAATTTATGTACAGCTAGGGCATGCTTTTATAAGTTTAAGATTTGGTCAAGTTCTTCAAAAATTTTTAATTTATTATTATTTATTCATTGTCATTGAAATTTATTGAATAATTTTTCAAACCATCAGCAAAAATGCTGAATTTTTTATTAATTTTTCTTTTATCTTTACATATCTTCAGTTTACTGTTCAGCTGCAAATATTTGATATCGTTCATTAGCTTTAAGCATTCAATTTTCACATGCACACGTTATAACTCAGAAACTCAATGGCTTATTTTATTGTGTCGTTATGTGTGACATGAAGAGTTGGTTCATTTCAATGGTGACCACTGGTGGATGAATGCATAAAGAAAGTATGAAATGAAGTGTGATAAAATGTGCTAATGCCAGAAACAGTCATATCCTTTCACATGAAATTGAGCATGTGGTCAAATTTTTATCGATTTTTCTTTTAATGAAAACATTTATTAAGTTACTAAGTACTAAGCCTTGACAAGATACGCTCGTAATATGGACAAAAAAACTTGGTATTAAAAAGATTTTGATATGCATAGATTTATAGGATCAAGAGCTTAGTTGAAACTTTTTAAACATTAAGATTTTGCTTAGAAAATGTTTGCAATTATTGGACTTATTTTTATTCAAAGCTTTTTTTTGAACTGTAAACCAAGTTTCCAAAAAACATGAACTTAGTACATTATGCCTTTTGCTCAACCAACAAGATACAAAAGTCCTAAAGCAAATTACAAAAAGCTTTTGAGTGAAAATGAATTACCGCAAACTAACTGCCTGTTAATAATCATTACTGTTTCTATTGCCCAAAGTAATTGTGACAAGTAACAATGCTAATCAAGCTTAGTCAGGTTAGAGCAACATCAGCAACAACAAGAAGGAATCTCTTAAAATACTTGAAATTCCAAGAGAAAAACAATGAATAGATGATGAAAAGAAGCTGGAAGATGAAGTAAGTAACACCAACACCTCAATGACAAAGTCATGCCTGGGAGAATAACATCATGGAAAACAATTTAAAACAAAAACCCTGTGAAGTTAAAGGCAGATAACAACGATGTGAACTAAATAAATCACAAGCGCACGCAATGACAGACAATATGGCAGACAGACAGACAGAAAAGCAAAGAGATGCATGAACAGCTAGATAAATGGGTTACATATAGTACATATTCTCATGAAAGCGTGCACATAGTACAGTGATGCGATTCGTGAAAACAGTGATGAGTGACCCTGTAGAGAGTATTTCTGTAGTTGTGCCCATGATGAAATTAAGTGCACGACTGTCTCAAATATTAAGATAATTCAAAAAGACTCAGAGTCAATACCACTTAATGTTCAGCTTAACCATCATCATTTTCATCAGGACCTGGTCCCAAGAAGTGTGAATCACGTTAGCATTTAGTGATGTAAAGATATCATTGCTAGATCAGCGATGCCACTGGAAAAGTTACAGCCTTGTAATATTGTAAACAGCACAAGATTGAAATTCAACTATGTTTTGACACTAATGCGCTGAGCTTTATCCGAGGTAGCACCAAGTATAATACAACTTTGCTCACATGGAATAACTTATTTTATCTGCTGCGAGGTCAGAACGTCGTCAAATACTCCGCTACGGCTCTTGTAACATTGTAGCATAAGGATCTTCTTAAAGAGCTCTCAGAGTAGTCTTAGAAAAGACTAGTGCAACAGAAACCAAAAAAAAGCCTAACAACAAATATCTTTTAAAATCGAAAAGGAACTCTTATAGCGACTTTTTAATTGTGCCTCTGAGTGAAATAACTGGAATGGATAGTTCAGTTAGTGCAATATATAAATTTTTTAAAGTATTCGTACTAAGCAATCCAAGTCCATCCATCTATTCTTAGCCAAAAGATGGCAAACTGAATCAATATTGAATGCAGTATTCTAATGGTATTATCAGTTGTTATAATTGCATCCAATGAGTTGCTAGTTTGACAGCATTTGCACTCTGACCCGGAACACAGCACATTCACATAGCGCTTAGTCGACGATGATAATCATCACATTTTCTCACATGTTTTCAAATGGCATTGACCTCTACCTGAAAAACCCTATAGTAGTCTGGAAGTATGCATGTTCATATTCAAAGGATAATGCAGAGGATATTATAGACCCCACTTTAGTGCTCATCAGACTCAATAGCACCTGTCATGTATAATTATCATTTCCCATAGTTAGTGCCACCAATACATTGAGCTGAATACAATATTCTGTTAAAAGGAGCAGAAGATGTTCATTCCACCATACCTGTGTATGCTATAGTCTCATATTGACCCCTTTCGCCATCAATGCCTCTTCATTAATGAAAGCCAATTTTGGCTTAACTGATAGAGTAAACTTATTTTCAATAATGCTCTTTTATAAACCATTATTTCGTGTTACAGTAAGACCTTGTTTACCTGAAATAATGTGAGGAGGGATACGCCGGATAAGCGAAAACTTGGATAGCACGGAAGTATTATGCAGCAACTTCATAAGTAAATATTTTTAAGAAATCTTGAATACAATTTAAACGTATACGAAAACTTGTGACAAAAAACTTACTAAAAAGCTAACTACTCATCAGAATGACGAACAAGTAGTCTAGATATAAAAATTCAGAATACTCACCCACTGCGCACTAACACCACAAGCAAGATATCGGCGACGACTTGGTTGGTATGAGAGTGCATGTAGATGCGCGATAGTTTAAACAAAGAAGAAACCCTACACATACATATGTAGTTTATTTGTAAGCATATCCCTGAAAGTTTCAGTTTGAATTCGTTTTAATTTTGTTATGAGCACAAAACCTTTTCGTTTATAATTTAGAGCCTAATGTTTGCTTTCACTAGCTCTTATTTTTCTGTTGCACAAAAGATTGCAAAAAATTCTTTAATTCTTTCAATTTTCGCATAAAAAAATGTAAAAAATTTTTAATATGAAATGAACTAATAGAATGATGAAAATATAAAATATTTGTGAAGTTATTTTATTACATTGTTTTATTTGGGCACTGAGTGGCTGATTTTATATGTGTTGTAAGGAGTTTACTGCATACCGCACATATTATTTGTGCAACATGTGTTGGTCATACATTAAAGGATTGATTCACTTGACTTATTGTGTAAATTAATTGTGCATTCGAATGTTAAAAACTTTCAATAATGTTTACAATAAAATATTTATGATTTTTGAAGCATTTGATTTTTATTTCCTGGTGCATGAAAGTGCTATATATTACACTTAAATTCTTGAGTGCACAAATAGGTCAAATAAAATAATAACTCTTTGTATTATTAAAACTGTAATTCAAACCATGCCATGCTGTAGGTGTTGTAACTATACATAGATACACCTGGCGTAACGTAAATCGTTGCACTGCAATAACGAACACTTAAACGGAAATTATTTATCTCAAATTTCGGTTGAAATTTACAAGTAAAAGTTTATTTTTTTCCTCCTTAATCCGCAGTAAACTACGATACGAGTAGGAGTTGTTTTTAACATTGTGTTGATTTAATTATTGATAGGGTATTTGAAGAACTTAACAGTGGAAAATTGAATCAGTTGAATGGTTTTATTAGTGATTAAAATGAAAATATTGAAATAATTTTTAAATTCCTTTAAAAAGTATACATTTCTTTTTATTGTTGAATTATTTACACAACAGTTTCAAGGAGATTGCATAAATTCGAAATATATATGTTTTTGAATTATACTTTATTTATATATGTACTTGAAATGGTAGAATGATATTTTATCGCAAAAATATGTAGAGTAGAGTGAAAATCTAAGGTAACGTAGAAAAATCTTTGAGGTTCAAAGAATTGTTACTACATAACGTTTTCATTATCCCAAACACGGCTTAAGAAAGTCCATAAAAGAGGCCTACTTCAACCTGCTAATTTAGCTCTGCATTGCTTTTAAGCTCGGTTGATCGAAACCCAGATAAACGCGGTTTTGCTGTACATACAAACGTCCTTAGAATTCTTTTATTATGTTTTCATTAAAAAATTTCGTAACTAAATGACCCATTTAGTATGTTCCAGCTGGGATAAGGTAAAGCAGCAAATACGCGTAGGGATCGTTCGTCGTAATGGAATGCAACTGCTTACGATTACAATGATGACGATAATGATGTTAATGATGGTGTTGTCAGTAATGAGAATAAGCCCAACATGAAACCAACATTCGAAAACAAGCGTAACAGCACGTGAAGTCAAATAGAGAAACTTGATGAAATGAATGGACAGACAAACAGACCTACCAAATGGATGAGAAACCAACAACCAAAGATTAAATCAATTGCAGTGGAAGAGGGATGAATGTAGGCAATGAATGCAATGCGCGGCAATGTTCGAAGACGTGATGATAATTCAACGTCTGCTGCTGTAAAATCTGCATAACAAAAGTATATACTGACAATTATGAGGACACTAGTCGACACAAAATTAGCTAAACTAATTGTATAAGTAAGAAGGACTACGATTTAAGTCAAACATAGTCTGCTCCATCTTAGAACATATGGCTTACTACTGGCTTAGGGGTGGCAAGTTTAAAATAAAGAATTACCAGTCTTCTCAAAATAAAAATATTTTTTCCTGAAAATCATAAAGAGTAAACCTTTTTATGGAAATTTTTTGCTTATTTCGGGCTTTATCAGAAAGTTTTCAATAACAATCGGACCTCCGGTTTTAACATGAAATATGTGGTATCATGGAGATTGCTGTCCCTTAAAGTCCATTAAATTAAATTCACATCATATCTATTAATTTTTCCTTCAATCTGTCGCCAAAAATTATGTTCACATATAAGTCTGTCACCTGTAACAAACAAATTTTACCGCTTTGAGCTGAAAAATCTGATATCCCTCATGCCAAAACCTTAGCCAGGTTGCTATTGCCTACCTTATCATTAATCATTCCGTACGCAAGTCCTCCATCGTACTTGGTTCGAAAAAGAATGTCTGCCGTATCTATTATAAGAAAAACTTCTTGTTTGTTCATCAGTGTTGTAAGAATGACAACGATGACTCTCACTTTGGAAAATCAAAACCAAAGCCAAGCAAATCAGAAGTAAACAACAGCCATAATGCAAGGTAAAAATGCAAAGCCAAGCGAAAGCTTTGTGTGGCTTCTTCTGATTTAACGACGAACGGCTGGGATTTCTATGATGGCTTTTGGCGAATTTGTATTGTGAATTGTGTGTCTGTGGTTTTGTTTCCAACTACAAAGAACTTAACCATTGCCAATGCAAAAGTACAGGTGACAATAACTTGCGTTGAAATACATTAAGAAATGTTGCAACACTATGCAGTAGAATTCGAAAAACAGGATGCAGTGATTATAATCCCGATCAATCACGGGATTTTTTTATAGATTTGCTTTTTTTGTTAATCCAACGGGCCAAATCTGTGTCGAATATTATTTGAAACTGCATAAAACCTCATGAAAGTCGCTCGAAAATCAAAGTAACGCTGAAAGTTTTCATCTACTTATTACCGCGAAATTGTGAATTCCTTCCAAAATATGGAAAATAACTAATTTGGGGGGGGAGCCGAAAATTATAATTTCATCACTATTAGATGGATTTATTGAATTGATATATTGAATAAAAACTAGTATCACATCCTTGGGGGTCTTATGCCCTCCGCAGCCGTAACGAATTGACGACACTGGTACAGTGCTACCAAATAGCTCGGATTGACCCGCCCAAGTCTGGAGTTTGATATCAAACTCATTCCTTGTAGGATACAAAAATAATCGGGAATTGGTCGATTTTTGTAACATGCACTTAAATTTTTTGCTTAACGACCTAAAAAAAGTTCATCAGATTTACCGACACCAAAACTGAAGATTTAACCATTTTACGAATAATTTTTTGAATATTATTTACCAAAAACAAAGTCAACTTTTCCGAAAACAACAAATTTTATTTACCATCTGCGGGAAAAATTTTTTCCTTTTTTCCTTTGAGTAGACCGGGAATTATGTCTTTTCAACTTGGCAACCGTACTAAGGTGTAACGAAGCGCTTGCATGAAGGTTTCCATCGATAATGGCCAAATTTGTGTACAACTCTTGAATTTTGTACCTCGATCGACCAAATTATCACTTCGAGAAAAGCGCTTTGATTCGATTAAAGCCATAAGAGCAGCCTATTAACAGAGTATTCAAAATACATGGAGGACTAGATCAAGTGCTGGCTTAGTAGCATTGCAAGCGATGTGACTTACCGCCGTATTATGTTAGGCGGAAAAAGTGAGTGACCGAAAGTGACACATTCACCAAAGCCGTTTGATATTTACTTGTAATCAAAAGCTTGCTCCGACTTTTATGTTCATTTCATTTTAAATTAAATAAAATTACACTCTCAAGATATAGGCAGACGAAAACCTGTCACTCACTTGTTCACATAATCAGTGGGTTAAGCTTTAACCAAAATAGATGTGACGAAACGTAAGAAGTAAATTCGAGTATAAACAAACCAATGTTGATAACCAAAATTAAGGGGCGTAACTGATCGAAAGTGGAAGTAACATATAGATGGGACGCATTGTGCCGCAAGAACCGAACTTCTAATATCACTACTCGTCATAACAGCTGTTTGGACGGCACGCTAACGTAACGTTTTGGTTTAAATGTCATATCAATGTGAGAGATTGATATAATCTTAGTATTCTGTCATAAGCTTACCTTTTAGTACCTTTTATCATATTTTCTAACCATTTTATTTGAAAATAATGACTGAAGTGTCGAAACAAAGGCAAGCGTACGTTTCGCCACGCGTATTATAAGTTCCTATTTTGATGAACAAATACCAACAAAACTATAAACTGAAATCAGTCTGGTTAATTATGTTGAAATATCTTCCTTTCTTTTTTTTTTTTTTTGTTATGAATAAGATAACACCTACTAACTATAATTATTATTTTTGTATTTGCATATGCGTAGGGGCATACGGCTGCGCGCGCTTTTTCATTCATTCACAAATAAAAAAACGCTGCAGCACGCGTCTATGTTTGACATTTGTCTGTTACATTAATCGAGTTTACGATAAACATTTGAAGCCCACTTTTTGTCTGTTTTTATACCCTACACAGAGGGTATATTCATTTTGTCATTCCGTTTGTAACGCATAGAAGGGGCGTGGCAGGTATGAAAAAGTATATATATTCTTGATCAGCGTCACCATCTGAGTCGATAAAGCTGTGTCCGTCTGTCTGTCTGTCTGTCTGTCTGTCTGTCTGTCTGTCTGTGTGTCTGTCTGTTGAAATCAAGTTTACGGGAAAACTAAGCAAGCTAATTCAATGAAATTTGGCACAAAGGTCACACCTTCTTGCAAGCTGCTAGCATATGACAATAGGTGAAATCGGATCACGGCCACGCTTTCCGCCCATACTCTATGTAAATATACCCAAGTCAATTTTGAAAAAAAGGTGCTGCGATTTTGATCAAAATTAAAATAGGCTAGGTCTTAAGTTTGCAAAGGCTTTTAAAGATGCGTGGCACAGCCCCAAATTTTAAGTTTTATAACGCCATTGCTCGTAAACTGTGCAAGATATTGTGATGAAATTTGGTACACGGATACAGATTTTGTAAATTTTGAATTGCAAGTAAAGTGGGCGGAATTGTAAAAGTGGGCGTGACATTTCTTAACAATTAAAAAATTGGATTTCGTATAACTCCAAATTGGCACATACGATTTTCATTAAAATTTTAGGGATGATACCACTGAAAGTAGTCAACAATACAAGCCACGTCAATATACTGAAAAATTTATTTTAAGGGCGTGGCATAGCCCACAATATTTATAAACGTTATAAAAAGAGAACTAACAACGCAATCGTTATGAAATTTAATATGACGGATGCACTTGCTAAAAGGTGTCTTCTTGCAAAATTTTGGCACAATTGAGCCGGTGGGTGTGGCACCTCCCATATAAGCGAAATACGTTTAATGCTATAGATAGTGTGCTATGAGTGTAATCTTCATAAAATTTTGTGTAGAGGTGTCGGTTACTATAAGCTTCAGAATTAAATGAAACTTGACAAGATTGCATCAGTGAGCGTGGCACCTCCCTCGTTCACATAAAGTTGTAAGTGCTATTTTAAGTGAACTATTGGAGCAATCGATCTGGAATTTGATGTAAGTGGTTTACTGGGTAATAGGTATATATGAATCAAAATCTGGCGAAATAGCAACAGTGGGCGTGGCACCCCCCATACAATTAAAATACCTTAAGTGGCATAACTATCGAAATATATGAGCAATCATACTGAAATTTGGTGTAAGAAGTTTTTTTATAAAAAGCTATTTCTGGATCAAAATCAGAGTGGATTGCACCAGTGGGTCTGTCACCGCCCTAAATTTTAGGAATAATTACGGCACATATCGCAAACTATACAAGCTATTGTGCTAAAATTTGGTTTGATCATGTTAATCACGAATATCATTGATTGAAACAAAAGTGGGCGGAATTGTAGGAGTGGGCGTGACATATTTCGTGTTTTTCATTTCTATTCTATTTTTTTCAACATTTCCCATATTCTTTTAACATTTTCAGTATTTTCCAACACTTTCCAACATTTTTGAACCTTTTTACGTTATTTTCGACTTATTCAACCTCCTCAACATTTTTTTAACATTTATTTAAAATGTACTTTTAATGTAGTGTAGGGTATGTGAATTTCGGCCTGGCCGAAGATAACACCTTTACTAGTTTATCTTCGATTTGTATTCAATTCGATTTGTAATTTTATTGATTTGAACTCGTAGACCCTTAAAGAACAATAATAAAAAACAACAACACTGAATGACTGAGTCAATTGTTACAAGCATGTTGCTTTATTTAACGATTCTTTTCTGACAGTTGGCGGCTGATCCATTATCTGTAATTTAATTTTACCAGCCAAGATGTTGCCAGTCTTCTGTATCTTGTTGCTGATGCTTAAAATAAACCATTTTATCAGAAAATTGTAGGTTTTAGATTTTAAGAAAAATATATATATGGCATGTTACTCTTTGTTTCAACTTAAACTAAATTTTGTTGTTGTTCTTCTCTTCTTCTGTAGTAGACGCAACTTGAGATTGTTGTTCCAAGTTGCATCTATCTACCATAAATAGTTTGTGCGACAAATGTGGTGCTTTATCGATTTCGCTTGCTAATGAAGTTATATACGCACGACACAGCACAGCACAACCTACGACAGCAATAAAGGCTATGTGTCAAATTGAAAACATATGTTGCGAACATGGCGTCATTTATAATGACAGTAGTTTTTAGTTTTGTGCTACTGCTGCTGTATATGATGACGAAAATTAAATTTCGCAATGCAGCGGAAGTTTCTTCAAGTTGTGTGATACAAAGCGCCCAAGCCAAATAAATAATGTAAGAGATATATGACATACAAAGAGAAAAAATGACGTAACAAAAATGACTTAGACATTTTCACTTGCAAAAAAGAGTTGCTTGAGGCTCAGTGTGAAAACCATTTAGAAAAACTTCGCGCAAAAACGACTTAAGTGCAACTTTTTTGCCGGATTAAAAACTGAATTCATTTTTGCCCGCACTGAAAACATCATTATTCGATCAATTGAAAATTTTTTATGATTAGATACTGGAAATTTAAGTTTTTCGATTATACATGTACATTTTTTTCACAATTCGCTGCAAAGATTTCTAAAGCTGAAAACAGATTTTGAAGGTTTTAGAGATCCCCACCTACCTAAGGGTTTGACGTGTTCACAGTCCATTCTTCAAAAAAAATAATCGATGGAAAGTCGTCAAAAATTAAATCAAAATTCACCTGAGGCGTCTTATGAGATAAAATTTCGAGTAACAAATTTTGCACCAATCAATGGAAAAAAGTTGCTCATCAGTTTCGAAAGATAGGGGTGTCTTAGACTCATTGTTCAGTAAGAAATTATTGCATCAATCAAACAATCGAATAGTTTGAAATTTAAACTTGGAAGTTACCAAGTGGAGTGCGGCCTCCTTGGGGGATGTTTTCAACTATGTAATTATTTGAAATAAAGTTAATTACGCCAATCGATGGGAAGAGTTGCACAACATTGGTTCAGCAAATATTATATATATATACATATATATATGTGGTTTCCAAATATTTTCTCATTCTTTTCCAATCGATAAATAAGTCAAATACATCTTCTAGAGTTGTCGAGTACTATATGGTGACTTCCAAAATTTATTTTCCAATGACTGATTCAAAAAAATTTGAGAGCCCACCACTGACTTTCAAAATAATTTTTAACATTTGGATTGAAAACTACTCCTTAAGGGGTTTTTTAACTTCCAAAATTCATTTCAGGCATTTTTCCATCGGTATGTGCAATAAGACTTTATCGAAAATTGGGTTTGAAGCACCCTTTGGGAAACCCTTTCAAAATTAGTTTTCGCCTTTTTTTCACTGAATAGTTGAAATGAGTCCAATACATCCCTTAAGAGGCACTGGAATCTACCAAAATTGATTTTCGACCTTTTCTTGTTAATTAATGGGGAATTGGTAGCCACTCTTTGGTGACTTTCAAAATCTGTTTTCAACTATTTCAATAAAAAAAATGTTTCAACACTATGACCATTTGTCATAAGTATTAAAATATTTAACTTTTTTTATTAGTAAGTTGTGTTACGAAAAAGTGTCTTTATAATTATTGCACACCAACCAAGGGTGCTTTAATTAATGCTTCGATGAGTGTATAATTCATACTTTAGGGTGCCTCTCTAGAGGCCTTTGTTCATTCTTCAAATGTCGGTGTTTTTCTTTGTTTATATCAAATCAACACGAACAAATTGTACTCAGAATCGAAAGGGGTCAATATACTGACAAGGTTTAAGTCTTGCAGTAACGCAAGAATTTCGACATGCCGTGGTAATCTCAACATTCAATATTTCTACTTGTCAACAAATTAAATTAATTTAATTTTGTATATCTATACAGGGAAAATAAATAAAAGCTTTAATCTATTTACAATTTCACGTTGTTAAAAATTTTTATCATTTAATTGACCCAATTCATTTGTTGACAACAAACAAAAAATTAAATACCTGCGGCAAATTTTACATTTGAATATAATTCACATTATTTCCTGGTGCCGCATTTAATACATAAGATCAATTTATGTTTTAAATTTTTTTAAATTTTTTTTTTCAGATGACACATTTCGTTATCTAACATCTAACACAAGTCACAACAATAAATTGTAGACATAAATCACAAATCATGCTGCGCATGCGCATAATGAACTCACCCGCGTTTAGCTTCAGTTAGAGCAGAATAACAATAGGAACAAAAGCATTTCAAACAATAAACGTAATATCGAATAATACCCAATAGGAAAAAGCAAAAAAGAATCAAATTGGAGCTGCAGTCGAGCACATAGTTGTCAGTGAAAACATCTATGCAACTGCCAATGCAGCAGTTTCTGAAGATCCAATTATTTGCATTAAACTGATTACTTGATTAAACGTATTAATTGATTTAAACTAAAGATAAAAATCGACTTCAGCAACATTCCCAGTAACCTTGAACCTTATGCCACGCAACAGAACTACCTTTTTGCGTCGTGATTTCGCACGAACCAAGCCAGAAACACTTGATTATATTCATAAGTGTACTTATTTATATCTTTCTATTTATTTACATATATATCATTATTTAGCTCCGTTAACACACAGACACTACCCAACATCGGGCTACTTTAGATCAATTAGTAAGACCACTGTTTTGAAATGATGATGTCAGTTGAAACCGATCGTACTACTCAAAAAATACGAACAAATTACACTGAAATCTCTATTTTATTAATTTTTATATAATTTGGGCGATTTTCAACATTGCTGAATCTTGCTGAATCCAAAAAAATATTCCTTTTTCTGCAATTGGCTGCGGATTTTGATATATTCTTAGCGCTTAAGTGTAAAACATGCCAGTTTTGTCCGTAACTTGTGAGTGTGTATCTCTTTGACAGTTTTAATGAATGTTATCATTCCTTAACGAGTGCAGATCTCTCTAGCATATCAAAATTTTCAGACATTCCGTCATTCACGATTGTTGTAAATTTCAAGTCAGAACGTAGTTTTTGGAGGTCGAGCGTAATTTATTCTCAATTTTTCCGGAAACATGCATGGCATTGCTCATATATACATATGGACAGTGCCGGATTTACAAATCAAGGGGCCGATGGGCACAAGAGTGGTGGGGCCTATCCGGAATGAAAAAACGAAACCGAAGCAACCGAATCGACCCTATCGAAGACTCGTTTAGGTGGGGGCCCAGGGGCACGTGCCCGTAGTGCCCTTATGTAAATCCGGCACTGCATATGGAGCAGTAACAATTGGAAAAGTCTGCAGGTCAATATTCTAAATATTTATTTTTTTCGAACGGATTTTTATGCCACAAATTATTGTTTTAAAAAAATCTATAAGTATAAATTAAAAAAAAAAAAAAACTTCAATGTTCGTTTGTTCACTGCAGTCGGATTCGAGCTCGCACTTCTCCTCTTTAAAAGCTACAGTCTTTCCCACTGGTTTGCGTTTTTGCGTTAGCTTAATATCCACACATGAAACACAAACATGTGATGATTTCCAATTCCCTGCAATGTAAGAACTGATATGAAAGTGGTTCACAAATAAAGCGATGTTTTGATCTATCAGAACCGGTTTCTGTTGGTTAGGTATAAATTTAATAAGAACGTCGAGCTATCCATTTTCCCCATGGGTCGGTAAAGTTTATTTAACAACAAAAAGTACTTAACCCAGTGCCGATAACCAACCGGCAATTGTCGTCAATCGTTTGCTCAATTAAATTCAATTGAAGCTTACGTTAGCAAAAAATTGAAGAAACAGCAGCAGCAGTGACTCGATTTGTGTGGTTTAACGCGAATTATATTCAGAGTGGGACAATAGCCGTTTAGTTTATGATTGCATGCAGCTGTGTAAAGTTACAGCCAAAGTAACAGGGGTGGAAGAAATGGGTAATAAGGTGCTACATTATTCTCATATTAGGGTCTGAGGTCTTTACAAAATGAATCATTGCTTGGCTTGTCATCATACATAGCTATTAAAAGCGAAATCTTTACCTCACCTTACCTTACGTAAGGGTTAAAAATATCTCATTAATCACTAACCGCTTAGGTAGTCCCTCTGAAAAATAGGCGTTTTCAATGAAACTGAGTTTGTCAAAAAGAATATAGGGTCCACGTTTTCTGTGACTGTCGTTCGTCACGCCCGTAACAATACGCTTTAATCCGACTGACATTAGGCAATTGTTTGCAAATGAAATCAGAATTTTCATATAGAAAGTGATGCATCATTTCCTTTGATTTCTTCCACCCACAAAAGGTATTTTCAGGTCGCACTACCAGTCTTCGAGCAAGAACCATTTTCATAATCCAATATGATCTATTTAAGTACAGCTAAGTAATATCTATCAAGAGCAAAACCTTTATTCCAAAGGAATGCCAGACTACAGCTGAGAGCGAAGACAGACCTCTAACTACAAATACATTATGCTTTATAATAAAGGGTGTCCCAATAAGAGTGCACTTTTTAATTTTTGTTTAATTTTGTTTTCGTGCAAGTGGCAACTCTAAAATTTGACAGCTGTAACCTATGATTATTTTGATTACTAAAAATAGAGCGCTACACAAAAGAACAACTCGTTATTATTGTGAAAACTTGTTCAATGGGTAATGGAGCAAAGTGAAGTGAATTCCAATTTTTCAAAAAAAAACATCGACACCGATGAAGCGCATCTCCATTTGAAGAACTTCGAGAATAAACAAAATTGTCGGGTTTGGGGCTCAGAAAATCTTCACGCAAACTATGAGAAACAAATGCATTCACAACGAGCAACTATCTGGTGCGGATTTTAGTCAGGCGGTGTGATTTTGCATTACTTTTTTGAAAATAAGGCCGGAATTGCAGTGACTGTGAACGGCATTCGTTCTTGTTACCACAACTGAACGGCATGGATCTGGATGACATGTGGTTTCAGCAGAACGACGCCACCTTTCACACCGCGCATGAAACAGTCAATTTATTGCAGCAACGATTTCCAGATCAAATCATCTCACGATATTCTGATATTAACTGGCCACCAAGATCATGCAATTTAAGGTCATGCGATTTCTTTCCTTGGGGTTTTGTGAAATCTCGGGCTTATGTGAATAAACCACAAACAATTCCTGAGTTATAGGCCGAGATTCAACGCGTCATCTTTGTTTTGTGCAAAAGTCATCGAAAATTTTAATGAAAAGAGCAATGGCCTGTCATACTTAATCGCAACATGAATACTTTACAATGCAATAACAATGCAATATCACAACTCGCTCAAAACATACGTGGTTTTTATTTTTAAATGAAAAAGTGCACTTTTACTTCGACACCCTTTATATACATTACATACGAGTACATACGTTGAAGACTTAGAGCGTATCGAAGTATTTCTATCTTATCATTCTATATTGGCTATTCTGGACGTATCACAAATTACGCATATATTAATATGTAACGTGGTTGATTTCAATAATTTGTGGAACGTTACCAATAGAAGTTAATTGTTGCTGCTTTCATTGATAAGCTATGATTATATTACCAATTAATGTATGAAATATCAATTTCTGTGGAATGTTGATTATTTTAAAAGTGTGCTACTAAGCAAATGTTGTCTCAAACTGAATTACATGGAAAAATACTTAAGTATTGTTGAGGAAGTGAAAGTCGGCCCGCCGACCCAACATGTGGAATTTTCGAATATTTTGTCCATAGTATAGCAAATTATATTCAAGGTTATCTTATGCGCTTTTATCCATTGAGACGAAAATAAAATGTATGCAATTCAAAATAAACAAGTATGACAATGATCTGTTTAATGGATGGTTAATTAAGAAATGTCTATGGGAAGATATTTTTGAGAGCATATTTTAACTACTCTCTTTGTTGTCCCCATAATACTTCTTTAGAACATGTTGCATTTAACGCAAAACTAGAGACGATACTCGTATGTTAGCAAGACTCTTGCAATCTCAAAATTTCATTCCGCGGTAATATCAGACCCCGTTTCCATCTGGTGAGTCACATACATTTTTTGAGTGAAATTTCGAGTGGAATCTGATGTTTCCACGGAACAAACAGCTTTATTGACATAGCAAAGTCTCCTAAACTAATCGTCTCTGACAAAACTTTTCAAACCACAAAACTTAACTCAACTGTGCGTTAAATTGAACTCAATTCTCTTTTCATTTTGCCTTCAATTACACTCACAATGTGTGATGAGATGAAGCCCACTGCAATTATAGTTAAACATTACTGAATGTACATCACGCCATCTGTTGTTTACATTTCGTAGGTGTTTATATGCATGTCTAACTGTCTGTCTATCTGATGGTCGTGAGCTTGTTTATTTTCTTTTTTTTTTCTCGGTTGCACCATATTACATGGGCGCGAAAATAATTTTATATGGTATATCTTTTGGATTTGTCAGGGTTTCCAGTGTTACGAAATTTGGTAAAAATTTTAATTTGATTTTCTGACCGATTTATTTTCTATGGGTTTCAACTCATGCAGCTAATTCTAAATATATTCTTAGCGCTATAGTTCATAGCTTACGCGAAAGCTCATAAATCTTTCATGAGAGGCACCAAGGGTTAAAGAAATAAACTGATACCAATGTTTTTATATATTTTGAAAAATCTTTTTTAGTATTATAAGTACTTTTTAGTGCGAAACTGATTATGTGAGCTTTATATGAGACGCCAGAACTACTAACTCATAGTCATGTCAGTTCTGGATAAGTCTCAGTGTTCGATTACTTCTCAAAGCTTTTCGTTTGTGATTTTGTATATAACTACTGCAAGCTTAAAATTATAGAAAAACTTGTGCTCAATAAGGCTTTCACACTGCCATCAAATAAACGCGTTTTCAATTTTTCCCGTTTCTTATAGCGTTTTTAAGACTAGCTGTCATTCTAGCAATATTGCGTTTTTGCTGACTCAATTTATGAGTCTGCGTCAGCTGTTTAGTGAAGAAGTGAAAAATAATAAAGTTCTTAGTTGCTGCTGCACAGCATGGAACTTATAATTTGTTAATAAAACACGCTTTAGTTGATTTAACTACTTCTATTAACTATGTAAGTACTAATATCGGTCTGAGGTACCATTTTGTATTACTTTTCTTTGCCCGTTTTTCACTTTTTGTTCACATAAACTAACTGATGATGAAGTTTCACATAAAAGTCAAAAATTTAACAAATTAATAGCAGAGATATTTGTGATAAGAAAATGGCTTTTATAGAAATCGAGGTCCGAAATATTTATGTTTGACCTGTTTCTTCTGGATAGTAAGCCGTTTTTAGCTTAAAAACTTGATAAATAAAAACAGACATTTTTTAAGCTACTGTGAAAGCATTTTAAGCTAAAACAGAGATTAGATTTTACTCTTCAAACGCTCCAAATTCGCCAGCGAATTTCCGCTTAATACCCATATGTACGTCTCAAGGGGCATGATCAGTTCTTTATGCAGATGATCTACTAATCACAAATCTATTATAGTGTCGTTTAGAGAGCCGATTTGGTCTCTAAGCCATAAAGTCTCTTTTGTTTTCAATTTTAATGAAACATGTGTTCTAGCTTAACCGAATACAAATTTATCCAAAATACAAATATTTTAAGCGATCTACCAATTTTTTTTTTTTTTTTTTAAAAAGCGACAACTCTGGTTGTTACTATTTCAATTTTTGCTATTGCAATTGTGTTTATTTTGTATTAGATTTCAGTTTTTTATTTAGTTCTTGCTTTTTATACTTTAACATTATTTACTATTTAGTTTTTTCAATTCATGTTCTATTTTGTCGGTGTTTTGCCACAACAGTGGGCCGCCAGATTGTAGGTTTTTCTTTTTGTTGCGTGTGTTGCAAACGCATCTGAGAAAATGTTGATGTTGCTGCGTTTATTTTATCTGTGGTGCAACATGTGTGTGCGATTTGTATAGTTTAAATTCTTCTGATTTTTCTAATGATTTTGACCCTGAAGTTGAAGACTGGTTTATTTTTTTTTTTTTTTTCATGGCATTAATTATACAGTGATGACGTAGTTTTGTGGCATTTGTAAGAATTATTTAGAAATTTTTATTTTCACACAAAATAGAATAATGCGTACCAGGTAAAGATGCTGCAACTTTACTTAGATAAATAAATATGTGTGGAAATGTGATAAAAAATACTATGTAAATAGTAAGAAGCATTTACGTCCAGTCCTTAAATTTCTAAGCTTATCATAATATACGGCTTTGGACATTAAACCAACGATGCAATAAAGAGTTTAAGTAAAAGATATAATTCATATAAAAAAGACTTTCACAAGTTCTGAAAATACCCTTAAATGACTTTGCATTTGGACTTTTTTAACATTTCTCAATTCACGATATATGGAAATCGATTTATTCCCTTAAGTGACTTTAATGTTTATCGTTGTTGCAGGCGTTCGCAACAGTATAGAGATGTTTTTTTGTGAATGCCTGAAAAACATGAGAGGCAATCAAAATTCCTGTATCTTGGCAAAACCGTTGATAAATGGTAAACTAATTCTCTGCAGTTTATGCACAGTTTTGTGGTCAAATATGAAACGAAAGATGAATGTTGGTAACGAATCTCATTTATACTAAAAGGCTATTGAAAATTTAAAAATCAAGAAGAAACCCTTTTCTCAACTAATACATTTACATACCTTTCTCAAAATAGACAAGATATCCATGCGACATGTTTTAAATTCTAAAGGACAACATTGCTAGTCAAAGATTCTACCGCATGACTTATACATCAATGGGCTTACCAGATAAGACATGAATTTAATGAATGATTACCTATATCATTATATACATAAATTTAATATGTAGACGGTGCTCGGCACGAAGGTGTACTATTGGAATTATGTACACTGAAAATGCCATCATGCACCAAAAATCAGTCCGTTGTAATTACGTACTTTTAAGAAGGCAAACTAAGCTGTCCGTACTTACAAAGCGTAAATGCTAAAAATATTTCTGTACTGAAAATGATTTCACTGTAATAAAGGGTGTTTTTTTTAGAGGTTTGTTTTTCAAATAGAGATAAAACTGGCATTTTATGGTCTAGCAATTCTAATGTCATTTATGTTCAGTTTGGTTTGCCATTTCATCATAAACAGGTTGACAAAAGAACAACGCTTGCAAATTGTGCAAATTTATTTCGAAAATAATGGTTCAGTTCGCGAAGTTTACCACAAGCTCCGTCCATTTTATGGTCGACATAATCGTCCATCAGAGATATTAATTCGGTTAACCATGGATCGTTTTCGCACTACGTTTACTCTATGTGATAATACGCATCCGCAGAGACGTCGAACAGTGCGCACCGAAGAAACAATTGCCGCTGTAGAGCAAAATGTTGAAGAGGACCCGAATGAATCGATTCGCCACCGTGCACAGCAATTGGAGCTTTGTCCATCAACTTTATGGAAGATTTTGCGCAAAGATCTTGGCTTGCGACCTTACAAGATCCAGCTTGTGCAAGAATTAAAGCCGCGAGACCATGCAATGCGTCGTGATTTTGGTGTATGGGCCGAAAATGAGATTGATCTCGATGCTGATTTTCATCGCAAAATTTTGTTCAGTGATGAGGCTCATTTTTGGTTGAATGGCTACGTCAACAAGCTCTATACCTCTAAAAAAAAAACCCTTTATATATATTCATTATCTCAATCAAAACTTTTGGGCTTATCTCTATTTGATATATTTTATCCAAGGTAAACCTTTTCAATTCGTTGACACAGCTAAAAATAGCTAAAAAGTGAAGTATCCCGGATAAGTAGAGTTAATTTTTTGTATAAAGTTTAATCAGAGATTAATTATAAGGCATAATGTTTACATATTAAATCTTAAAACATATTAAAAAAAGTCTTAAGCAAAACTTTTCATTTGAACTTAAAACAGTATAAAAGCAGGCGTTAAAATATCAGTCTCCTCAGTTGTCGACTGTAGAACTTTAAGATTCTCATTTATCAAAACAATAAAATGTTCAAGTTCTTTGCTTTACTACTGCTGCTGGTTTCGGCAGCCCTTGCAATGCCACACGACGAGCATTTGGGACCATGGGATGTTGTGAGCGAAGAAAAGCCTACGCCAGTAATTTGGCCCAGTATATCACAAGTACCAGTCATGATGCCACGTCATCATCACCCTGATCATTACGGTGGTCATGATGATCCTCAGGTGCAAGAAGTAGTACATGTACATCATATACCGGTGAAAATACCGCTTTATGCTGGAATCATTGTACAAGATCACCATCACAGGCAAAGTTTGTATAGCGGTAAGTTACAAGAGTTTAACGGGATTACAACTTTCTGTATTGCTTTATTTTTTATTTTCAGATACCTGTGGTGCAATAGAAGGACGTGGTCTGAAACATTTACTAACACAAGCAAAAGCACTTTTGCCTTTGGCAAAAATAAAAGAAATCATCACTACCAGCATTGCCAATGATCAACAGGTTCAAGAACTTGTTGCTCTACTACATTCCGACTCTTTCCGCGCTAAAGTCAAAGAAACCTTACAAGCGCGTGATTTCCGCGTAGTCGTGGATTATATCTGCAAAGTACTTAACTTGGAAGTCAAAGATATATGGCGCTTCGTTAGATCATTCCTTGAGTTAAGCAGTGGACAATACGATACGACAGCAGAGTTTCAGGGACGTGCTGGTATACTAGGTTTATTGCAAGACATACGCGCAGCTCTACCACGTCAGGAATTGAAAGACTTATATCAGAAACTAATTGCAACTGATGAATATTTGAGTAAAGCTGTACAACAGCTGAAGAGCAGTGATTTCCGTCAACTTTTACGCAATTTGCGCAACGTACCTCAATATCTGGAAGTCCGTGATCAGCTGCTCAATGTTGGTGTTCCGCTGCAGGAATTGAAGGATCTAATCGATGCTGCTTTGGGGTTTGGTGGCGATGAACTAGATATCAACAGCGATTAGCGGAAGACTTAAAACTAATAGTTTTTTAAATATTATTCGTAATTTCAAAATATTTTTCAAATTTATTTTTGGATTTTCAATTTTTATAAATATATGTATTCTATTCGATGTACAGTTTTGTTTCTTTGAACTACGCAAAGTATATTAGAGTAGCTTTTATGGAAGAAAGGCTAAATATCAAACGCTTAACCTTCGAGTTCCATTAGTTGTGCTTCATC
Source organism: Meiosimyza decipiens (assembly GCA_963680825.1). NCBI lineage: Eukaryota > Metazoa > Arthropoda > Insecta > Diptera > Lauxaniidae > Meiosimyza > Meiosimyza decipiens. The sequence continues at coordinate 11,438,084 of OY804260.1, forward strand.
TTGCTTTGTCCTCAAACTTAAATGGATTTCACTTTTGCAATCATTCTCACATCATTCACATATATCGTCTTTGATTTCTAGTTGAGATTTTGATGACTTCATGTTTTTTATAAGGACACCAAGCTAAGAAACTCCGATTCTCAAACTTAAGCTGCATTGAAGTCTTTGAGAGCCTAAGGTCATATCAAACATTTTAAGACATTCCAGAATCTTTCATATTACCTAATTATCCTGAGTTTTGTAAAAGCCTTGATGTCTTCAAGTCCCTTGATTTTGTGGGGGGAGCGACTTTCGTTTACATAATAGCCGATAGCCTACAAAACTAGAATCTGGGTTTTTAAAGGGTGTTCAATCTCAAATTGCTTTTATTCTCTTGGGAACTCCAAGCCCTAGGTCATCTCGATGGATTGTTTGGCAATCCAAGGAGAACTGTATTTCCTTTAAAATAACTTACCATCAATGAAGGTTTTTGTCAACAATCAATTAATTAATTAATGCCTTTAAATTTAAGCGTGTCGTCTCAACGCCTCTTTGAGGTCTGGTTTGGTCCTGAATATAAGAAACAAAGCTATCTATCGTAATTAAACCTCAGCACCTCTATGCTGATCGAATTGGGAGCAGATCACTTTAAGAGAGTGGAGCTATGTTCTGCCTTAGATCTAGGTTTTCCAAGGGTAACTGGGAGCGCTCTTTAACAATAAAGTGATGGAAAAGTGGAAAACTATTCATAAAAATCAGCTTCAAGTCATGTTATATACTGAATTAATGGTGTTAAGAAATACAAATGTTGTATTTGGCATAAGTAGATATATTGATAAGTCATTTCGGTAACGATCAGCTCGTGTACAATAAGTGTGATATTTCTAAACTCTTCGTAATACATATCACTGTTCTTTTTAAATGAATTCATCATTATGAGCTGGAATTCAACCTTCCAAGCAGCACATTACGTTTACTTTCAATAAAAGGCATTAAAACCTCCAGAGCATTTCAAAAATCGTGCCTTCGCCAATGAACAAGCACCATGATGACAACTTTTCAAAGAAAATCATCTTCAAGGACGAGTCTAATTTTCATCTCAGCGGATATGTTAATAAGCGCAATTATTGAATTTGGACCAATAAAAATCCAAGTGAGATTGTTCAGAAAACGATGTGTCCTCAATGATTTATTGTTTAGGTGTGGTTTTTGGACTGGAGAAATTATTGGACCATTTTTGTTTTTTGTAAAATCGTGCCAGTAATGCTGTTATTGTGGGCAGCATAATAATACCTAATGACCGTACAAATATAAACATCCAGGCTAGAATCAATGAAGGAAAGGTTCCTTAGCTCTGCTTCGTAATGTCTGACAGTCTTCGTTTTTATCAACGACAACAAAGCTCAAAATCTTTGAGTCAAACGTGGAATCAGTGAAACCTGGTTAATAAACAGCACCCTGCTACATAATTTACAAATGCTCACCAACAGTTGAACCGAATTCTGAAAATTTGGTGGCCTATGATAATTTCTAATGTCAAACTACTCACCAGATGCCGTCAAGATTCGTTTTCCATTCAAATCAAACGACAAAAGTTGAAATGGATTGGGAACCACCAATTGAAGTCTGCCGGCAAGCAATGGAGTATTACCATCAGGGTAGCGGAAAATGCGGCTGTCCCATATCATCATGCAAACGTTTGATAGAGCAAAAAATGCGTGATTTGGGAAAATGTTGGAGAGAATAGAAGGCACTTGCTACATATCGTACTTTTTAGAAGAGTTTTGTGGAGGCCTTATGCTCCGTGAGGAGCAATGCAATAAGTTTTAATTTAATATTCTCATTGTAAAACACTTATTGGCCCATCCTCTACATATAACATTGTGTAGAAGAACAATTCCCAGAAATCTGATAAAGAAAAATTGATTATTTTGAAATTCTTTGAATTATAAAAGGATGCACATTTACCCTACAAGTGTAATAACTAACAATCTATGTAAGACCCTTAAGAATTCGTCAGAAATCGCACCTTTTTATAATCAACCTAATGGACAATAGAGTGGCGTTAAGCTTTTTTTTAATGTAATGAAATGTAACTACGCCACGTTTTTGATTTTAGGGTTGTTCTCATTATTTTACTTTTGTTAAACATTGTCGCAGAGTAAGTAAATAACAAAACAAAATTTGGGGGAAACTACCTCCAACAATGGAAATTTTGAGGTGCAGCACTGAAATAGCATACACTGCACCCTTTTTTGCTGGATAAAAATATCATTGCAAATGCATTTTCAACCCTAAAACATTTTTTATTTTAGCATAGAAATTAATTTTCTTGCTTAATGAAGTGGTGCATGTCATGGAGAAAAAGTTTTATTTAGTTGCGCCCTTAGAAACTGTCAGTCAAGTGTCCTTTATTAAAACAGTTTGCTTTTCACAAAGAATACGTACTTATTGCGCCCCACGTCTGATTTTTGGCCTGAACATTTTTTAAGTCTCTTCATTAAATTTTTTACGTTTACTTACGAAAAACAGTGTGTTTCCTTGTATCCTACACACAGAGTTAATTGTCCTTGCGTCTGCAATGCATTAAATTGGGCGTGGCTGATGAGAAACCATATGCACCCTTGACTAACGTCACCCAGCCATATTCTTCTGTCTGTCTGTGGAAATTACGACTACAGAAAAATGGAGCGACATAACTTGATGAAATTTAGTTACTTGGACACATCTTCAATTATATGTTCGTTTGACTAAGATTGTAATGGACAAACTCGGTGGACGAGCCTCCAAACACTCCTACAAATCTAACATTACATACGCTAAGCTGAGAGGGTTACTTAAAGAAATGCAACTGTACATACAAATAAAAAAAATTGGGCTGATTCTGGCTAAAGATTAAGTTTAAGCAGCACGAAATCCATAGAATTGTAATGCAAGCATTCTGATGACATGAGAGATTTATGAACGAATAAGATTTTGATCGAGTAGACCCTTTAGTGCCCAAAGGGGAATAACAGAAAAATGTGCGCCTACTTTGATGCTTATACCGAACTTACGATAAACTCGGTTATATCCAGAAAATTTAGATAATTTGACTAGAGCTCGGTTACTCTTCGTTCGAGGTATTCAAGCCATAGGATTTCAGCTTTCTGAACTACCTTTACATACCTCATAGATCTCTCTGATGAATACTCTTCTCCGTACATCTTCCTAGCTTGTATTATCAAATATACGACGTAACATCATTTTCCTTCCAAAGAATCGTTGCACATGCTTCGATACTCTGCTCACAGCACAACACTCGGTTTCTTATTAAAGAATTGATGCTTTCTACAGCACTTTTGATATTTTTCAAAAAAAGAGTTTCCAGCACAAAAATTTAGTCCCCAACTATAGCGACTTCTTACGACTACTTTTACAACTTCCCCAACTCAAAAATTACCACTCTCCCCTACTTATTACAATATTTGTATCTAGATATCTAATATTTTCAATAATAAAATGATTTGAAGACATACCAGAGCCTCATCAAGACTAATTAAATATTAATGCATATAAAAGCTATTTTCTACAACTGTCACGCCCTCTTTAAATGAAAGCACGAACCAAAATATGCACTCTGTGTGAATGGAGTCGCGTGCACATTTTATGTCAACATGTCCTGCTAAAAATTATTTTAAGAAATTATTTTTAGTTTTCTGACATTCAAGGTAAACCGTCAACCATTAGGTACGAAATTTTAATGCATCTTCGTGTCTATCAAAATTTGTCATCCATTAAAATTTTGTATATTTTTTAACCGTTGTTTTTACCAATGCTTGCGACATGTCGCATGCAACGTTGGTACTATTTTTTGCCTTTGCTATTACAAATTTCGCTCCTTACTTTCTCGCTCTAATTGATAGGATTTCATTAATGAAATTGGATATTCGACACGTGCGCACGTTGTGCATCGACAGGAATGGCAACGATCTGAATAAACACAACAAAAACTTTTTGTTTAAAAAACGGTCCAAATTACGGCATTTAAATTCGAAATAGGGCACAGCTGGCACTATGTGATTGTTTGAGCTGAAGTTATGAAAAATGGAAATACGCTTTAATGAAAAATTTTAAAAAAAGTAAATATTTTCGGTGAGTCTTAAAATCTCATTTAAGCAGATGAGTTTTGTAGGGTGGCCATCGAAGGACTGAATGATAAAAATATATATATAGTTCTACAGACATTTAACTTTTGATTTTATTTTTTGGAAATATTATATTGCTGCTCACAAACGAAATTTCTTTCCATAGTATTTCGATAATCTTACGGAAAGTTTCAGGGCCTTATGGCGGAGCTCGGATGGAATTTTCTCGTTAAGTTCTGAAATTGTGCACAGTTTATTTACGTAGCCCTATTATTTCCAGTAGCCCCAGAACAAACAAAAATGTTTGCTACCGTGAAATCAGGTGAACGCGGTGGCCACTTTTTAAAACTTTTCGTACACCAAAAAATTCTCGCAGGAGATGCATCGTCGTTCTGGTAGTCCATACAGTAGCTTCATTCTGTTAGCAGTATTTCTACTGACTGCTTTACACCACTGAGCTTAAAATTTATCAAGCTTTGTCCTATACAGGGGCCCTCGTTGACTTTTTCTGCCAGACTTTTCTAATTTTTAAAGCAATAGGGGCGGATACTCCTACAGCCACAACAGCACTATAACTGTGCTTGTTAGTGTATGCAATTGATGGTATTGTAATTCCATGGAATTCGCAGATATATTCAAGACTTTTCGATTTTGCATCTTTCGGTACCTACACTGAGAAAACGATTTGTTTGAATATAACAAGCGCATGTTTCATATAGAGCAATTAAATAATTTATTGAGTTAAACATAAAATGCTTCAACCAACACTTAGAACTATTTAATACAATTGCAATATGTTTGCCTCAAACAAATATTTGATTGCTCTATATGAAATATATGTTTGTTATATTCAAACAAATCGTTTTCTCAGTGTAGTAAATATTATTCAGCTTTTGATCTCAAACTACTTTCGATTAAATTTGATACTTTCAGACATTGATACTTTTCGTTGCGAATGACGTCTCTCGATATTATTAATATTTCTTGATACTTGTCGCTCAATCATTCCACAATTTTCGCCTTTTTCGATACTATTCCATAGTATCGACACTTTTCGACTACTATCGACAATATTCAAGCAATTCGATACTTTTCGGCTTCTAATGACTTTATCGATAGTTTTCGTCATTTTGCATTTATTTTAAACGCTGGCATGCTGGTGTCGCAGTGGTTGAAAATCTAATAATTTCTGAAAGCAAAAAGCTTTGTTCATTTAATCAACTGTAGTTAAAAATGCATATTTGGAAATACTGTTAAGTTTCGCAGTCTGGCAACTCTATAAAAATGCAGAAGAAAACAATTGCGAAATCCACCTGAAGCGCCGCACTAGTTGTAGGTGTCGTCAAACAAAAGGGTCTGCTATTATTGATTAACGCAAACAATAAAAATGAGTTGATGTTGGTGTCAACACCTACCCGCATTGTCCGCAACAAAATGCTAAACAAAATGTGGTCAAATACAAAACAAGATAAATGAGGTGGGCTGCTCACTTAAGGTCAGTCTGTTCTGCTCCCACTTACGCCTTCCACATTTTCTTTGTTAATTTTCTGAATCTGAATCTAAATTATTTTCATTGCATGATTAATTTGCATAATTAAAACTTTATTATTTTAATGTAATGGCAAATTGTTGCCTCTGGTTGGTTTTAACTTGGCCTTTGCAAACGAAATTTATTCTTTTTCGTCTTTAAGGCATTATGTTTGTATTTAACGGTTACGGCGTGTAGACCTTGAAGAAGGAAGTTGATTATTTATATACCACGTGGCAGATTGCATTGGAAAAAGTTTTACTTATTACCTTATCATACTTTTGAGTTTTAATAAATGTGCTTAATTTCGAAAGTACGTGGTTAACTTTATTATATAACAATGAAATCTTTAAAAGAAATTTTTATCTTTTAGGGTTTTATATTATTATTTTTATTATCTCTTTCTTTTAAGTTGTTGATAATGTTATGAAAATTGAGTCTTATCTTATTCATTACACTTTTTTAATTGAAGTTTAATAAAAGTTTATTACCCTTACTTTATGTCGAACGAATATGAATTTGTTATTGTCTTTTTGAAAACGAAGAAAAAGTTGAATGAATTATTTTATTTGTATTATGCTTTCTTTAAAACATAAATAACGTAACTTTCTGTTAAAAACATGCTTCATAAAATTTACTTTGATATTTTTGTTGTCATTTTTGAATGCTATCTGGCGTTGCCTGCACTTTTGTGTCGTTATACTTAAGTTTTGAAGTTTTAGTTTTATTGGAAAAAGTCTTCTCTAATTCAAAATTTGAAGCATTTTGGTGCTATTGTGTTACAAAAGTCTCTTAAATAAGAATTTGCGGAAAACTCTTATTTATTACCCGCGGCTTTGCTCGATAAAATGCTTGTACATTTTTTGCAGTCCATACTGCAGAGTATTGGGTCCATGCACCAAATTTCACAACTTTGTATAGCAATTTATAAGCTTTTGTTGTATGCGAGGTGCCACGCCCCTATGTTCAATCTCTTTCATATTTCGACAGTTACTTAACACCAACAATGTAGATCCATGTTTCACAACTGTAGCTGTCATAAATGCCAAGACGTAGCGTTGAAAATGTTTTTGTTGTTTGGAAGGTTCCACGTCCAGTTGTCTATTCTCGTCCACATTTCATGAGGTTTTTAAGAATAGGCAATATACACCCTAGTTCCTAATATTAAAACTCTTGCTTTCATAAGTTAGCAGATATAGCGTTTCAATTGTTTTTGTTGAATGAAAGGTGCCACACTAAGTAGCCTAATCCCGTTGCGAGGTGCTTAGCATAGACAATATACTTTCAATTACCGAATTGCAAGTTTCCTGGTATCATAGGTGTCCAGATATAGAGATTTAAGAGTTTTTGTTGCATGGAAGGTGCCACACCCCGGTCAGAAAGATTTCGTTTTGTAAATGAACGTACAATAAATGGTAATATCAAAGCTCAATTTTGTGAAATGAGTAAGAAAACCTATCTAATCAGCAGCTTAAGTCGATATATATTCCATTCTGTAAAAGTTGCGATACCCGAACTGAGCAAGATTTTTAACAGTTCAGAGCTTAGCTATTTATCTTATATGCACTACTCTAGGCCAAAACATTTTTCTGCATAATTTCTTCATTAACGTAGCACAAGCAAACGATTAAGGTTTTCGCTAAATTTTGCAGCATTTAAATTTTTGTCCCCAATGGCGCTAAACTTATTTCCGGCTGAAATGGCAAAAACATTAAAATTTGCAACTTTTCGCAGAAAACCTGGCATAATAGAAAGCAAAACCGAAAAAATTACAAAATAAAAAACAAAAAATAGTCAGAACTAGCGAAAATATCAAGGGGAAACTACAAGTTACAGCTAGTAACGGTGATTCAATGAATATTTTCTTGCATGCGCTACATTTTCATGTTATCAACCACTGTAGGAAATAAAGTAAAAAAAAAAAACAAAACACTTGGATACAAAGATGGGAAATGATTATCTCCTTTTTGTCAATAAAAAAAAAATTACAGAGAACATGAAAATGTTGAAACTACACATAATACATTTCCATATAATTTTTGGTTTACACGTGTCACCATGACACAGTAGGATATTTTCAGAAATGTTGAATTCAACTTAAATCCTGTCAAAGGAACTTTTTCGGTCAATCTTCAACTTATACCTTTCGGCCATCAATTCACTATGTGGTAATGCTCGTGCCAGGCTACAGCTGCTATTCGCACAAAGTTACCACTGTGATTTGTTTATTTAATTTGTTTGTTGTTTATTAAGTCACTCACTTACCGGAATAAACAGCAAGGCTAAGATTTATTTGGCACAAAAATAAATTAAGTTATTTCATTGTATTTTGCCACTAACCATGTGATATAAAGCAGCAATTCGTTTCATTGTCGTTGTGTCAGTAGGATGTCATGTACATTTTTAACCTTAAATTCGGCAACTTAAATTGTGAATGCTTTTGTGATTAAATTATTTGGAGTTGCTGCGGTAATGGACTTTTGTAGAATATTCCTCAACATTTTCTTTTGCGGAAGAGCCTTAAAATTTATGAGATATTCTTCAGAAAATATAACCGAAATTTCAAATCAAATGATTTGTATAACTTTCGTATTTATCCACCTCAGCTCAAATTTCTTAGAAATGAATCTTAATTTGATGTTGTATATATACAATTCTGAAAGGAACAAAGTTATATCGAATCATAACACATTATTTAGATGTTTTGAATTGTTTTGCAATTTCCTAGTTAATTTAAATAAATTCCTGGCTAATATTATTAACAAACCTCAATTGATTTTAAGCATATATAGCTTTGTATTAATTGGATTCATTTTCGTTATTTTCAATCAGATTTCTGCTTTAATTAACAAAATTTTTACCTTTGCACCAAAACATTACGTCTCCTTGTTGAATTAACTAGGTCCTCGTTGACTTTTTTCTCAGACGAAGAGTGTTATCTTTGGCTTTGCCAAAAATTCGATAACCTACACATACACACCTACAACTTTTTAATAAAAACATCCCCAGTGTAACGTTTTGAAGCTGATGCTTGTATGAGAGGTGCCACGCCCTACTTTTACAATTTGCCAACTATTTGTCTGATACTAGGCCGAACCATTTTTTATATTTGTGTGAAATTTGTGTTCATTACTTTAAATCATTCTCTCAGTGTAGCGTCTTAAAATTTTTATTTCTACGGAGAGTACAACGCCTACCAAGTCCTTGTCCCAAAATTTTCCTAATCATTCCTACTATTTATGTGAAACTTGGTAACATTACCTTAAATAATTCTCTCAGTATAGCATTTTGAAGCTTTTGCTTGCTTGGGAAGTGTGACGCCCTCTCGACAAAATTCGCCAACTTTTTTTCCAGAGCACGACTAAGTTTTTCTTAGTATTTTTGTTATATTTGTTTGCAGTACATCTAATAACTCTCTCAATATAGCGTTTTAAATGTGTGGTAGGCGTGTACGTGAACCGATTTCGCCCATTTTCAATCTCGAAAAGCTTGTTGCCAAATTTCATACAATTAGCTTCTACAGACATGTCGACTCAGGTGGTGATGTTGATCAATAATACATATATGTAAATATTTTTTTTTCCTGCCACGCCACTTTCCATGCGTTACAAACGGAATGACAAAGTGAATAAACGCTCAGTGTAGGTTGTAAAAAGTCCAGCACAGTTTGTACTCACAAGCCTCAAATTGGCGTTGCTTAATTTAAGAAGAACGCTTTGTATTGAATGTATTTTCTTCTACATCTATAGCCCAAGAGCCGGATGCAAAAAAGTCGAGTGTATAAGATTATAGGATGATAGTAATGTACTTTGGTGAAACTAACCCACCAGAGTTTCCTTGCCAAATCCTGTCCCAATGGCAGAAAAAACCGACAATTGGCCGACTTTTTTTTAAAAGAATGTTTATAAGATTGCAGCTTGAAATGCCTGTCAAATGATAGAGCTCGATGACCATAAGTAGAATGTATAGGGTTGCCTTGTTGAAACCTGTCCTAAACATGAGTTGCCTTTACCTTTTTGGATAATTTTTTTTTTTTAGAAAAATGTGTATGGTGTGAGAATCCAGCTTGAAATGTGTGTCAAATGATAGACCTTGATGAGTCTAGAGCTCATCGAGCTCTATCATTTGACATACATCTTATATACTTATTACTAAAAAAATTGGCCCAATAAACGGGTCTCAATCGTAGTATAGGACAGGATCCAACAAGGCAACCCTATATATTCTTTTTAGGCTCATCGAGCTCTATTACGATTTGATCCTGTAATCATATACACTCGACTTTTCTGCAGCCGGCTCTCCGCCTACTAAGTTGCGTACGACATCAGTGAACAATTAATTCGCGGTGCAATATACTCCCAAATATAAGATACGGTAAGCGTCAGAAAAAATCGCACGCGGTGTATTGAGGCACCTGGAATACGTAGTAGCACTATGATTTTTTGGAGAGATGCAACTTTAGGGTTAAAACTTCCTCGACCTGTGTTTTGAATAATATTTATTAAATAAATATAAAATTAGTGAAACCTCTTTATTGGACTGTGCAATTTATTTGTTTGTTGAAAATATTTTGTCGCACATTAACATGACCTGCCCGAAACGAAGATAATTTATTGCATTATACAGAAACATCTTGCTTACTTGATTAATAACCCATAAAAAACGACATTTGCAAAGGGTCGCAGAAATGAAAACGCGAAAAGTCAGCTGCTCAAGCTGGACCATCAGATGAAACCAAATGATAATGAAAAAAATATACAAATACACATACGATCTCTCGAAGAGATCAACATGCTGATCGTGCTACATATGTACTCGTATACTCTTAAACAGAAGCAAAGAACAAAAGCATTCAAAATTTTCTGTGCCAGTAGGACGACGCGCGTGCGCACTTCCGCAGTTGTGACTGGTGTTTTGGTACCCAAGGCAAAGCATGTGCGTAAAAAGATTTTTTTTTTGTCAAAATCTTGGAAGAGCTTATGTTGTATATGAAACAAAACTGGAACACCTGTGTGCTGAAAATTTAAAATTTATTTTAATGAAAGGATATAAAATATCCTTTGGTACTCAAGTGTATTAAGTTTAGCATGAAAAGAAAAAACGAAACAACACATTGTAAACGGTTCCTGTTTATCTGAAAAGAGTTTTAACAGCATTAACTGAAGCGGAAATTAATAAATAAAAAAATCCTTGAAAAAGGATCATAAGTTTTGAAAACAAGGCACGTGCCCTAAATTATTTCCTACTATTTTTACTTGCTGTTTTTTTTTTCAACAAGCGGAAGCCAAAAAATTATACAACTACAACGTAGACACAGTATAAAAAGTTAGTAAGATATTTAGCAGCAACCTTCAAACTTTGATATTGACTAAAGTTTTGATTTGTGAAACCAAAAATATGCTTTATTAAGCGAAATTGCAAATATCCTCAGAAGAACAATGAAAAAACACAGCAAATATCCTTATAGTTAGAAACCACAAATGTTATGACAATTAAACACGCAACAAGCGACAAAATAATCGTTGCCAACTTTGTGAATTGGCAACAAAGTTGAATTTGCGGTTCGTAATGCATGTGACAAAAAAGTTCATTCTTACAAACTATACAATCTGAGTGAAAAAAGAAAAACACGAGAATATTGTCTCTTCCTGACTATTCCAGAAGAAAGTTGCGGCTGAAAGGATGTTAAAAGAGAACATAAGAATTTTTATGGAAAACGACAATTAATCGCAGCTATGCAGGGTAAGCTAAGGAACCATATGAATAAAATAAAAAAATAATAATAATGGGAATATTATTAAAATTGGTGTAAAACAGCCAAAAAGTCAAAAAAAAAAAAAATAAATTTCTTACTTTGACAAGAAAAATTCTGACGCGGCAACTTCCGAAGTGTCCGTGCACAATATATCCACTCTGATAACTCCAGAAAGCAGTTAAACAGCATAGGCCAATGATTTTGCGACAGCAACGGAGAAAAGAGCTCGTAGCCACAACATAAGGAAGCTCTTCAAGCAATCACACGTAATATAGGCACACCACTAACATCATTACCGTCACAATTAGTTAGAAGGTATGAGGATTTGCTCAAAGATTTACTAAATAGTGCAAAACTTTTGAAAAAAACTTCTGCCCGTCTCAGCAGAGGCGTACCGTGCATATATGGCGCCCGGGGCGAACAGTTGCAATGCCGCCCCCTATCTACCAAAGAAGTATTTTTTTTCATTATTTTTTTTTAAATTTTGCCGAGCAAGAGCAAAAAGTTCACACTTTGGACTATCAAAAATTCTTGCAAAATGAAATATTTTTCACGAGCATTTTGCCACCCCACAAGCCTTGTGCCCGGGGTAATCGCCCTCCCCCCCCTCCCTCCACTAGGTACGCTTCTGGGTTTAAGGCTTTGCTATGATGGAATGAAACTACTGTCATATCCGGCAAGATTTTCCCTAAGTTTTGAAGGACTAAAAAAATCAAAAAACTGACATTTGGTGATTTTTTTGGAATTGTTGCTTATGAAATAGGTTTCGTAGTTATAGACAATAAAACGCTCTCACCAAAATATGCTGAATTTTCATAAATTTTTCATATTTACGAAAAATTTCTAGTTCAATAATATTTGCCGGTTTGCTAACTTTGTAACACCCAATTAGCCCATCATAGCCATTTCTTAAATGGGCAACCAGTGTTGTATGGTGCCATATCTTCTGCACATTTCTTATGGAATAGCTACTCCCAAACTGAAATAGTAAAATCCAATATGCAGACCGAAGGGGCGTCACAAAATAATTAAAACATTTGAGCATCAAAATTGTGTTGTATTTGTTTGTACAAAAAACAAGACAACGTACATATACCAAATTGGTTGTGATGTGCAGGAATACAAGGACATTTATATTAATGACTTAATGAGAAATAATTGGACGCACACACGAGCACTAGGGCACATGCCAAAGAAATCAGCATGTGTGACTGCTAGAAAACCTTTTAATAGTAGAACGAGTATTAAGAAAGCGTGCAAAAAAGCATTGAATTGTTAATGAAAATTAAAGGGGTGCACCAATAAGATTGGATTATCAAGTAAATAAAAAAAAAGTTTTTGTGAGAAAACTTAACACATTATTTGGTTTATGGCGGTAATGCGCAAAAAACAACATCGATCAAATGTTCTGCCTGACACATCTTCCTCCCGTAGTTCAGACTTTCGATGGCATTTCTGTATAATTGGTATTCTGGCCCAACAACTGTTTCAACAACAATTAACATCTTATAACCTTATTGATACACCCTATATAACAAACACAGGATATATGAGGTAGCAATATTAATTCTTTCTAACTTTTATATTATGTAACTTAAATATTAGCAATATAGTCCTTTCCGACAAGAGGAAAAGGATGTGATGATGCGGAAATGTACAAAATAACGACATGATAATATAAAGGCCTTTATGTGACTTCCTAATCATTATCTAAAGTTAGAGTAAAATGCTTAGTAAGGATTTTTTTCTAATAACAAAAGATATTTAGTGTTTCATTTCAGATAAATTGTATTATTTAAGTTAAATCTGTAAGAAGCTGTAATAATCACTAGCGATTCACTTACCACATTTTCGAACCAATATTTTTGGTTCAAAAACCGCTTAACATTTGAAAAAGTTAATCGGAAGTTAAAGTAAGGAGAAATATTTGATATTAGAAAGTTATTATTATAAATAGCATTACCTTTTTAAGGCAATTCCGCTGGTAGTGAATGCTTTCAAAAGGTACGGTTTTATTCATTAGCTCGAAGATTATGTCTTAAATTAGAAGGTGTAGTCCGTAGTCGCAGAAAAGTAATAATTACATTAAATTACATCCTGTCGAAATTTAACTTCTGTCTGAAAACTACAAAGCTTAAATTTTATAAGTTTTGGAATTTTCGAAGTAGCCTACAAATTGATATCATGGAAACATATATACATATATACATACATAATCAAGCAACAATGTTAAGCAATTGATTGTTAGTGTCAACAAGATGTTCTCTGGGTTGCTTTGTTTGTCGATTGATATTTCATGGACTTGATGGCAAAACTCAGATCACTGCTGTGGATGCTTAATATTTTGGCACTATCCGATAAAGCCATACATCTGTCATTGCGGCGTCTATATAAAGTTGGCGGTATTGGTACAGTTCCAGTCGGTTGTGGTTGCTAATTTGACTAAGCTAACTTCAGCACTGAAGGTAAGTCTGTTGAAATGCACTATGAAGCTTTAGCGAAGCCGTGCTTATTGATAATGTTGATTTTAACGTTAAGAACTTTACTGACATGGAACTGAGTCATAACCACCTTGTATTCTAAGGTGAGTCCACTGCTAAAGCTGTGGTTTTGAACTATCTGAATCAAATCGCTAACGGATATACCCAGTGCACAATTTTAAAGTTCACATTTATTCATTTTGCTCGACAAATGCTCTACAAATGATTAACATGTTCGTATCTGAACCTATAAGCCTATCGATAATCTGCCATTTATCACCAACTAACATTTCCATCATACATATACAAGTCAGTCATTGCACTTGTAAATTTTTTTTTCAGCACATTCACGCTTTGAAAAATACTCAAGTACAATGGACTTATTTTTAGTACATTAGTAGCCTTATCTTCGTCATAGGAAAACTACGCAAGTATATCAGTTTTTAGTACTTTCAGAGCATTTTTAGAATGTTTTCCAACCATTTCCATTCGCCAATCAAAAAATACATTCCGAGTCTAAGTTCAGTCCCCAAAAAACCCTAAATGCCATCATCAATTCAAGTGCTTCAGGCAACTGTGTTCTAAAAACTTTGATTTTCTCTTAAAAAACAAAACAATGAGAATCTGCGGTAATTTGACACTCAAATGAAAAAGCGTCAGTGGCTGTCTCTTTATTTGATGAATTATGTCTACGAAGTAAAGGAGTTAAATAAAAAGACTCCAAAGGATATGATTCGAAAATGTGTTGCTTAAAATTTAATTGAATTTTTTAAAAAACAAATTAATAACAGCCAAATAGTGGAAGCTCTTGGTTTTTTTAAGATCTGTTAATACTGACTGCAAATCAAATTTTAATATGAAGTGTACTAAAGCACTTAGCGTTATGACTAATTTATCATGCGAATCTGTTAAAGGTGCTTCGAACAAACAACATATGTACATACATCCAATTACTGAATTTTAGGACTATAGTCTACTAGCTGTCCCGGCAAGCGTTATCTTGCTCTTTCCGGTAGACGACGCGATGTTGCATGAAATCATATGATGGAATGCACAATCGAAACAGCTCATTCCATTCTAGTGAAACTTTTTTTGCCCGTACCTTTTATATCAACTCCCATTCATCTGCGCCGTAGTTGATGAGATATGACGAATTTAAATTTGGAGGGTGTGTTATACCCCATTTATATTGCATATATGAATATATTCTACTTGGCTAAAGGATAATACAAAAGTATTGTTACGAAATTTCCTGTCTCTTTTTAGGATAATTTCGATCTCTAACACTTTTCTGAGTTCGATCACTGGATTGTGTAGCAATTAAAAATACAAACTTTATTTAATTATAAAATGGTTTATTTAAATGAAAAGCGTTAGTTTTTAAACGGTACAATTGTTTATTTCCTTTAATTATTGATATTCAAACTCTAATATTAAACTGGCACTGTATAGACAATTATTTCACTTTATCGCTTTGAAATCCACTGTATTACTCTATTGCTTAAGACCACCTTTATTACTATATTGCTTAAGAACAACTGTGTGTCTCAACAGCTCAGATGACAGCCTTTTATAGCAAGTTTACTTCCTTCTTGAAAGTTCGACCACTATCCAGAATGTCATTTCCGGTACCTTCTAGATGGCGCTTATCAATTTTGATAATTGTTCAAGAATTATCTGCCATACTGCAGCGACATTCAGTTTATACATTACCTTCTAGATGGCGTTTATCGAGTTCAATAATTATCTAGCATACTGCAGCGACATTCAGTTTATTCATTACCTTCTAGATGGCGCTTATCGAGTTCAAGAATTATCTGCCATACTGCAGCGACATTCAGTTTATTATTTCCAGTACAGAAACCACATATGACTGCCAGAGGGTGTTCGAGAACTGGCATACTGCAAATTTCGCTACAGTATTATTGTAGCACAAACTAAGACTCGGACACATCACATAACAGTGCTTCTCAAGCTTTCGATGTCAGTACGGCCACAAACCAGCACAGGGTATTTCACGTTGGTGTTCCACAGCTGTCAATAGGTCGAACCACATCTGTTACTTTTGAGCACGAGTCCACAATTGTAATAACAAAATAGTTTAAAAAACACCCAGTGCACCAAAGCAATGACAACAACCTTAAAATTCATTGAAGACCAGTGACTTAACTTTCAGAACAATACCCGGTGCTTAATTATTTGGCTCCTTAATTATTTGTAATACATAAAATATAAATAAATAATAATATATACTGACACGTGAGGCCCTTTACCACACTTCGTCCCCTTCAACCACACAAGATTCCGGCCTTAAAGCCGGCAATGATTTTAAAACTGAAGTTCTGTCAAAAGCTGTCATGCCGCCTAGTGGTCATTACATGAATTATAAAAGGTTAAACGAATGCGTTTTATTCACTTTTAGGTCTAACCAAAGCGAATAAAACAAGGCTTATATAAATGTAATACTGTTTTTGTTCAAAATTGACATGTGCTCACACGAAAATATTTTCAAGACGTGTTAGCTAAGGCGCGTTTTAACGTAACGCAAGACTATATGCAATGAGCCACACATGATGGTGTGTTATATTACACATAACTTTGTTATAGCTAATGCGCGTTGAAAAAAACGCTCGTGTGAAGCGAGCCTTACAGAAAAAAAAGCCTGTATAATTTGACGTGTGTTTTAAAAACATAAATACTTCTAACCAAAATCAAATTAGTTTGAGAGCATTAGTGTTAAGAGCATCTCTACAGCAAAGACATGCACCTAAAAGTGAAGTAAATCCATTCCGGTATGAAAAACAGCCTTGTGAAAATCTTTTACATTTTATCGATCAGCTGTTTCAGTTCTTATTCACAAAATCCTTTGTTTACAAAATTTCACGACGTACAACAACAAAGACATAAGCAAAGAAGAAAACAATAAAACGCACAACGCAATAAACTACAGCAATAAAGCATAATACGTTATGTCAATTGCGCAGCAGCAGGAAAAGCAAATGTCACAGCAAAGCAATTGACAGCGAACTTCAATTTTGTCAGTTTCGCGAGAAACGTCAAATAACACAGTCTACAGATTTTATTGCTGTAGTTGGTTCGCAAGTGAAACAAAGAAAAGAAGCAATTTTTTGCAGTGAAAAAATAATGCATAATTTTGAAATAAAATTTTGCAAAGATCAAAATATTTTAAAATGAACAAATTTATTGTGAAAATTTGCAGAACACATTGCTCATACAGAATGCAATAAAAGTGAGTGTGTAAAAGTGCGAATATATTGAAAATTTTTGAAAATGAAAATTTTGTGAAATTTTCAGGGCAAAAAATTTTTTTGTGTATCGAATGAATTGCTGATGAAGAAGCATAGTCGTAGTGGTGTTAGCGAAGTGGGTGTCTCACAACCACCGCACGTTAGATTCCGACTAATGCTACTCATGTACGTAGCGTCGGTGTGACGGTCGGTGTTTGCAACTGATGTGGGGTGGTGGTGCTCCGCTGACGGTCTCATTCACTGAATGTGATGGGAAAATATGTAAAGCAGGAGAAAAAAAAAAAATAAAAATCAATAAAAGCACACAAATGTCGTCAAAGTAGGAACGTAATTGTGGCAGCCAGTTCCTGCAGCAGGATATGAAAACAGAATCAAAAAACAAAAAGAAAAATTAAAACTTGGTTATGTGGCAAAAGCTAATACGTCACAGGATAACGACACGACATCACGGTGACGCTGATGTTGTCGTTACGGATTGTATGTCAAATGTGAACTTTACAAGGATTGTTGGTTGTTGGTATGATTTATTTTTAAAAGGGTTCCACTGAAATCAATGGAAGCGTAAAAGGCTTTAATTGCATTTTTAGTTTTCTTTTACGCTATGGCTTTTACACTATTACCAGGTACTTAGTCATTCGTTTCGTTGTCATCAGTAAGGTAGATGCAACTATTAAAATTAAATTAATAACTTAATGTCTTGCAGTTCCATAAGGGAAAATTAAATTGCAATAAATGGAAATGTCCTAGGTACTGTACCATAAACGTTATTGTGCATACATATACAGATACATCGAATAATGCCATATTTCACCCAATCAGCATCTAAGCTATAAAGAGTTTTTATTCAAAAAAGCATAATTCCCATACCAAAGCCTTGTCCAAGACATGTTTCTACTATCAATCTTATCTTATTATTATAACTCGATTTGGAGCGTAGCGCCTAACACACAGCTTGTATAACCAGTTCGATCCCAAATAACCGTTTTATGATGTGCTGATTCCGACCTACCATTCGACAAGCGCATTTCTTGATCATGTTGTTCTTCCATTGCCGAGGTCTATACCTAGTCTTAGTTTAAATAGAAGTAACTATAATTGGTAGCCAAATGAAGTTCGTTAGTTCATATAGTGCAGGGCCATAATATTTTCATTTTTATTTTCGGGCAAGACTATATTAGTTAGTGTGCTTGTGAGGGACCATGACTTGCATGCATTAAGCAATTTCATATTTTATGGTGTTGTAAAAACAACATTCTCGCCTGTTTTGAAGTCTTCTGCGTTACTATCTTAGTAGTGAGAAATCTGCCAATTTTATGCAAAATACGTTACAGCGACTGCGCTGCATAAATTTTGGCTTAAACTTTCATATTCGCTAACGTGAACAATTTCGCTACCGTGAACCACCTTGGTTTTAATTAGTTCACGTTACCGCGACTGGACTGTATGAACATTTTTGAATTAATTGTTGTACTTTTGTTATCATATACAATCATTTTTTTTTTTTAAATATACACGGACAATTGTTCATTTCCGAAATGTAGGCTTTATGTCCCGAAATTTATTTTATTTAGTTAATCGGAATTTCAAAAAAGTATGAACATATTATTTTGGCGTTTATATCCACTACTTTTGGTCTCCAAGTGAAAATTATTATTTACAAAACATTGTTTGAAATCGATTATAAACTAAAGCTTTTGACCTAATATTATGCTTTATGTTAAAACAGTTTTATTATAAAAATTAAATCAACCAACTATACATATTCTTTAATAAAGGGTGTTTTTTTTAGAGGTTTGTTTTTCGAATAGAGATAAAACTGGCATTTTATGGTCAAATCTGGCAACTTTAATGTCATTTATGTTCAGTTTGGTTTGCCATTTCATCATGAACAGGTTGACAAAAGAACAACGCTTGCAAATCGTGCAAATTTATTTCGAAAATAATGGTTCAGTTCGCGAAGCTTACCGCAAGCTCCGTCCATTTTATGGTCGACATAATCGTCCATCAGAGCAATTAATTCGGTTAACCATGGATCGTTTTCGCACTACGTTTACTCTATGTGATAATACGCATCCGCAGAGACGTCGAACAGTTCGCACCGAAGAAACAATTGCCGCTGTAGAGCACAATGTTGAAGAGGACCCGAATGAATCGATTCGCCACCGTGCACAGCAATTGGAGCTTTGTCCATCAACTTTATGGAAGATTTTGCGCAAAGATCTTGGCTTGCGACCTTACAAGATCCAGCTTGTGCAAGAATTAAAGCCGCGAGACCATGCAATGCGTCGTGATTTTGGTGTATGGGCCGAAAATGAGATTGATCTCGATGCTGATTTTCATCGCAAAATTTTGTTCAGTGATGAAGCTCATTTTTGGTTGAATGGCTACGTCAACAAGCAAAATTGCCGCATTTGGAGTGAAGAGAATCCACATGAGACCCTTGAGACGCCATTACATCCACAAAAACTGACTGTTTGGTGTGCTCTATGGGCTGGTGGAGTCATTGGGCCATACTTCTTCCGAAATAATGCTGGAGAGTCAGTTACCGTTAATGGAGACCGGTATAGAGCCATGATAACCGACTATTTTGTTCCCGAATTGGATGGCATGAATGTGGATGAGTTGTGGTTCCAACAAGACGGCGCTACATGCCACACAGCGCACGTCACAATCGATTTATTGAAGGAAACATTCGATGAGCGCATAATTTCGCGGAATGGACCTGTCAATTGGCCACCAAGATCGTGTGATTTGACACCTTTGGATTATTTTCTTTGGGGATATGTGAAGTCGCTCGTCTACGCCAACAAACCAGAAACGTTAGGGGACTTGGAAGCCAACATTCGTGGCGTTATTGCCGACATACGGCCCCATATGCTCGAAAAAGTGGTTCAAAATTGGACCTGTAGAATTGGCTTTATTCGAGCCAGCCGCGGCGGCCACATGCCCGAAATCATATTTAAACATTAATGGCATAAAATTATCCTTTCAATAAAGCCAAATTGATGGACATTAAAACGATTTTCTTGTGTTTTATTTCAATTCGAAGCTCTATACCTCTAAAAAAAACACCCTTTACATATATTTTTGTAGAAATTATTGACTTGTTTCTCTTATTCACTGTCTAAAGAGCATTTCTTAAAATTTCAAATATCATCTTAAATTTCATAAGCGCTGTCATCTGTCTGTCATTTACCTTTTGACCTAATGACCTGTCTTGAACTAAAAAATTCACTAATAGCTCACTAGCCTCAAACGTGTTTTTATTTCACTAAGTATTTGTGGAGAAAAATTTTAATTATTCAACATAGAAATCTATGGCAAAGACGAGCTCAGTTTTTTTTCTGTCTGTAATTAATTTCTACACATAAATAATTTTCTATCTTAACCACTAAATTTCGCAAAGAGCAATAAAAAAACTAAATTCTGCGAATTTCACTAATTAAACTTTCAGTTGAATACGACAACAATGTAAAGAACCAACAATTGAAAACATTATACTTTTTAATAACAACAAATAATGCAAATTTGTTTAATCTTTTAATTTATTCTATTTTGTGTTATTGTTAATTGTTTGTTTACATATTTGCAAATTAGTTAGTTAGTAATTTTTTGTTAAGAGTTTTCGTTAAAGACATTTCACAACGCTTTTGCATTATCTCTAATACAAATACCCATACATTTTTTAATACAAAATTTTATTGTTATAGTTATTGCATTTCTTATACTTACTTAAAATTGTTGTTTTTGGCAAATTAGTCACCAACTGGCTACTTCCTTATTAAACTTAAATACGTACATAACTACATATATAACTAAGAGAGAGATTGTCTAAAATGTTTTTGTCACTCAGTTTTCGGCGCGCTACACTCCATATTCATTAATAAAAAGTTTTGTTTTTGTATTTCTCCCAATAAGTAAGCACATGTATAATTAAGTTTATTTTAAACAATTGTGTTGGATTGTTCCATATGCATTAAAATTGCATTTAAGCTTAATTTTGCTAATTTTTTCCTAATAACAAAAGCCAATAGTGGAATAATTCTGAAAATAAAACATTGTTTTGACCATAAGACCATATGAATAATGATATAGTCTAGCATATACTATCCTATAATAGTATTAGTTAGTATCACAAGTATGTTATGCGATCTGCTAACAGGGACCTTATATTGCCAGTTTAAAATTGTCCGAAAAGCAAAAAATGTTCATTGTCGAAATGGTCGATTTTAAAACTTTGTTGAATCATGACACTGGGTATGCTGCCATACAGTATCCCTCGGCTTTATTTCAAAACTCTTGCTCAGAGTTGCGCTAGCATCGATTTGAAACGATAAAGTAAATCAAGTTTTATAGGTTTGAAAGCTTTAAATCCGATTTTTTAAATGCCTTCTGGGAATTTCGATATTTAAACTCTACTTTTTAATTTAGTTAGTGCTTAATCGAAGTAACTCATAAATATGAATTCAAAATTTTTACATTAAAAACTGTCTTCAATATTTATTTATCGCCTAACTTTTTGGTGGCATAACTTCACAAAAAACTTCGTGTACTTTTGTTATTTTTATCAAAATAAACTCATAGAAAAACTTGAAGCAAGTCAGAGAGATCGATTATAATTTTTCGTAATTGCTATTTCAATCCGTATGGAATGAGTCTAATGTATATTGTATCTGTTTATTTGTAACTATAAAAACACATACATGCGTTTGCAATCTCCTACGCTACCTAAGTGTAGGTGTTTCTTCTGTTCACTTTGGTTTAGTTTACTTCAGCTGTTTGGAATCATCTGTTAAGTCAACAATTTATTTATTTTATGATATGTTTATTTATTTATAACAAAATGTTAATTGAATGATTTGAATCTAATTTTTATACTCTGTATGTTCTAGGTTGTTTCCCCTTGATTAAATTGTTTGATTTACTTATTGTATATTTTGGTGAATCATTTAACTATCACTTTATTGGTTTATCTGATTACGAATTTATTATTGCTTTGATAAGAATAAGTAGATGTGTTACTTATCATAGCCATATTGCATTTATTTTTCTTAATTAGCTATTGCGTTTGAATCAAAAAGCTATAGTTAGATAAACTTTTATTTATTAATAAGAAAATATAGTAATAATACTAAGTATACCTATAACTATATATTTTTAAATGACTAGTTACTGCACTTAGATAAATTGTTTTAGTTTCTTTGTTTTGACAAGAAAGGTTATATTTTTGTCAAAACAATCTTGGCCTTAGGATTAGCAAACTTATTTCTGAAGTAAAATCTTATTCTACAGAAAACTTTTTGTCAATAAACCGATGTGTTTTTTCTGCTCTATAATTTTCAAGAAGCAAACCTCATTTTTTGATCACTTTGAAAGGCCACCAACTTTGAGCTGACAACGATGCCTTACCGGCAATTTGCATTTCGATGTACGCTTAGGATCTCAGTAATACATATGACACACCACCCTTTGCTCTAAGGCTGATGTCAGAGTGGGGGCTGTAAGCAATGCGAAGCTATACTTTGCGCTACACACCTCTGCGTGTGTATTCCTATGCAATAGCATAGAAGATGTTAAGGTGAGAGCGAAGCGAGTAGCAGATAGAAGCGATTGCGAAAGCGACAAGCGTGAGCAGTATATGAAGCGATTTTTAGCATTCGTATTCACGTATAGCTTTTAGAGACCAAAAAATAAAAGTTATCACAACCGGATACTATTGGATGATGATGAATTCATTAATTGCAACAAAATAAGTAGTACCGAATAGCTTAGCAACTCGTGCAACACAGTATCGCTTTCACAGTGACATCTCATAGCATTGCTTACAGTATTACGTAGTAACGCTTCAAGTATCGCACTGCTTATAGCAGCCCACTGTGACTTCAGCCTTGATTTGATGTGCTCGTAGCTAGCGCGAACAGATCAGATTGCAGTTCTGCTATGATTTTGGGTGTGCTGAATCTAAATCCGGTGATAAAATTGCTTTAAATTTTAGAGTATCTAACTAATCCATAACTGCTAAAAGTTTTGTTTTATCGAAAGTCTTTATTATAAAGTTTAGAATAGAAAATCTCAAGTGGCTTACATACTGAGATAGTCCGCGACCAAATAAGATATAGCACACTCAAATCATAAATGAAGTCCAGCATGACCTGCAAAGGTTGTACATTTCTTTCAATATTTAAGGATAGAACAGCTGCGTCTCTGGGTCTACGGACCCAAAATCCTAAAAAAGTGCAAATCGAAAATTAAAACTCAGTGCACCCCAAACCATAAAAAAATGCAATCTGATCTGTCACGTGCGACTTTCTTTGTTGTGTATTTTTATAATATTCGTGTTTCATGCCGAATATTTTTTTATGAATTTTTTTAAAAAAATTCTCTGAACTCTTTTTTTAAAATTTCTACATGTGTTTTGGAGCTGGGTTTTAAGAAATTGAGCTTTTCACAATAAAGATCGCTTTTAAACATGAAACTTAGTGTAATTATCTGATCTTTACTTGTCAATCCACGATTTACTTAATAAAAATATGTTCAGTTTAGCCACTTGGAGTATTCTTTCGTTATTTTCTGCAAATCCTCTTTTTTCATTTTGATTACATGCTAAAAAATTGCATTTTAAGAAATTTGAATCTATAATTTGTATGACTTCATCGATTGTTTTAATTACAATTCTTTTTTATTTTTTTGCAACTGTTTTCACAGTTGGTTCTTCAATCCCATGAACGCTTATACATACATACATACATACATATATATACACATATACAATACATTCTTTGCGGCATACAGTTGTTCGTTCTTTCCGTTTTTTGGCCTGCGGTTCTTGACTGTTGCATTTGAATAAGCCGAATTTCGATAAAAACGTCAACTAATTTTTTTTTATATTTTATTTACTTCGTTGCCGTGTTAATAGACGATAAGCAATAAAGTCTTGGTGCGCACATTTCATGTTTGTCTCCTTCACATCTTAATAGCGGCGCACAGTGGGTTCAACAGTTCCAAAACTTCGAATTATTTCACAGAAGTAAGATAATGGAATGAAATTTTGTATCCATGAATGAAATTTGTCAATGGTAACTTTAATCGCT
This sequence comes from Meiosimyza decipiens, assembly GCA_963680825.1. Taxonomy (NCBI): domain Eukaryota; kingdom Metazoa; phylum Arthropoda; class Insecta; order Diptera; family Lauxaniidae; genus Meiosimyza; species Meiosimyza decipiens. The sequence goes on from OY804260.1 coordinate 11,462,313, forward strand.
CATTTAAATTTGAGGCTACCTCGAGATTTTCATTTAATTGCTTAGCATGATCTACTCTAAGTTGTAAATGATAAATAATAAATAATGAAATGCTAATTTTTGATTAAGCCATCAAAATTTTGTTGAATTTTCAAGTTTAACTGTTTAGCCTATAGAGATAAAAGATTTCAAATAATTTATTTAAAAAGCACATTTTTTTCGTAGCGCTGATGTACACAGATATCAAAAAAAAAAAATAATTATTTTATGGATTGATAAATTGTAGCGCAACAATGGTTTGACTTATGACGAAATATTTATGGTAAATCATTAATTTGCCAAAGGCTTTCCATATAAATAATAATAATAATAATAATAATAACAGAGTTTAGCTACTACAGCAATTAGCCTTCTTAGCTATTTAGCTTGAAGCTTTAAATCAAGTAAAAAGCTTTTTAATAAATAATGGAGATGGAAAAAATTATACATGCAATTAATTTTTTATTTTTTTATAATTTTTTCCTAGCTTTATCGCACTTTCTCAACATACCAACTCACACCATGTGATATAAATATTAAAATAATTATATGTGTAATTTTACATGGTCCAAGGAGTAAATGTTAGAAAAAATTTACCCTGCATGCTGTGGGGCTCGGACAACACAAACATAAAAATACAGACCACCATTAAGCTACAAATTTAGCTACAGTTTGCTTTCAATCTAAGCTTGAGTTGACCTTTTGACAAGCTAATGTTATAAAAATCGCAACTGTTAATAAGGGTTGTCATGCGACTAAAAGGAGCTGTAGCCATATAATTGGTTATACTAACCGGCTGATAAAATAATTGATTAGAGTTACGAGTACTTCTCCGATTAGTATTATAATGTATGTAATCAAGAAGCTCTGGTGCAGCAAGAGACCCAGTTACAAGTTGATGCAGATAAAGTATATCCGCAATATTTCTACGGGACCTCAAAGACTGCAAATGTCATAACTTCAAACGATCCTCATAAGGAGGAAGGTTCAAAGGGCCAGTCCAATTTAAGCCATTGAGAGCAAAACGAATAAAGTTTTTTTGAATTCTCTCAATTCTATTTATATGAATATTATAAAATGGTGACCATACTTGGCTCGCGTACTCTAAGTGAGGACGCACTATTGTATTATATAAAGTCACCGTTACTAAAGGGCTATTAAATTCTTTTGCTCACCTCTTAATAAAACCAAGCAGAGATGAGGATTTTTTACAAATTAGATCAATATGCTCATTAAAAGTTAATTTAACATCAAAATGTATACCCAGGTCTTTGACTAAATCGACACGACATATTTTCTTATCTTTTAATTGATAATCAAACTTTACCATATTTTTCTTCCTGGTGAAAATCATAGATTGGCATTTATCAGGATTAAGATGTAAGTTATTTTTAGAACACCAAACCTCGAAGGATTTCAAGTCAGACTGGAGTGCAAAAGTATCGTCCACCCCCTTTACGTTCCTGTAAATTTTCATGTCATCTGCATATACTAACAGATGGGAGTTTTTAATTACATGTGTAACGTCATTAATTGCTAAAATAAACAGGAGCAGCCCCAGGTGGCTTCCTTGTGGAACACCTGATGCCGCGCTAAATGGGGATTAAAACACCCTCCGAAATCTTATTTGATATGAGCGATCAGATAAATAAGATTCAATCCAGCTGAAAAAACTTAAAGGAAATCCAAGCTTCTTTAACTTAAACAAAATCAAATTATGTGGTAGTTGTCAAATGCTTTACTGAAGTCAGTGTAGATGCAGTCAACTTGCCCACCAGAATCAAAAGAACTTAAAACAAAGGAAGTGAAATTAAGGAGGTTAGAAACTGTAGATCTGCCACTAACAAAACCATGCTGACGAGTTGTTATGACTTCACCACAGCACACCTTAACTTGATCGTATATTATTATATGTTCAAAAATTTTCGGTATTGATGATAACTTAGCCACGGGCCTGTAGTTTGAAACATCATTTTTACAGCCTTCCTTGAAAATGGGGCTAATGTATGAATTTTTCCAAAATTTAGGAAAATAACTTTCTCTGACTGATCTATTAAATAAAAAACTAAGGGGCTGACTCAGCACAGAGCTGCAGTTAACTAAAACTGTCGCAGGAATACCATCAGGTCCGGAGTTGAAGTCATCACCAATAGACGAGATATATTTCTCAATGAGGTCAGGTGTGAAAGATATCTCATTAACCGAAACTATATATATAAATAACTAACAAAATCGAAGACCTCTTAACTTAACTCCTTTCGTTATGGCAAATAATGTCTCATATATATATATAAAAATTATGTATTTTCCACACCCCCTCTATGTATTAAAAATGTTATGTTAAAATGAATATAACTACATATGTACCCCGTATGTAGGGTATAAAAACAACAGCACTAACATTGAGCTTTCTATTCATTCTTAGCAAATTTAGTTTATGTATAAAAACTTGACGTAACTTCCATAGCACAACAAATCGTTTTACTATTTTTATGCAACTTAATAGCTATATAAACGCATACATATTATTTGTATGAAATTATAAAAAATTGGATCTACGTGCAAAGATATGACAACCCTATGGCCACTTATGTATAATAATAAAAATACACCATATTTATGAGGCTTAAAAGAAATAGAATTACATACGTGCCTGCACATTTTTTGTGTAATAAATATTAACCAAATAATTATTGAAATAGTTATCTGAAGCTGATGGTTTCATAGCAATGTGATATGGTAATAAGACCATTTTTCGAAAGAAATCTCTTTGAGATAGTTACTTGAAAATATTTGGTTTTCACATTGTGCATAACAAATAAAAATGAAATAGAAATGGACCAAGAGACAATGCATTGCTGGGATATACTGTTTCAGTTAACCACCAAAACTACCAAAAGCCTTAATGGCACTCGCAGTTTTTTATTTTAATTCTGATTAATCCGAAAAATTGGAGTGTCCCAATGTGCGGCATATCGTTTTTCCAGGCAGTGAATAAATACATAAACGCTTTACTGTTTCTGGATGACCAAAAAGGTACGTGTCTTTATTTTTAAATAAGAGAGTGAAACGATGCAGTCAATGACTTACTCGCGCAGTATTTGTTAACTTAAATACATGGCGTTGCTATTTTAAGGCTTCAAAATATTCTCGCTGAACTTACAATTTTATTTTGTTTGTCTTTAAATTGTTGTGTTTACATATATTTTATCATTTGATCATAAAAATAAATACTTAGTTATAACCATATTCATTTGTGTATTCTTAAAGGCATTAATGTAAATATATCACTAAGTATAACAGCAATGCGAAATGTAAAGTGTCCGTTTTTGTTTTGTAATTTGATGCTTCTTAATTGATTACGTTTTATAAAACGAGTAATATATTTTTCTTTAACATAAAGGGTGATCCAATAAGAGCTTCCTACTTGTTGTTGTAAGGCCCATAAACCGAAATTAAAACGTTAACCAATATAAATTCTTCAATTCTTGTATGAGCTGTATTTTATAGGCCTTCAGATCAAGATCGCGCCTCAAGTTACGCCACAATTATCCATAAGAGATGCCCAAAGCCTGAAATCGGCGACGAATCGATTGTTCACGAACACTCTCTGCTACTGCAGAAATATTCTCAAAATTACGAGCTGTATGCAATGTGGTTGAATGATGAATGTCCAATAGTGTAAATTTGGTTCGAAATTTGGTGATGGTGCTACGAATAGTGCGCTCAGTTGGACGCTCATAACGACAAAAATGATGTTGAAGAACTCTACAAGATTCTCTAACTGATGACTGATTTTGATATTAAGTTTCGACAATTAATAAACGTTGTTCAGGAGTAAGTCTATTCATGATTGAGTCGTATTGAATACTGAACACAAATGTCATATGGACAATCCCTTTAACACATGACAGCTGTCAAAACAAACCAGTTGGAAAAGGAACTTCGTATTGGATCACCTTTAACTTACTTACTAAATTCCATCTTGCAATACATACGATGTGATCGTATTAAGATCAATTGATTAAAATTCTAAGACGTTACTAATATATATTAATCTTTTTAAAGTGAATTGCCAAAGGAATAAGCTCAGAGCTTGCAATGTCTTCGTATATTTAGGAATTGGATTTTCAAGGTTGAATTAAAATTGTTTTCTAGCTGAGCATATACATGTGCATAAGGTTTCTGAAGTAATTTGTTTCTTGTAAGCTCTCTAAGGCTTGCTATTTTTACCCATTATGTATAAAACTTTACCCTTTCCATGACCTGAAAAAATACTATCATTTTTAATGGATTTTTCAATAACTACTGAATAAAATTCTGTTCAAAAACTCAACTGATTATGAGTTTTGTTATTAAAGTTCACAGAAACCCATAAGTTAATTAGATTCTAAATAATTCAAGACTGTCTTTATAGCGTTTCATTTAAAATTTGAATTATCACCTGTTAAAGCATAAAAATCTTCAACATTTTTTTACTGTGTGCAGTAAGTGTAGGAACTTACGGCTTTGAGCCAAGTTCAACATGAGTTTATTATTGGATTTGTGAGAATTTGAAGTGTAGGTGCAATATTTTTAGTAAACAAAAATTTCAAGTGATTTACATTAATATACCAACAAACATACGTATACATATACATATGGTATATTGAATGATGGCATTTTGAAACTTTAAGTTGAAATATTTCATACCTTATTATGTCATTTAACGCCCTTGTTGTTCCCAATGCTTTAAGTACTTATTCCGAAAAACCCGATTTTTCATAAACATTTTTTTAAGCTTTCTGGTATGTTGTTTATAAAAAACAAGAAAAACATGACTCACACTAGCAATATGTGTATATAAGGTATTATTTATCATAATAACTGGAGCTTGACCTTGACCTTTTGGTCTCCGATTCTATGCAAATATCAACTCTAAAATGTCCTAAAATGTTACAAATTAAAGGGCTGATCATATATTACCTAAGGGCCTTATGAGGGTGAGTTTGGCAAATGTTACAAGCTGTAACACTGGTAAGGGGGGAGAGATGGTGTCAAAAATGTCAAAAATGGTAAAATCAGCGGTGCATAATGTAAGAACAGCCCCTTATTGGACTTTAGAAAAAAAATTTTCCAATTTTTATCTCTAAGGTCTGTTCACTTATCTATCTTCTTAATACCACTTTAATCGAAGATTTCTTAAGCTGCTATTATATCTCAAACTAAATTTGGTAACTTCTATTCACAAATTTGGAGTGCCAAAAACAGTTGCATAAAACTCGTATTTACCTGACTTGTACAAAGTATAATTTTTTTTTCTTATCCTTAACTTGTGTCCTTTGAAGGAGAAGGTTTCGTTAATTTCTGAAAGTGTGCAAAAAATTATGTAAATGATGTAAGTTAAAGTACAGTTTAAAAAAAACTCCCCCTTTAAATTTTTCTATTGTAAAATAAAATGAAATATCATTTTTCTTTTCCTGCTGCAGGAAACTCCCCTTTTAAGCGTTTATAAAACCACAATGTGCAATTTAATATTCAGTTTATAAAAAAAAAATTATAACATAATACGTAAAACATGTTTGATTTCAATGAAGTCACCGGCACATTTTTATCAACTTGCTTTTACTTACAATATGTTCCCCTAAACGCAAAGCAAACATTAGAATGAATGGGGATTAACGCAGTTTTTGCGGTTTATCGTCATATTTAAGTAAATACATATCAGCATATCAATTCATACTTTTGCAGCTTTAAGTTGTTAGTAAGTTGTAATTGGCATACAGAATCGAATTTGAAAAAAAAAAAATTTTTTCTGCACTGCATGGTTTTGTAGTTATAAAACCTCTCAAATGGATTTTCTATGAAGTACATTTGCTAAATTTCGTTTACTATATGTACACATTTTTTGCAATATATTCACACTTCATCAATTTTATAACAATTTTTTAACTTACATTCACATTTACATTTCATCGATTAACTATCGATGTTTTGTAACTCTCATTTGCATTGATATCTGATATGTTTAATTTAAAATAAAGAGTTTGAGCCTTTAGTACTAATATTTATTTTGCAGAGGGTGTCCGAAGTACGGCAAAAAAAAAAAACAAAAAGTGATAAAAAAATTTCCTAACAAATAGCGTCAGCAATTAACATAAGTTCGATAATAAAAGTAATAGCAGATGTACATATGTGGTTGTTAACCATTGGCATTTGTTTTAAAAATTTCCTGATTTTTTTATTAACAGTAGAAATCATTAATAATTTTATTTTTCTATTTTTGCAGTTTTAAATCTTAATATCTATACGAAATTATATGAAAATTGCAACAAATAATAAAATACCAAAAAAAGACATGAACGTGATGCGCAAATTGCGCGGTAGCAACGTCAACGGTGCTGGTAACACCGCAGTATCACCCAGCTCGAACTCCAATTCAACATCAAATGGTGCGCCACCCACACCTGGAGCTATCACCACTAACAATGATGCAATAGATTCACAAACGCAAATTGCTCTAATGCATCTGACAAAGCTTTTCAATGAGTACACGCATCCCAAAGAGCCGCTGAGTGAACAAGAGCGTGACCATAAGCTGTACAACATGTTGCCACTCTTTTGCAAGGTTTGTCATAGTACAATTAAGTTTTCTTTTTAAATACTTTTATTATTGATAATCTTTCTCTAACGTTAGGTCTTCAGCACCTGTCCTGCCACTGATATGAGCGAAAAATTCTGGGGTGTAGTTGCCTTTTGTCGGCAAGTATCGCGCCTCCTGGTTACCGAAATAAGCCGACGCGCCTCAAATCAAAGCACAGAAGCAGCTTCTATAGCAATAGTAAAATTTCTAGAAATTGAAACTACAGAAGAGTCTAGTAGTGGCTGGATGCTACTGTCAACATTAAATTTACTAGCCAATGGCGATGTTTCATTGATTCAAGTATTTTCATGCGATTTATTTTCTTTCTTGTTAAATAAAATTAAAATTTATTTTTAATCTTGCAGGCTATGACGACTGCAGCAGTACCTTCAACGCTTGTCAAGTGTCTATATTTATTTTTTGATCTTCCTGAAGTAGAAGATGATCCACCCGACACAGAGTCTCAAACAGCGAGTGATTTTAATGCTATTGAACGACGTACGCTTATGCAAAAAATTTTTGTTCAATTGCTAGTCAAACTTTGTTCATATCCATATCCTCCTGAGGAGTTGGCACGTATGGATGATCTTACATTGCTCTTTTCGGCAATTACATCACCTTGCACACAGCAAAATATTGTGTGGCGTAAAAGTGCAGCAGAGATTTTGACCACATTATCGCGATATGGCTTAAAAGATGTTGTGGTCAGCTATATACATTGTAAGTAAAGTTCAAAAACAAGTAAATTTAATTTAGTTTAGTTACAAAATACAAAACTAGAGTGTTATCAAGATAAAATATAAATAATTTTTAAGCCGACAAAAAATTTTTTTAATTTTTTCTCATAAAAAATGGTGAATAACAAAAAAAACGTACATATTTGGGCAAATTAATGATTCCATTTTAATACGTATTAAAATGATTTGTTGATCATTATTAATCATATTCTTTTCATCAAAATTTAGCCAAAGGTTGCATGGCCTTATGCGTTGACAATATGCAGAGATTGTCATTTGCCAATCCATTGGAAATTGTAGAAATGTTTGTTACTGTATTTTGCTTTCTCAAGGATTCTAGTCAAGTGACGCAAATACTACTAGATGACTTCAAAGCATCTCAAGGCTATGTATTCCTAAGTGAATTTTTGCTCAGGTAAGTGGCACTTTTTTGTTTTAGTTTTATCCATGACAACTTATTTTTGATTTCTTTGTACATATTTCAGATTTGACACCTCACGCTCGCACTCCATCGAAGTACAAGCAGCCATTCGAAATCTTGTACTCATGATCTCCTCGCTGTGTATGTGCGGTTTCAATGAATTACGTCCGCCACAAAATCAAGTAAATGCGCTATTCAAAATGCAAAATTTCCAAATGCCACAGGCTAGCTCACGTGAAACATGTGTGCGTAATATTTACGCCTTTCAAGTGCTACAGACTGTATTTCTCAAATCAACATCTCCAACGCTTTGCTGCACAATATTAGACGCCATTTCTCGTGTCTATCATTCGGAAAATGCAAATTATTTTATACTCGACTCTGAGAATACGCTCAGTCAATTTACAGAGCGCATACATTTAAAAGGGCCACAAATACAAGAAAAGTTTTTTGATCTCTTGGAATTCATTGTATTCCAGCTAAATTTTGTACCATGCAAAGAGCTGATAAGTCTTTCACTGTTGCTTAAAAGTAATCATTTGACTAGCTGCAGCATACTCTGCCTGAAGACGCTGCTAAATATACTTCGCCATAATGGGGTGTTTAAGGATGTCTATCGGGAAGTCGGCATATTAGAGGTTTTTGTCACCTGCTTGCATCGATATGCTGATCATGTACGTAAAATAACACAAGGTGATGAAAATGTTGAGTTGTTGGCACCTGAGTCAGGTGAAGATCTACCTGATACGCTTGGTAAACATGTACTAGAAGCACTCACAGTTTTACTAAGCGGTAGTAATGCAAATGCAAATGTTTTTCGTGAATGCGGTGGCGCAAAATGCACTCATGATTTGGTCAAATTCAAACACTGTCGTCCACAATCTCTGGGCATAATACGGGAATTAATACTCTCCGCAGCTGGTGATGATGATATGCTATTTATTCTCTCTGTAATGCATTCTGTTCCACCATATCAGGTAGAATTCAAAATACAAATTCTAAATATGCTATTGGGTTGTCTCAAAGATTCGCATCGTACACGTACTGTGTTTCGCAAAGTTGGAGGCTTTGTTTATCTAACAAGTGTTTTTGTTTCGTTGGATGGCAAATTGAATGATGAGGCCGATGGCAAAATTATCGAGGTAGACACAAAAGACCCGACCATTATTACGCAGGACGATCTGATTTTACTGCTGCAAATTGTCTGTCAAACTTTAGCGACTGCAATGCGTTTTGAGCCAGCAAATGCTAAGTTTTTCCATCAGGAGATATGCACTCCCTCGCTATGTGATACATTGCGTTTGCTCGGTTGCTTTGGTACCGCCACTGAATTGCAAGACTTTAGAGGTGAATTTAATGGTGACTTGAGCACTCAAAAATATTATCATGAAGTTTTTTCTGGTGATATATTGAATTACAGGTAAGAGTATTTATTTTTCTTGATATCCTCAACCAAGCTTATTTTTTCTGCAGCTTCAGTACGAGCATTCCACGTTCCTTATCTTACGTGTGCGTTATCTATCGGCTGCTATACAGCATTGCTTTAGATAATTTCGAATCTCCAAACTTTAATGGTGGCATCTCGTTATTTAACGATCAACACTCAACGCGTTCACCTAACAAAGAGCTCGCCAACGTTGCTGCAGCAGCTCCGCATCCTAATCAATTAAATCTTACACAACCTGTACCAGAGCCGCGTATTGTACATCCAGGTGTTGTTCTATGCATGCTGCAGTTATTGCCCAGCGTGTCGCATGAAATAGAACCAATGTTGGCACTCAATTTGCAGGTTTATCTCTCTGAAATTATTAAATCGTTGGTCCGCAGTGAACGAAATCAGCAAATAATGTGCGATTTTGGACTTGCAGAGCAGTTATTAAAAATTGCACGGCGTTCATTGGCCGAAGAATCGAATCCACTACATGTAGCTATGCAATATATATTAGAACGTTTAGCTGCACAGGCATTACAGCCGACAGAATTGCGTGAATTTTTACGTCTAGGAGAGCCACTTTCTTGTGCTGACATTGATATGCATAAACCATATCGCATGGGTGGCCCAGTGCCATTGACGCGTATCAAAACTTTAGTTTCAATGACAACGCCACGTGATTTCCGAGCCCATGGCTCAAGCACTTTGCCACCATTTGTTGAGATGGATATGTCCGCAGAGGGTTTTGGTTGCTTATACTTACCCTCATTAGCACCGCAAGCAGCAGCTACATCTGGTGGCACTATTGACGCGAATACTATAGGTGGCATTGGTTCGGGTGATCGTATTTTTCCACCACAAACAGGACTTTCATACTCAACATGGTTTTGTGTGGAAAAATTCTCTGATCCTAAAACGGATCCCCATTGTGTACGATTATTGACCTTAGTGCGTACCACAAATAATCCACGTGAAGACCCATTGGTTTGTCTTTCCATATTGTTATCTGCTCGTGACAAAGCAATTGTGGTATCTACGCAGGAGACACTTGTGAAGCCAAGTAAAAGTAAGTATTAAAAGCTAAAGCCGGCATTATTTTTTTGGAGTAATTGACTAAAAAATTGTAAATAACTCAAATGCAAAATTATTAAGTTGTATAAACAAATTTTGGTCTCAAGATACATCAAAGTCTTAAAATTGCTGTTGTTTGCGGCTTTGTATTACAAGAGGATTTATTATTAGAAGAACTTCAGCTTAGTCTTCAAAACTATAAATTTTAATTGCTTGAAAGTTGAACCGCAATAAATTAACAACGCCAGCTGCAATTTCACATTCCAAAACTTATTAATTTTTCTCAAAAGCCCTAGGTGATTGGGAACCAGAAGGATCTGATGATAGCAGTGCACGTATTTGGTGTCCTGATTTATTGCACGAGGGTCAGTGGCATAATCTTGTTGTGGTTCTGAACCGTGCTGTGCTCAAGAACTCCAGTTTGACGTTGTACTTAGATGGCATTGTGAGTTGGCATGCTTTCACTCTATTTACCTTTGTACCGTAAATTTTGAATTTTTCTCTTTTAACTTCTTTCAGCCCATGCATACACAAAAGTTGCATTACATATCACAAAATCCTGGTGCTGGTTCTGCAAATCTTGCTGTTGCTAGTCAAATATATGGCTACATTGGTACGCCGCCAATTTGGCGTCGCTATTCACGTCTTTGCTGGAAGCAAGGTGTTTGTCATTTGCTCGAGGATATACTAACGCAACAAACTGTGCAGACGATTTACAGCTTGGGACCACATTATATGGGTTCGTTGCAGGCACCACAATTGGGCAAACAATGTGAGCCTTTACCTCCCTTAGTACCAGAAGACCGCGTATTGCTTGGATTAAACGCAAAAGCAGTGTCGCAATTAACTTTGGTAAAGATACGTAAAGTTTACAGTCGCGCTGATAATAAATCGATTGCAAAGCAATTAGGCATGAATTCGCATGAAAATGCCACACCAATTAAGTATGTGCTGTTTGTATTTGTTGTAGACGTTCCTTGCTGAACTTGAATTTATTTTTTAGAATTCTACACAATTCTGCTGGGCATCTAGCTGGTGCTGGACGTTCTCTTGGTGGCGTTGTTGTGGGTTATTTGGGTGTACGCGTCTTTAGTCCACATCCTGTCTCAGCAATGATTGACACCGTTGGAGGTTGCAATGTTCTTCTCGGTATAATTGCAATGGCGCAAGATGTTGAATCACTGTATGCAGGTGTTAAGGCACTAACTTGTGTAGTACGTAGTAATCGTGCAGCTCAAAGTGAAATGGATCGCAAACGCTCTTATCAAACGCTTGGCATGTTTTTCAAAAAGAAACGCAATCTGTTAAATTCTCATATCTTGCATCTTACATTTGGTCTTGTTGGCACTGTTAATAGTGGACAGGAAATGGCTGCTATACCCAACATCACTGCATTTCAAGACTTGTTGTGTGACTTAGAAATATGGCATGGTGCTCCAAATGGTTTGTTACGGTCACTGCTAGAACATTTGCTCGAACTCGCTGTAGAATCAACAGAGAAAAAACAGAATGTAAAAATTATGCGTGATTTACAATTGCTAAATAAATTGCTGCATATAATCACCGATATTAATGATCATTCTACACGTGAAATACTCTTTAATTTACTTGAAACACTCCTAGGCGGCCAGCCACGTCATTCAGATTTGCTGCTATTCGGTCAATATATTGCTGCGAAATTACCAAAACCAGATCAGTTGGAGAAGGCAATTATATTGCCTTCAATGAAGCGAGATGCACATGGTTCGAATGCCAATTCTGAGCAGGATGCAATAGCTCAGAATATTTACTTGCGAAATCGTTGCTTATCGTTATTACATGGCTTGCTGTTCACACCACGTAATACTGTAAACTACATTATTTGTGATGATATTTCCAAGACGCTGGGCATGGATTGGTTATTACTCTTCATGCATCCCCATGTACATTTTACAACAGTCATTATTGTTGTGCGCATTTTAGTTGTCGTTTGCGCCAATGACAGCTTTTTGGTGCGTTTTCGTGATGCGACACATAATGGTGGCTACCTACGTTTCACCGAAATGGTTTCACAACGTAAAATGTTGGGTTTAGGTGCACAACAATTAAGTACAGGAAACGCATCACAAAACGGTGGTACATCTGGAGTACTTGTTTCCACTGCAGCAAATGCTTTACAACATTTACCATCGCAGATTGCTGGCGAAGTACGCACAGGTGCTTTACATATACCAGGTAAGTAAAATAAGCTTACACTTACTAAGTTTAAAATATTTGGGTTTTCTACACAAAATTATATATCCCAAATGTTTTATACAACACCAAAAAGCATAAAGCCTTGACATGTGCATCATTTCAAATTGCATTTCTATTTGGGAACTGCAAGTTTCAGAACCCATGGCAAATAATTTGAATCATACGTTACGAAAACAAAAAAGTGTCTGCTACTTCTGACGTGATAATGCGATATATGATAGACGCAAATACCAATGTCTTTTTGTTGGTTGGTTGTTGCTATAAAATGATAAAAAAGTTTCATTAGTTGCTACTTCAAATCCATATCAAAATATCATCATTAATGTTTTATTTTTTGTAACAAATTTAGGTTTCCAAATGCTTGAATGGCTGCTGCAGCATCACCTCGATGTGCCAGAATTGTACTTCCTAATCACTGCTCTCATCATGGGCCAACCGGTGAAAGTGCTTGCAAGCGAACATACAAAATTTGATTTAGATCGCGTTTGGTCATTCCTTTGGGGTGCACCTGTAACACAAGCCACACCAAACGCTGTCTCATCTAAGATCAATGTGTGTCCCGAGGCTGTATGTGTACTATTGGGTATGGTTCGCGCTATTGTACACTCTTCAGATAACATACCATGGCTGACCAGTCATCCAGAAACTATTATACAGTTGCTTTTCAGTTTCTATCAAAATCTACCTGATTTCATGCCTGTTTTAATGTCTGGTGACGTTATCACATCCATGGTGGGTGTACTCTTCCCTCCAATAAAGTCAACTGACACTGAACCCAATAGCGGAAATTCCACACCAACAGATAACTCTTCCATTGCCATTGCCTCTTTTGTTTTAAATGAAAATAGTTTTTCAGAAAAGCTACCCAACATGCTTACACAGCATCCGGTACGCAAATGTATTATTGATTTTTTGCGAGTTATCGTTGTTGATTCATTGAGTTTGAATATGCATGGAAAAACAACCCCAGTTATTGATCTTGTGCTAGACGCTTCACCAGAGAGCGCAGAAATTTCACTACAAATTGAATATCAAACAGAGATTATCACAGCACTGATGGATCATCTTCTGGCCGCAGATGTTTTGGTAGGTGAACAGGCAGCATTACCAATTGTACCGCTGTTAACGAGCCACACACAACATATAGCACCGAATGTATTTTATTTTACGGCACGCCTTGTGGACAAATTATGGCAGGGTTGTTTAACACGTAATCCACATGATATTTTTGATTTTGTCATTAAGCTGATAGCACAAGCAAAGCGACGCACATCTGCTTCATTGACGCTTGAGCAATTGCATCATTCGTTTAATCGTACCATACTATTTTTGCTATCACGTCCAACAGAGTCGATTGCAGAACAAATGAGCGTACTAGAAGCTTTACATAAAATCATAACACATCGTTTGCTCATATTTGGTGCTGGTAATCATGAGCTAGAGTTTATCGGTTGTCTCACATATTGTCTGCTGCAGCTCACCGCTGATATGAAGATTATATTGGAACCAGCGACAAGCCGAAATACCACCTGGCATGTAAATCCACAAACGGATGTTGTGGAACCAAAGGATGAAGACTTGAATCAATTGCAGGTGATTTTGAAAACTTTTTGTGCTCTATATATATTTTAAGTAAGATGAGTAATTTCCGCTTTTCTACAAGACCTGACTTTGTCTCTAGCAGTCGTGTATCAAATTTATATTTTGAAAATAAATGCCTCAAGTTGCATCGAGTTAAAAATGTTCCCATCTAAAAAGCTTCATGCAAAAGTACGCAATATGTATATGTTATTTGCTCATACGTCATGTTATCCCAAAGCAGATGCATAAGGCCTTCTAGGTGCGTTAAATGCCTTAATTTTTTATTGTTGTAAAAGTTGTCCACTTGTAGTCACAATAGGAGATTTCCACCTTAAACTCCCAATTTAGTAATTAAAAAGTTTGAAATCTGACTTTCGATGTGATTTAGAACTCATTTGTTCGGTAAATTTTTACTCTGTCTACAATAATGAAGTTGATCTCTGAAAGAACTCTTTCGAGGGACTTTACACTTTAAAACTTAATTTGGCATCTTAATATTTATACAAGATCATACATAGTGGTGATGGCAAAAAACTAAAATAAATATTTTGTTTTTAGGGACGAAATCTTATCGTTGGCGCTGCTTTCCGCGTATGGGAAGAGCTATATGTCTGTAAAAAGCCAGCTATTGAAGAAGTTTTCAAAATTTCGCTTACACCACCACCAAACAACTCTAAAGCACCAGACTTGCAAACGACACGCGAGCAAGTTATGGAACTTGCATCTAAACTATGGTTCAACTACGTTGATGCTGAACGTAAAGCTTCCTATCGTATCCCTTGGGAGTTCCACAACCAAATACAATCGAAAATACAAAAAGTTACAGGTGGCTTAACGCGTTTAGCTAGCCGTACGAAAGTTAAGAAAGAGGAATTAATGGTACGCATACGTTCAACAATGAGTCGTGAATTGGCATTAGAATGTTCCGCAGTGCATGTACAATTAATACGGTAGGTGCAAACAATTATGTTATTACATGATATATTAATGATATATGTATATTTTTTAGAGACCTTTGGGACTTACGTTGTAAGCAGTATACACAAATGTTGCAACATACACAGCGTTATGTCTATCAAGATTGGGTTCAATCAGAAACTGAGCTAACACGCGAACGTGGTCTATGGGGTTCAGAAGGTAGTTCCTCGCTTGATAAATGGATTTTAGATACTACAGAGGGACCGCATCGTATGCGTAAAAAAACTATGCGCAATGAGCTTTTCTATTTGCATTATCCATACAGACCGGAACTTGAGTTACCAGATAATGTAAATTTGAAGTTTTTATTTACTGTCACAATAAATTTTATTAACTTCCTTCTTCTCCTCCAGCGTCAATTAAAATACAAAGTCGCTACTAGCTTTGACAGCAAAATCTATTTTACACATTGTCAGCAGCCACCACGTATACTATGTGAGACTGATTCCATGCAACAGCATCAATCACTGCAACAACAACATTCCTTGGAGGCCAATACACAACAGAAGAATCAAAATGTGTCACCACATTTACAACATTCATCGCAAAGTGAACCTGGTGGTAGTACAAATTCTCCTCCACGCACACCCATAGATCTAAATAAATTGTCGCATCAGCATACAACACAAACACAAGAATCTGTAGATGGCAGCGCCACACAAGAAGAACTCGACGAGGAGGAAGAAGACATGGCAATGATGTCTGACAATGAAACTTTCTTGCGTTTACTTGAAGAACAAGAAAAAATCTCATTTATGTTTCGTTGCGCACGTATTCAAGGATTGGATACAACAGAAGGCTTATTACTTTTTGGCAAAGAACATTGTTATATTGTCGATGGTTTCACATTGCTCAAAAATCGTGAAATACGCGATATTGATACATTACCACCAGGTGCATATGACCCGATAATACCGAATTCTGGTGGATCTACACGTTCGCAGAAAATGCGTCAATGCTCTAAATTTTCATATGAAGAGATACGTGAGGTACACAAGCGGCGGTATTTGCTGCAGCCAATTGCACTTGAAGTGTTCTCGGAAGATGGACGCAACTATTTGCTGAGTTTTCCACGTAAAGTCAGAAATAAGGTAAGACCAAAGAGTTCTTATCAGAAGATGTAATTAGTTGCTATTTTTAATATTTTCAATTAACAAATCAAATTGAAAAAGTGGTCAGAAAATATAATTCAATTTACTCTTTGTCTAGTGCTTGCTAGGCTCGTCAAACGTTGCCATATAGAACACGACAACATTGAATTGAATAGCTCTTAGTATCAATCACTATTTGACTTCTCAATACTACTCTTTGTGTTTTTTGAAGTTTGGCTCATTATTTTAAATAACCCTCTCAGTCTTATAGTTTTTACTTAGCAGAATGCCAAGTCCTCTTGTCAAAATCCGTTTGAAAGTTTTTATTTATATATGGATAAGTAGATTATATAGAAAAAATATTTTTATTTTAATCTAAATTTGAACCAAAATAGTTTTCAAGCATTGAAAAAGAATGTTTTGATCATAAACTAAAATATAGCTCCGGGTTTTCACTGTATTAATTTATTTTCTTTTAAGGTTTATCAACGTTTTATGGCGCATGCTACAGCGATAAACGACAATGCACAACAATCTGTAGCAGGACAAAAGCGCACTGCAAGTGTTGAGCAAACTTCGGGCATTTTTAGTAGTCTGATTGGTGAGACTTCCGTAACGCAACGTTGGGTGGTAAGTGTTGTGTACATTTAAGTTGTAACAAATTTGATGTAATTTGAACTTAATTTGTTTTTTAGCGCGGTGAAATTTCAAACTTCCAATACCTGATGCATTTAAATACTCTCGCTGGGCGCTCTTATAATGATCTCATGCAGTATCCAGTATTCCCGTGGATACTTGCAGATTATGACTCAGAAGAGCTTGACTTAGCCAATCCAAAAACATTCCGTGATTTCTCAAAGCCCATGGGAGCACAATCTGAAGATCGGTTAGATCAATTTTCTAAACGTTTTAAGGTAATTTTGTTAATTTACTTCAAAAAGAAGTCCTAAAGTTTTACAGTTTCTTCGCTTTCAGGAATGGGACGATCCCCATGGTGAAACCCCACCCTATCACTATGGCACTCATTATAGCTCTGCAATGATTGTGTGCTCGTATTTGGTGCGCTTGGAGCCCTTCACACAACCTTTTTTGCGTCTGCAAGGTGGTCACTTTGATTTAGCTGATCGCATGTTTCACAGTTTAAAGGAAGCATGGCTATCAGCGTCGAAATTAAATATGGCTGATGTTAAAGAGCTAATACCTGAATTTTTTTACCTCCCGGAATTCATTACGAATTCCAATAATTTCGATTTAGGTAAGTTCATAACGCTTTGGCGTGTGCAAAATACAATATTTTTCTTCAATTCCAGGTACAAAGCAAAATGGCGAAACCCTTAACCATGTTGTACTTCCACCATGGGCAAAACAGGATCCCAAAGAGTTTATAAGGGTACATAGAAGTGCCTTAGAGTGTGATCATGTTAGTCAGAATTTACATTTGGTAATTTTTAGAATTTATATTCATTGAATTTGATATATGATAATATTTTATTATTTATTTCATTTAACAGTGGATCGATTTAATTTTTGGCTGTAAGCAGCAGGGACCTGCTGCCGTTGAAGCTGTCAATGTTTTTCATCATCTCTTCTATGAGGGCAATGTGGATATTTACAAGTAATGACAATTATTTATTTTATGCTTAATTTATTTTAATGTTAAATAATTAATTTATAGTATTGATGACCCTCTTAAGAAAAACGCTACCATTGGCTTCATAAATAATTTTGGTCAGATACCAAAACAACTTTTTAAAAAAGCACATCCAGCCAAGAAAATGACAAACTCCAGACATTCCACTCTAATTGACCCAGGTGCACTGATACAAGGCAACACCACAGTATTGCAATCAGATCGTTTGTTTTTTCATAATTTGGATAATTTAAAACCCAGTTTGCAACCTATAAAAGAGCTCAAGGGTCCTGTTGGACAAATAATACAACCGGATAAGACTGTTTTTGCTGTGGAGCAAAATAAGGTATTTTTTCTGATTATGAAACGAAAATTTACAGTCGTTTGAAGTATGAACTCTAAGACGTTCTAAACAGTTTAGAACCTTAGACATCGGACTCTGATGTTTATAGTACATTAAATTTTACTCATATTCCATATGAAATCTTTGTTAAGGCGACTGTGATGTAACTAAGGTTCAATGTGCTAACTTATTATTCTTATACTTTGGCTAGTTTAGTTACTTTGAAGTTAATTAATAGCCGCTCAATAAAAAATGTCTGGTCTGAACCAATTAACTTTTTTCTCGCTAGGTTATGATGCCACCCACCTATGCAAAATATATCGCTTGGGGGTTTGCCGATCACTCATTACGTATTGGCTTATATGATTCGGATCGTGCTTCATTTGTTTCTGAAGCTGCTGCACAAAACTCAGGCGAAATACTCACTTGCGCTTGTCCCAATGATAAAATGATTGTAACCGCAGGCACTAGCTCAGTTGTTACGATTTGGAAATTTGATGCGAATCGCAAAAGCCTTACAGTCCGCAACTCATTACATGGACATACGGATGCAGTTACATGTTTGGCAGCTAGTGCCGCTTATAATGTCATCGTTTCGGGCTCACGTGATGGTACAGCAATTGTTTGGGATATGTCACGCTTCACATTTGTGCGTCAATTACGTGGTCATGTTGGTGTAATAGCTGCTGTTGCTATTAATGATTTAACAGGGGATATTGCAACGTGTTCGGCGACTTGGCTGCATGTTTGGTCCATCAATGGCGATGCTTTAGCAACTGTGAATACGAGCGTAGGTAGCGCTGATCGAATGCAGCAAATATTGTGTGTTTCCTTTTCGCAGATTCGTGAATGGGATCAACAAAATGTTGTGATCACTGGTTCAACTGATGGTGTTGTTAGGGTGAGTTTTTGCTTTAAAAAGTTTGAACAGAAAATTTCAAGAGAATCTTTTTTTTTAGATGTGGTCCTTGGAGTACACACAGGTACCACTTGAACGTAAACTTAAGCGTTGTGCTGAAGTAAGTTCACAGGAGAAGCCGGAAAGTACAGCTAATACAAAACCAACAAAATGTGCTTCAACTACTTCGACGTCTGATAATAAGAACTTGGATTTGTTTAAGCAAATTAAAAATATGGCTTCAGATGAGAAAGCTGGTAAGCAAAATTAATTTTTGTAATGGGTTGCAAAACTTCTTCGTTGTCTTTTAAATAATTTTCAATTGTATTTTATAACTTATTCCGCTCTGTTCACATAAGAAATTCCAAAATCTGCCTCCGAGAGCAGCATTTCTGAAGCCTCTGAACATAGCAACAAATCTAATGAATCGGATAAACTACTTAAAGAAGTTCAAAACAATGAACGTCGGAAAAGTTCGATATCGGGCACAAAATCACTTCATGAAATGAAATCAGCTACAGTAGAACAAATTGAAAATATACATCAGAAAGCAGACGAAGGTAACAAAAAAATAATTTTATTAAAAAATATAAGTTCTTATAATTTTATTATACTTTAGAAAGTGCAAGTGATGAACAGCGCTCAATGCGACCCAGTAAATCGGATACAAGCTTGACCGATAGCTTTGTTGTGGTGGACAATGAACGTCTCAAGGGCGAGAATGCATTGCGTAAAGGTAGTTATATTTACAAATGAATTATTTTCAAATATTGAACTTATATTATTTTTATTTTATAAGGTTTCAAATGGCAACGTCAATTAATGTTTCGTTCCAAACTCACTATGCACACCGCCTATGATCGCAAGGATAATGCAGAGCCGGCGAGCATAACTGCTTTAACGGTGTCAAAGGATCATAAAATATTATATGTTGGTAAGTTTAAACAAGAACAAAGAACAATATATGTCATTTAATTCTTTTTCACAAAAATTCCTTGACGCAAAAGTGATTGAAATATTGAATAGAAGCAATATGTATGTATGTTTATAATAGGTATCAGAATTCCTTGTCAGATTTCTGCAAAACTGAAAAGTATATAAAAAGTTGGATTTGTCGAGTCTTTGATGCATTAATTTCCACTTTACCAGAATGGTATTGTTGCAGGACGAATTTCAGATAAGCAAAATTAAAGTTCAACGATGGCCATGTGATCAAAGGGAAGTAACTATTATTTGACCATTGAGCAACGTCTCATGCTTTACTTGACGAGGTTATTTTTTTCGGTAAGTGTTGTTTGAGCAAAAAGGGTAATTGAAAAAGCTCTATAAGTTCAGGTCTGTGCTTTAACTGTAGCTCATTTGCTTTAATTGACTGATTATTCATACCACAATGCGCTCTTCATCACGCCTACTGTGCCATTTAGCCCAGACCTCCGGGCTCAAAATATGTTAAGTTTTGTTTTCAAATTAGGACGTTGCTGTTAGATTTGAAGTTGGGCGAGTTCTTGCAATATTAGATTGAAAATCATGATAATGACCATTATTAAACAATAATTTTGTAATTTAAAACAATAATTTTTGATATGGATTTTTTTTTTAATATTTTTTGATACCTATACGTACATTTTGTTATGAGTCAGTGCCTTAACTAGAAAGAAACTAAGATAAGTAATTTTACTTTCAGGTGATGCTCGTGGCCGGATATTCTCCTGGTGTGTAACGGAGCAACCTGGGCGCGGTGTAGCTGACCATTGGCTTAAGGATGAAGGTGCTGATCAGTGTGTAAAATGTCACGTGAAGTAAGATTATATTCTTATTTAAAAAAAAGCAACCGAACAACCTTAATGTATTTGTTTTTATATATAGATTTAATCTTTACGAGCGTAAGCATCATTGCCGCAATTGTGGATTAGTATTCTGTAATAAATGCAGCCGCTTCGAATCTGAAATCTCACGTCTACGCATTTTAAAGCCAGTACGAGTATGTCAAGGTTGCTACAGTCAATTGCGCTCTAATTCTGTTGAGAACTAATTAATTGTGCACCAAAATTGTTGCAGATTTTAATTAAATTAGGTTGAAAAATTTGTTAAATTTATTTTAGTTTAGTTTATTTTTTTTATTGTGTATCTATTTAGTAAATGAAGGCTGTTTAAATGTTTCTTTTTAATGTTAAGAAATTTTATTATTTTAATAATGTAACTATGTTTTTAGTATTTTTTATACGTACATATTTTTAGTTAATTATTTTATACCTATGACAACTTTTTCAATATTGTATACAGTGTAAATTTTTTTTGATAAAGATATATACATTTTTAAAGAAGATTACTCATATTTATTGTTGCAACTTTTTATCTTTTGTAAGCTTATAAACTAATTATGTTTTATCTCTATATACTTACATAAAGAAAATGTTGCATGAAACAATAATAGCAAGTTTTTGCATAGTTTTTAAGCGTAAAAGCAAATAATAATTATTATGTATGTATTGTATGTGTAGCTGAAGAAAAGCGTATTGTAGTGAAACCTGTATGTCTGTGCTAATAACGTAGCATGCATGTAATAATAAACATCCATATAAATGTAAGACACAAAAACTTTGGGAAAAGTGTTGCAAAAGATAATACATTTAAAAAAAATTATTGAACAAAATTAAATTGACAAAAGGATTTTAACACACAAATATCGGTAACAAAAAAGTATTATTTAATAGAAAATCTAAATTTTATTTTAATGGAAGCAGTTAAATAGTTTTAGCAATTTAACTTTTATAAATTAATTACAAAATTGGAAAATGACAGCATTAGCAATTTTTTAGTATTTGTAGCAAAATGTTTAAGCTTTAAATAAAATTTATACTTTTAATTTAAAATTTAAAATTATTTTTGGTTTTTAAATTTCGGGCTTGTTTTATTATAATTAAATAGTAAATTTAAGAGAAGTTATACCCCAAACTATCTGCACGTTTTATAAATTTTAATTTTTTTATATCATTATCAATACAAACTTCTTTTTGTTTTACAAAAAACATGCATTTTTTGGTAATACCTCTATTTCAAATTACAGCATAAATTTCTTAAAAAAAATATTTATAAAAGTATATGTTAAGCTAATTTCGGTTTCAACACTTTATGTTGATAAAAATATATTCTAGAGACCAGAGACAGCTAAAGTAATTCAAACTCACATCTTAATGCCATTAAAATTAACGTTAAATATACACAAACTGCTATTGATGCGTACTCAAAATATTACAAAAGAACAAGACAGGCGTTGTAAAAAAATCAAAAAAAAATGTTTCTTTGGTTCACAATAATTGATAATAAAACAGCAGCTTTAGTCGCTGTAAATACAAAAGTCATCCAATTCCCGGAAATTTTGCTATAACTATCGGGTCCTCAGCTGTGACATGAAATTTCAGGCATAACCAGCCATTTGGCAGCCCTGGCCGAGTATTTGGGTAGGAGGAAGAAAAATCGCTTTGCTCGTCTAGTTGCTCTTTTCACGCGTGAAACTCGCTATAGCGTGTTCGATTTTCGGACGTTTGCGTTTATGACCTGTCTGTTTTGTAACTTATGCCACTCACTATCTTGCTGTCTTCCGGCTATGTACTTTCGAGCGTTAGGTTTTATGGGGAAATAATCTCTTTGTTTGCTCTTTTCAGTGTTTGGAACATTGAAATGGCTATGCCCATGTTAGTAGAGAATATAAATGCGACGATGAATATTTCAAAATGCTGTAAAGCAGTGAAAAAGACAACTTAAAGATGCAAGAACATCAATAAATGTGAGCTCGAAGTTATTTGGTTGTTACATATAATTTATTGATTGGTTGTAAATAATCAAACAAAATTAAAATATGCATTTTTTTTTACATCAGACCCAAGCGGTGCCAATGCGTCCAGCCTACCACTGCTTTATAGTTAGATCAGTTATAATAAATGGTTGATCTTAACAAATGGGAATGCACGTAATATTTGTTAAGCTAATTTTTATTTCTTATTGCTTTCTACACAGTTCTGACTATTTAGTTTTTGAGTTTTTCAAATACATTGCAATACCGCTACAAAATAAAACCTTTATAGTTTTAATGCCTATTGCACAGAAATGCAATAAGTAATAAATAATAAAAAAATGTAGTAGAAATAGTAGCAGCAAAATGCCTTTTTGATTACCTTAAATATGCAACAAGCACATTTGCACGCTGAATAAAAAAGATACGTTACTTTAAAAACAAAAACCAAAAAGGAAAATATATGAAAATATGTATTATGCAATTGTAAAGTAAATACGCAAAGATGACAAATAATAAATTATAAAAAGAAATATAAACTTTAATCTAGCCAAGAAATTATTAAGCAAAAAAGAAGCAACTGATTAATTGCAAAACTGTAGACTATAATGAAATTTCATGCACATTGTCTCTCACGTCACACAAAACATTAAGTTTTTAAAACATTTTATTTATTGTAAATTTCTCGCAAATATTTGAAGAGTTCTCTCTATTCTCTTCAAAAATAATGATGACAATGAAACAAGAAATTCAAACTACTTATAACAAATGTGGCATTTGCATGGAATCACCTATAACATTAAAATGTTTTCAAAAGTATAATAAAACCCAAAAAAGTTAAGTGCACATTAAGCAAAATATTAATTGGTGCAAAAATTGTAGGAGATTTAGTAGTAAAATTTGAAAAATTAAAAAATAACAATTAGCGTTAAGAAATTATTTAAAACCATGTTAAAAATAAACTAATTTATGAAATGTAAAGTTGAAGTTCAATTTAAAAACAACTGCAGATAACAATAATTTTTAACAAAACAAAAAAAAAAATATTTTCCAACAATTTTACACCTCAACACAGTGTTAAACAAATCAATCAATACACTTATATATAATACACATACACACACACTCAAGTGGAACCATTCTATGTCATTATACCCTGTATTAAAAATACCAAACAATGTAACCAAGAAATCGCATTACTTTTTAAAACTTTTATAGTGTTTTTTTAGTTAAAAAAAGTTTTTTTTTTTGAAATACGTAAATTGATTAAAAAATCCCATAAATATAATAAGACCACATAAAACCCATAACTCAAAGATGAAAACATAAAATAGTGCAGACACATATATACATAAATATTAATATGAAAATAATAAAACTATATCAAGCAAAATTATTTATTAAAATAAAGGAAACGTTTAACTAAAACATAGAATGTGTCTTCCACATAATTACTTTTAAACTGCAGGGTGGCTCGAAAGTGAAATCTTTCTTGTATCGTTGGCAACATATAAGCAATATAAAAG
Source organism: Meiosimyza decipiens (assembly GCA_963680825.1). Classification (NCBI taxonomy): domain Eukaryota; kingdom Metazoa; phylum Arthropoda; class Insecta; order Diptera; family Lauxaniidae; genus Meiosimyza; species Meiosimyza decipiens. The sequence continues at coordinate 11,486,689 of OY804260.1, forward strand.
AGCTTTTCCCCATGGCACAATACAATGGCAATTGTACCACGCCTATCCTCTATAAATATCGGGCTTAGAAATACAAACAAAAAACCGAATTAACGGTGTTTGCTCTTAGGCGGAGAGCCCGCTGTAGAAAAGTCGAGCGGAAAAGATTACAGGATACCAATGCATTTTGGTAACTTTTATGAACCAGGGTTGCCTTGAAAAGCCCGTTCCGATTCTCGAAAATAACAGAATTTTGCCCAATTTTGTTGTTTTAATTAAAATTGTATATTATACCTCAAAATGTATGCCAAATGATAGAACTCGAAGAGGCCTAAATATTTTTTGGAAAATTTTATGTGTTTTTGAGACTGATAAGAAACGGAGTTCTGAAATTTTTCAAAAGTCGATTTTTTTTCCAAAGCTCATAACTTAACGAAAAACTCACCAATCGGGTCGTTTTTTCCCCCTTAATACATGTTTTCAAATGCTCTTTAAGGAAAAACAAACAACTTTCTGCAAAACTTTAGCCTTCGTTATTTAATTCAAAAAATTTTTTTTTCAAAATGTGTGCCTCCTCGATTTTTTTATAAACTCTTAAAAAAACTTTGATAAATACAAGAAGTTCTGAATCCGATCCGATCATGGGCAAAAGTTTTGTTTTATTTTTTTCTTAATTTAAATTGTTTTTTTTGTATCAAATTCCGTGTTCCGACATAATGTGACCAACAAAAATTCTTAAATTTATGAATTCTATAAAACTGCATCACAAAATTTTAAAATTGTAATTATTACGTTAGAAAATCGAAAAATATTTATAGCATTTGCATTTATGGAGCTATTTGTACTTCGATTTTATAACGTACATATCCAAAAAAAATTGAAAAAATACATGAATGCGTTTCTTATTAGTCTCAAAAACATATAAAATTTTGGAAAAAAGACGGAGGGGACCGATAAAACTGTCCGATATGGTATGGAATGCTTCATATACATACATGATTAATAATTACGTTTGAATGTGACGGCAATATCGCCATTTTCCCATACAAATATCCGTAAATCTATAGGTGTCCAGCCAGACTACATCTAACCGTCCGAAGGTTAGTCTGAAGGTTATCGGAACGTCTAACCGACGGAGGGGCTAATAATGCTGAACGTCAAACTGAATTCTCTCGTATCTTGATCTACTTCGAATCTACTCAATTTTGTTAGTAGTTGCGTACTATTGTGACTGAATTGTCAAGGTTTTTCAATTTTCCCACTTATGTTAAAAATTTTTAATTAAACAGCTGCTATATCAAAGATAAACAGTCCAAAAAATAAGCGAATATATAATTAAATCCCAAAGCGATGAAAGTTTTTTGTTTTGTCTTAAAAAGTAGTTTTATTTAATTAATTGTATCCAATTTACAGATTATTTTGATGCAGTTAATATTAAACAAACAAGGTTCAGCTTAGTTCAAAAGAAAACGAGAGCCTAAACCCTCTCTTGCTCTCTCAAATTATTAGAAAAAGACCTTTAACTTTTTTTTACCAAAAAAGTTAAATTTTACTAAAAATTTTTTCGCTTTGGAAGAATTTTTTTTTTTTTTTTTTGGGAGTTCGTAAATTTGAATAAAAAAGTCTGGCATCATTGTTAAGGATATAATCAGAAACTTTACTAAAAACGTAAGAAACACAGCTAATGTGTCGTCACACCAGTTTTTAAGTTGATAAATACTTGCAGCGCTGGAACTATTCTCATCTTTGGTTTTTTTTACTTCTGTTTCAATTTGACAATTCACAAGTCATTTTTTTTTGTGTTCCAAATTTATTTGAAATAAAGTGAAAATTATGAAAAAAATTAGCGGACACCATTTCTAATGAATATTGTGAAAAAATTTTGGCTGTAAGCCAAATGTAAATATGTAAAAATGTTAAATGAAAAAAATGTAAACAAACTCGGACGGACAAATTAAATTTTCCACTTTTTGGAACAATGCCGTTGACTGATTTACGTTACGTAGTTTTAATTAGAATTTTATTTTTTATACGCTGGGACAAAATTGCAAAAAAATGATGCAAAATTTTTCAGTTCGAAGCTTTTTTCAAACTTCACACTACACTACTTTTTTTCGATCGAAATTTCGGATTTCTAAAATTAAGTAAGTGATTCACTCAAAGAACGCTGTATTGAATCAGTTTTTAAGTTGAAAGTTAAAGTTATTGCACATAAAAATAAACTAACATAATTTAATTATTATCAAAGTGAAAATACAGTGTAAAAATTGTGATAAAGTAATGTGCACAGCAAAATGAAAAATAATTCATAGATTTGACCAGCAAGCTTAGGCGATGTTGCGCTACAGCCAGAGTCTGCTGGCTTAGATGAGCCAGAAGTGGCACCAAGAGTCTCATCAGTTTTCTTGCAACCCATAACACAATCATCTCCTTCACATATGGCACAAAGAGAGCTTTTGATCTCATAGTATGCTGTTGCACTACGCTCTTTATTGTAATAATCATAAACCACAACCGGAACCGGCTTCTGCTTTGCGATCTCATGTAATGTGGTTGCTCTGACTGCAATACAACTTTGATGGTAAGCCTCCAATCTACGTAAATAAATGATAGCAATTGTGTCCGATTTTTTTGTTTCTGTATACAAAATAGTTATAAAATCACGTAATTCCTTAAGTTTTTCACTGCCTATGGTGTAACCAGTTGGCAATTCGACTTCAGCGACAATTACATTCGTTTGATTTTCTCTATTATCAAGATCAGATGGAACATACTGTGTACATATATCGATAATAAGTTGCTTTCTTGGTGTATTTTTCCTTACGTTTACATTTAAATAAAAACTTTGCTCCGATTTCTTATCAATGGTATTGTAACTGTATGATAGTTGCACCAGAGAAGAGCCATTACCTTTTGCAGTAAACGTAACTTTACGTGTGTCCTTAAGTAGCTATAAAGTAAAACATAATTAGATTTAATGGCAGATTTAAGGCACTTGCAATGCAGCTTAAGTGAAATTACCTCACGAGTGTTCAGCACCATTAAATTGTCAGGTATAATAGTCATAATTCCTTTATCTTCAATGCTTTCACAATTATAATCGATATTCATTGTACAGGAACGAGTGAAACCAGTTTTTTCAGCAAATTTAATTAAAGCTTGTAAACCAACTACCGTGTCCTGGGTCGAAGTAAATCCTCCATTGCTATTACGCTGCGTAAGTAGCCATTGTACAATAGGCAATACATAGTCCGTTGTTTCTTTCTCTAGCATCGCTTGTAAAATGTACGAAGTGATTTCTATATCGCTGCTCTGGAAGACATATGACCTTCTTCTGGTTTGTTTCTTTGAATCAGCGGACCACCAAGTAAAACCGTTTTCAGTTATAGCACGCAATTTTATTTTAGCCAATACTTCGTTGGCTAACTTATGGCTTGCTTTTTGTAACACCAGTGCGGTTATAGATAGCGAATATATATCATCCGTTTCATCATGGCTTCTGATTAAAAATGCTATTCCTTTTTTGATGTGTGTTTCATATTTTAAAAAATTTTGCTAGAAGATAGCGATTTCGAAACTCAAAAATAAGTATGAAATTGTTGTTAAATTTTGCTAAAACAAACTAATGCATATTTACGAGCAAAAAACTTTTGTGTACTTAACAATTCATATAGTCAGTTTTCCGTCAATGCGGCAAAGTTTGAAGGCTCCTGGTGTGAAAGTGCAAAAAATTATGTTAGCGTGTTATTTTAAATACGGCCTTTGACAATCACTTCCAGTTTTCAGCTGAACTTGAGATTTTTCTCTGCTTTCTTCTTTAAGAACGGTGCTGCTCAGGAGAACGTTCCCTTCTAACTAAATGACTGTTGTTTTTCTCATTCTCGCAATATATATCGCATTACTACCTCTATATAAAATTATCAATCGTTTTAAGAATATAATCAATACTGATGACTCTTCACCAACAATTATCCGGCATCCTGAAAATTTGGTGGCATAGGACCAACTTTAATGTCAAATTGCTCATCAGATGCCGTTAAGATCTGATTTTCATTCAAATCAAGCGGCGAAAATGGAAAGGGATTAAGCACACGTTGCAAAAATCACCAACTGAAGTCTGACGGCAAGTATTGGAGTAAAACTCTCAGGGTAGTAAAATACGTGACCGTCTTAAATTATAGTAAAAACGACCGCTAGTACAGAAAATACGTGAATCGTGGAACTGTTGCAAAGGATGAACTTTACATCCGCTTCACTTTAAAGAAGTGAACAACATACAATTGCTAAGCACACAAATATCTGTCAACTATACTCTTCATTTATGAGAAAAAAAAATTACTTTTAATCTTTTGATAATCTTACCTTGTTTTCCAAAACTGCTAACAGCACAAAAGCTGAAAGACTAGCATCATTGAGTTGCGGATATTCCAAAAGTTGACCAAACTCAGCAAAGTTACCATTTGTCGTTTGTTTTTTGACTAAAAACTCCAAAGACTTTGTGATGATTTCTTGATCGATATCAATAAACTCTGAAGCCTGTTGAAAATATCGTATTACATAAGCAGTAAGCCAAGTACTGCCGACTATTTCTGATTCTCCATCAGGGCTATACAATACATCTGATCTACCATAGGCACTATACGATCCATCCTCTTGGCGAAAGTTAACTTCACGTTGAAACCCAATTTTTAACATCTTACGACATGATTTTGTTAAATTCGGCATTTTGTAATCAACAGTCTATCATTAAGTTTCTTAAATCATAGAGAGTTAAATAATATAAAATTCCTTACCTGCAGATATTTTAAGGCTAATATGCTTGGTACAAAATTAATCATATTCTGTTCACCGTAACCGAATGGCATGCGCACTAAATTTTCAATGTATTTTATAGAAAGTCCTATTATATCACCGATAACTGAGAACTCTATATGTTCAGAATGAGGCACTACGTTGGCAGGAATATCTACTGTTATTGTCTCTCTCTGCTCCTGTCTATCGCTGAGGTTGATAAAGAAAGCGCGATTCTTATGCACCTTAACACCTTCTGGATCCACCTTAAGTTTCTTGTGAACGCTATCACCAGCCAACTCAGTGATAGCAGTTACTTTTATTGTCATTATGCCAAAAGCTTGTGGCCTTATCATAAAAGAAACACTTCCAGCGCTATTTGATGGCACAGAAATCCGTTTGTTTTTCACTTGCTTAACTGAACGCACATCAATTTCATTGATAGCTTCCACAAACTCAAACTCATTCTCAGGATTATCCATCGTTACATCGGTGTGTACTGTTTCATTGAAATAGTTGTAAATAAGCACGGGTATAGAGATAACTTCGCCTTTAAAAGAGTTTGATTTAGCTATTAAATATTCATATATGGGTTGAAAAATATTGTAAATCGTTACGAAGGGCCTAACAAAAGTTCGCTAAGTTGGTGGTATTTTTTGTAAAATATAATGCCAATAGTCCACGAGTTGTAAGAATCGTACGATATTTTTACGAAATGTCTATAACTATGATGTATGAAAAAAATGTACTTGAAATGAAATGGTAATACCTGAACTATAATTTGAGGTTTAGATTATCTTCAGTGTAATATGAAAATAATAAATGCAAATAACGTCGAAATTATGAAACTCCAAAAAAAGACGATTTTAAGGAAGGACTGAATTACGAAATTTAATAAACTTAATAGAAATTGCGTAGCTAAGATGAATAGTTGTGAATATTGAAGATATGAAATATGATTGTTTTTGCAACCAACTTAGTGAATTTTTGTTAATCCCCTCGTACATGTGTACCTTGCTTTACGGAGTATGGTAAATTGAGTTTTATAAAAAACGGCTTGAACACTTTTATCACGGTTGGATTCTTTGTAAGTGCGAACCCGGTTTTATGGTTCATGGAAAAGCCGGTAATGACCCAGGAAGTTATAGTTTCTGGAATAGTTTTGACAAAACTAAAATGTGTCTGATTTGTTCTGAAATCGAAATTAGAAAAATTTAATTAGAATAAAATTAAAATGTAATACGCGTCAATGAATTTTGTGGTTTTACTTACGAGCTTTTTTTAACACAATTTAAAACTATTTTTTTAAGCAATAATGCTGGTTAAAAAAATTTTATCGAATTTTTTTATATCTTCTACATGATAGACCATTTCAGCCTATTTAAAAAACATGAGGGTAATGATAGGTCCATTATAGATGGAATGACCCATTTGCTCAATACTCGCTCATGTCCCAAATTATTTTTTTTTCCGATTTACTTTTTTTTTTTTTAAAAAAGCCAAACATTTTAAATGGTGAAGAAAAAAATTAATATTGGTCGCAACCGGATAAGAGCTCGGTACTCTTTGTGTTAAAATTCATTCCAACATTTCTAAATATATCGTGTACGATTTAATTTGTTCATGCAGAAGATATCTCAATTAAGTTTATTTTATGTTTGTACTTACATATTGAAACTTTCAAATATCCAAGTCTGTGGAAATCTTTCTCTTGATACTGGTTTGCGTCCGCTTGGACCGGCCACTCCCCAAATTTTATCAGTTGCTTTAAGATAGTACAAAAAAAAAAAAATTAGAAACAAATTATTTTACCAAACCATTAAGCTTATATAATACTTTGAATTAGAAATAAATTTATTTTTCGTCGTGAATAATTTATGGGCATTTTGAGACATCAGTCTTACTTGGCTTAAACCCAGAGTCAGCTGTGGCCTTGTTTTCGCTGGGGTGCAGTATTGGTTTGACGCCGTTTCTCTCAGAGTGGCGTCAAATCATAAAACTATATAAATCAAATGCTTCAGTTTATTTTCTAAATTTTTGCATTGTGTGGGTTTTAAAAAATAATTTTGAATAATATAATCGATTACCAAATTTATTTATTTTAAATGATACGAGCAGCTCTTTCTTCGGTTTTAATTCCTTCGAATTCTTTGTTTCTTACTTTCACAATATTTCTATGCGGCGGTTGGAATCTAAAGTTTAAAAACTTAACCAATGTTATTGAATGTCAGTAGGTTCAGATCTGGGTTATAGGGTGGTCTTCAAAATTTTAATAAATGTCACCAGGGACATCTTACTTTAAGGTTTTTAAATGGATGCTCAGTAGACAATTTCGCACGTAATGAATGAGCAATAGATTTGTTAAATCTAGAATTCTTCGGGAATACTAAGATGGAATGATATGATCTCTATTCAAGTACACATTTTGATTTTCTTCTTTAATATACTATTATATGAAATTGTCAATGTCACTACATGAAGATTGCTTCAAATAATATATGAGATGCATATATTGGTATTCATATATACTACTTCATATAAGGTGAGTCATCTAGAGTTTTTTTTTTGTTAAATCAAAAGATATTTTAGTACAGACAATACTTTCTCAGAACCAAGTGAATGGATTGACGCTTGATCAACGTTGGAAAATATTCAAAATTCATTTCTAAATTAAGCGCTGTGTTGCTCAAACAAAGCGTGTTTTGAAAATAAGTTGAGGCCGAAACGAGGCACCTGCTGTATACAAATTAAGTTGCATATTAGGTGAACATAAATCAAGCCGCATTCCATAAATAATAGAAATATTTGATCTTTCCAATAAAACTGATATATATGGAAAAAAATTGTGGTTGTTCATTTTTTAAAAGTCTTTTCCTTTCGCCCACCTACATCTATCATATATTGTTATGAAAACTCTTTAGCACTTACAAGACCACGGAAAATGCGCATTTGTCATTGATACTAATCCAGATATTTTTCCTGGATAGCGACCAGATCCAGCTATTTTTGGAGTTTTGGTTTCATAGCTGTATAAATCTCCAAATACTCTGCGTTTATCTAAGTCATATTGAAATAATTCATACAGCCACACGCTTTGGTCAATACCTAGAATCCCAACATATGAATCGGGGTCTGTTGTTATATGAAATTCAATATCACTACCCGGACTTGTCTCTGTAGTTGCAGTTATTTCCAGCTATAAAAAAAAAATTATTTCTCAAAGTACAACATGATATAATACACAATTAAGCTAACAGTGTTGTCGAAATCGTTAATTTCGAAATCGAATATTATGTTTTGTTCTTCAAAGCGTAGATTGTTGTTAAAGATGTACTGTACAAAAATACTGGCCTCGGGTATCATTTCCAGTGTTGGTATAATTTTGATTATGTACGATTTGCTAGTATTCAGCACATCTATGCGTTTTATTTTGATGATATTACCACGTGCCACTATAATATAAACAAAAAAGTTTATTGGTTCCGTCCATTTTACTTCGACGAACATTTTTTTTTTTAGTTGTGGCCTAAAAATTTGAAAATATATAAAATTCTGTAAACAAATATACATATTAGGTATTACATAATTTTAACAACATAGAAAACTCTTTGAACTTACGTTTTTGTTTTTAAGTTCAACTGAAATCTTTCAGGTAGTTCCGTTCCCTTGGCTCTGATGGGTGAAATTTGGCTTAAATAGTGTTTAATACCAAAGTAGTGGCAATAAACACTCAGTGGATGTCCTAAATCGGGTAGCACAAACTTAAAAGTTGCAAAGCCACTTATATTAAACATACTATAGAATACGATTCCATCGATGTTTAACTTTATGGGATGGGTATTATCTTTTATTGGAGTACCATCAAACTTGCTACCAATTACTGTGTATTTAATACGTTTCCCAGGATGATATGTGTTGGGTGGGTCGAGTGCATTAATAACGATATTGCGCTTATGCAGCGTAAATTGACATTCCGGAGCATTTTGCTTACTACCAGTTAGTTCATCTTCGACGAAAGCGCTAACTTCATATACAAATGGAAAATGAGATGTCTTGAATATTAGTTCTGGTCTTGGTAAATCTTTCCAAATATCAAATTCAACCTCGCTTTTTCCATCAATAGGAAATGTTGTCTGGAAATAAAGAAAAAAATATACTTTCAGCTTTTGTTTTCTGGCTGCCGCGCAATAATAAAAAAGATTTATGTATTGCATAGTTTAATAAAGAAGATCAAATCAATGACCACCGCTGGATTATAACTTCAACGTGTCCAAACCTGAACAGAGCCTCTTATAAATAAAAATATATACATATAATATGCACCCATAAACCAAAGGCTCTTTCCTAAAATGCATAACAATTACATTGATGACCACAAAAAACGAAATCATTCATAAAAAGTCATCAATTCAAATAAACCGTGTTATCATCATTCCGACAAAAATCAGGATGGTTATTTTATTTTTGCAAATAACTCGAATTCTCTTGTTTATTTTGAAAAAAACCAGCGATTGATCGAAAAATTTGGATTTTGCCTTGCGGTGATTCCAGTTTAACTCAGACCGGAAATTTTTTGGATTTATTACTCTGAATGCATTCGAAAAGGTTCTCACTCTACTGGTAGAGTAACATGTAGAGCTTGACAGATTTTTTCAAAGCTTTAACTTAATTCTTCAATACATATTAGAGTGACGTATTTCGTGAGGTATTTTCAACAAAAGATATTCACTAATTCAATTTTTTGGCAGGCTCTGTCAGTTTTTAGATTGTAATACAATTATACTATAATCTAACAACTCAATAATATTATTCTCTTCACTGTTTATTATGCGTTAAACAGAATACAAACGGGTGTCGGGGAATCGTCAACGATTACTCGCTGTAAAAAATATAACACACTTGATCGTATGGAATAGAACAGAACTGCGGCGAACAACTTTTCATCTTCGGCGTACGATGCATTTCGAATCAGCTTGTTTCAATTTGTTTTTATTTACGCTTGAAATTTCAATGAAAACAAAAGCCAGCTGAATTTTCTGTCGATCTTCGTCCGATGCAATTGTGTTTACTCCAACAAATTTCCGACGGGGCTTTTTTTTTTGACCGCGTGTATTTGTTGCCGATTTCCTCACCCCGTTCGTATTCTGTTTAACGCATTAGTCTTTCATTCCATAGCTCCATTCAGTTAGTGCTCAGAGGACTCTTAGCCTGATCTTTTGTTTTTTCAGCATTCGGCGTGAGAGAAATTCGCGCAGTTGTGTTTGTTATGGTATTTTAGCTTACTTTTTTGACATTTTGGCAGAAACTATTAATATTTACAGGAGTTTGCTTTGATGTTACTGATGTTGCTGATATTGCTATACCTATGATTGCCCAAAAACAAATAGTCCAAACAAATAAAGTAAATAAACTAACAAAAATTTGCATGGGCCTTTTTTTCGTTTTGTTCAATCCTTCACTGTGAAAAATTTCCCAAAAAAAGCAATTATTTTTGGGCTGCTTGTTGTGTATTTAGGATATTCTTCACAGTGAAGGATTGCCCAAAAAGAACAATTATTTTTAGGCTTTTGCGTATTTGGGTAATTGTTCGCAATGAACGAATGCCACAAAAGATTACTTATTTTTAGACCAATATTATTGAGTGATTGTTTGTTTTCAAAATTGTTTCAACATTTATTACGCTATTTGCACACACCGAAATTACCCGCCGGCGTATCACTTACGAGCAGTTTTTTGTGTAACTATGAATTATGTCGACGCACAATGGAATATTGTGGCCATAATTGGGAAGAAAATGAAAGTGCTAGGGATTAAACATATTTTTAAAAACAATCGTCAGAAAATACATAAATAATGAAAAAAAAAAAATAATATAAACAATTTAAATTTGTTTTGAGTTTAGTGACACAGTGGGCTCAAAATTGATTTTTGTACACCAAAAATGTTCTACGAAACAATCTATAAAAGTAACTGTTGTATATAGCGCTCTAGTTAACTTGTTTGGAACAAAATGCAATAATGTAGCATAAATATATTGTTTCTATTTACTTTATAAAAATCAATATATCCAAAATTTTTAAAAATTTTTGAAATCAGCATAGCTAAGTTAATGGAAATTGGTATCCATTTTGAAGAGAAAGCCTCAGCCGTATCTCATCTTTGTTTGGGAGAGAGGCGTGTCCGTGAACCGAATTTTTGATATTCACAAATATTTGTTTTGATCTTTGATTTTTGTTGTTTTCACTTAAAAACATCTGTACCAAATTTCAAGAGCCTAGCGCAATTATTACAACTTGTCAAAATTTTTCGATTTTGTTAATATTTTTTATGCTATCCGACTTTTTCGACATATTTTTTGTACATATTATTTTTTACGACACTTCTGTGCATTTTGAATTCGCCGATTTTTTACAAATCTACAGCATACTTTTTGACACTGCTTTATACTTTTCTATGCTTACATACTGAAGCATTATTGAGTAAAAACATCACGCCGCAAGTGAGCCTTGTTAGTACAGTTTTAAGTCTATAAGTCAGGCACTTACCTGACAATTCCCTCACATCCAGACTTACTTGTATCGTATCTTCTCCTGGGAAAAGATCAGTGGCTCTGAAGTTTGATGAATAAAACTTTACTGAGACGGTAGCTTTGCCTTTAACTGGCTTCCCGAATGTATATCTAAATACACATAACAGTTATTTATTGTTTGGTTGATCAAATTTTTAAAATTGTTATGTCAAAACTAACTGTGCTTCTACAGTTATTATGATGACCTCATCTGTTACGATAACGTCCCCAGGCACATCAATAAGTACTTTGAAATTCGGCAAGTCATATTTGATTACACCAAAAGATTTTTCTTTAAGTCTGTTATCGCCGTCGTATACTTCAATATGAAAATAATCACGCAGAGGTTGCTCGGAAAGTTGAAAGTTGCCAGTGAAGACACCATGAGTTAGACTTATATTTTTCCACAGTTGTATTATATTTGAACCGCCATCCTATTTATGATATTTTATGTGCAACTTTATTTAAAATTCATTTACAAATATTTACTCACCTTAATTGCGATTTTCATAGGTTTCTTTAACTGCTCAGGTTGAGTTTTTTGATTCAAAAACAAAACACGAAATTGCACCAAATCTCCCGGTTTGTAAATAGGCTTGTCTGTTAGAATGTACACCAATGGATTGTAATAAACAAAATTGAGATTTGTTGAGTTCTCAATTGCAATACCAGCAAGACCTTTGACAAATAGCCTATAATTATCCGTTTCTAGCTCTGGTATCTGAAACTCAACATTTTTTGTTGACATTGGTGGCATATTGATAATTTTTGATGTTTTGTATGAAGAGCCGGATAATCCAACTTCAATTTTACAAGGACCTTCGATATCAAGAACAGTGATGGCTACATTGTAATTAAAATATGGGCGCAATGTTCCTGGCGCAACGATAGTATAGATTCTGTAATTTATAAAAAAAATAATGTATGTGGAAGGATATTATTGAGATATATATCGATGATCGGATTTCGATATATTTGCTGAAAACATTAAAATAAAATGGCGTCCCGAAGCCTACCATGCGCATTTAGCATTGGAACTCCCTAAATATAATCGCTAGTTTAAAATTGCTTTTCAGTTGTTACAGCAAAGATAAACGCCACATTTAAGGCATTTGGAAAAAGGAATTTCAATCTCACAGAGCCTTTTACGCCCCCTCTACCCAAACACAACCCAAGGCATGTTTTGATCATAGGACTTTGTACTTGAGGATGTCGAACCTTGTACTTTTTACATCCACCAGGGGAATATCATTTTTGGAGTACTAGAGTCTGAAGTCGGGAGTTGGCTCTCTGCTGTTGTTGAAGGGCGCCCTCTTTATTTTTGAGTAACAAACGAGAAATATGATGAAAATAGTAAAAGTGCATTAGCAATTTCAAGTTGAAATTTATTTTGAGGCATATAATTTCCTTCCGAAAAAAAGCAAGATAATTAATTACCTTGTTAGGATAGGACCACACAAGTGCATTTTCAATTGGATACGAAGCTACTTTAAGCAAAAATGTCGAAATTCGATAGTCGAAGTATAAAATCGAACTTCGATGCATCAACAAAAAAAAATATCACCGATAAATATCGAAAAAAAATCGCGAAAATCGATAATCGATATATTTTGCACAAGTCCATCAGAAGTCAATGTAAATCTGGCGGGAATAAGATGCCAATCGCTCCTTACTTTTCCTGCGATTACTAAAGCTTCACCGAAAACTGATAAATATCGTTATTGTTCTCAAAAAAAAATATTTCTCGTACGACCGAGGACAAGAACGAGAAGGGTCTGGGCAATATCTCTTACTCGGCGATAATGTAATGTTTATCGTACGCTAGGCACTAAATTATCGCCAAGAAAAAAAATCAGCCAGAACTTCCATCATAGAAAAATACTTAAAACGTAATATCTTGGCACCAATAGTAGCAGGTGTTTTGAAATTCGGCGCTAGGATAAATATTGCATACGTTATGTACCTCACATAATCTGAACTAGATTAGATAAAGGGGCGTGGCACCTTTATTTAACAAAATTACTTATAACGCCATATCTTGCCATCTATCGCAGCTACAATTGTGAAACCTGCAACTTGCTAAATGTAAACAGGGTTAGATAATGGGTCATAGCTCCTCCCTTCTTCCGCCTCCTCCTACGACAGTTTTTGAATTATTGATGCCATAATTTTTGAATTATCGTATCGTTCTGATGTTGGTGAACCACTAGTGATAGCTTCTAACTCTCTTTTCGGTAGATATGTGGAAAGATTAAGACTTCACTGTATAGTTGTAATGCACGAGAAAAACATTAAACATTTTTCTAAAATTCAGCGATCAAGAATCCTTTGAAGTTCCAAGTTTCAGTTAATTATAATCATAGAGAGCTGAGAAATAAGTTTTGTCTCATGAGATCGGCGGCATTGTGCTCAGTGAATAATAAATTTACTTAATATGCACATTACAAAAGTAAAATACACCATGTTTTGTGTCGCTGTGAAATAAAATATCACTTCATCAAAATATCACTTTAAAATATAATGAAAAAAAAAAGCAGATAACAGTTTTAATTTGGTGTAATCTCAAACCCGAGTATCTTTTATTTCTGAATTAAACAGTAACATAAAAAACCAAAATACTATTGATCTATTAACTTTTAGGTGCATAGTATTTGTTCTGATTCTGATATATCCATTCATTTACTAATCACTTTCGTAGAGAAATGAAGCTCAGTGAAAAGCGCTTTTAATAGCAAAAACAATACTAATAACGATGCTATGTGGCTTCCAATACTGATTAAGCAAAATAATTCCATCTATTTGTGCAATCCATTTCAGTACTTACCCTCCACCATGCACAAATATCACAATATTAAAAAAGCAATAAATAAAATTGAAAATTTTCAGCATACTGAATTGATATTATAAAATATTGAAGTCCGATCGCACCGACGTTAACGTTACAAATGATTGAGTTTATTTAATATACGAGTACATACATATGTATTTGTATAGTATATATGGGATGGAAAATAAGAAATTCCTTAATAAGCGTAGCAGCAGACATAATATATTCAGAAATAAATTTTTTTAAATTTAATGATGTTTTGAGTTCATCACTAATTGGAGTTAAACCATAGATATTGACAAAAGACATCTGACTTCCTATTGTTTATTCTGCGACTAATACGTTAATATTATACCCTACACCGATGGCCGTTCCATTTTTGTCCTTCCCGCTGGAGCACATTGTGAGGATTATTTTTACATATAAGCCTGAAAAGAAACATGGGACCTACATACATTAGTAACCAGGGCCGTAGCGAGCATGGGGCAGGCGGGGCGGTGCCAAAGGGCCCCCGACAGGAACAGCTTTTTTGATCCTGAAAGAAACTTACCTCGGTAAAGACTTTGGGGTCTCCTGAAAGTGAACACGAGAAATTGAACACGGTGATCTCCAAGAATAAAACAATTCTACATGTTTTCGTAGTCTTATTAGATGATGTACAAAATAACATACTTATCATTCGCGGTGATCGAGGTATCGAACAGTGTTTGCGACCCCTATACACGCGGGAAATTCACATGTTCTACTTATGATAAAAACCACACTGGGAAAAACGGTTCCATTAACCGGAAATTCCCTATGTATCATCTAGAGGGAGCCACGCTAACTCTTTCCCGTTCTGTGTTGCGCAAATGGGAAAGAGGTAGCGTGGCTCCCTGCTCCCTCCCGCTGATGGGCCGAGTTTTATCCCAGAGTAGGTCAGTGTTCGTAGATTGTAATAGAATTCTGTATATAATTCTATAGAAATTCTACTACAATCTACGAACCCTACACCAGAGGGGTACTTTAAAATTTGAAAAAAGATTTCCGTATGGGGGCCCCCAAATTTACTTGTTGCCCCAGGGCCCCCGAGGCTCTAGCTACGGCCCTGTTTGTAACGGTACTTTGTTTCAGATCGCCTCAACACAATACAACAAAAATATCCTTTGGAAAACAACAAACGTATTAATAAAAGTTAAAAAGCATTGATATCAAAATATCCTCTGACTAAAAATTGACAAATATCTACCTATATATCGTCTATATTTACCAACTTGTTTCGGACGTTGGATATCTGAATAACCAGTAAGCTTTGTATGCCAACAAATTTCCATAAATTAATTGAGATATATGGTTATAAATATGGAGTAAAGATAAAATCGAAGCATAAGAACAAAAATTTAAATCATCAGATTTTCTGAATTCTTGTATAGGAGGCGTGCCAATAGACCTGTTGCTGAGAGTTAAAAAATACTAACTCGGCACCATCGTCAAGAATAGGACATTTCGAGAGGCTTTCTCAAATGTATTCTGACCAAAGATTTGCATCAATTGACTCAAGAAGGACTGCAGCATGCTAACCACGAACAGCGAATATAGTTCGTTGATTAAATTGTGGAACAACAACTGATTTTTTAAAAAAAATAGTCTTCTTCAGCGATGAGGCTCATTCACATCTTGATGGTTTCGTTAATCGTGAAAATTTTCGCATTTGGGGTTCAGAAAATCTACGAGTGATCGATGAATTCAAAATTTTTGGAGCTGTTTATTTATTTCCCTTAAAAATTGGGGTTGACAAGAAATAGCACATCATATAAAAGCACATAAAAAGCGCTTTCTTACGTATAAGTAAAAATGTTAGTTAACAATAAATTTTTTCAAAAAATAACAGTTTTTTAAAAAAAGTTGGTGAGAAATTTAGATAAATTGTGATATCTCTAGAGTTATAGCACCGATTTAACATTTACAAATAACTTTATAAAAGCAGATGAAATTACCTTTCATATAATAACCATATATTGAAAATCTACTCAACTTCCGATTTCATTATATTCTGATTCCATATTCGCTAACAAAATTGAAAGCCTCGTTAAAAAAACTATGGTCTTATAAAAAACGAGAGACGGCCCTAAAGTAAACCTATGCTATAAAAAATGTCATCATACTTTTTGCCATCTTATCGTTAGTAAAAATGTTTATTCCGGGCGATTTTTTAAGCGATTTGTTTTTGAAAATTGAAAAAAAAAGATAAAATTTGCAACAGTGAATGACATATTTATTTGCTTCGATACATCAACTCCTTCCATTTATTTTTTAAAGATTATTTCAAGTAAAAGCTGCCCGCGGCTACACCTGAGGTGGTTCATTCGTAGGCTCCAATTTTGGCATACTTTTTCCAGCATTTTGGCGGATATCTCACCAATGGTAGCTGTTATGTTGTCTTCCAGGGCTGCAATTGTGGTTGGCTTGCCCCTGTACATGAGAAACTTCACTTAGCCACACAAAAAATAGTCTGGTCATAGTCAAATCGCACGACCTTGGCGGCCAACGGACTGCTCCAAAACGTGAGATTAATTGCTCACTAAACTCGACTCTCAATAGGTCCATGGTATCGCGTGCCTTGTGGCATGTGGCACCATCTTGTTGAAACCACATGTCAAGAAAGTCCAGTTCTTCTAATCTGGGCAAAAAAAAAGTCGGTAATCATCGCACGGTACCTTGCTCCATCGACTGTAACGTTGCTATTTTCATTATTTTTGAAAAAGTACTGTCCAATGATGCCGACGGCCCACAACCCGCACCAAAGAGTGGATTTTTCAGCGTGCATTGGCAGTTCTTGAAATGCATCTGGCTGCTCTTCAGACCAAATTATGCAATTCTGTTTGTTGACGTTCTCATTCAGCTAAAAATGAGCTTCGTCGTTGAAGAAAATTTTTCGATAAAAAATTGGATCTTCATCCAACTCAAAGAGCATGAATTTTGATAATAAGTTTCAATGATTTGCAAGCGTTTTTCGTTTCTTAGTCTATTCATGGTGACCGCATATTTAAAAAAGGAATCTCCTTCGGTTGTATTTTGTCCGCATTTTCAGCCATACGAAAAATTTGGGCGTAGTTTGACAATAGGACATTTTTTTTACGTTTTAGTAAGTCGGTTTCTCCAAAAAATTTCAACGAAATCAGACAGAAACTCTGTCCGTGCCGTTTTTTACAGGAAGCTCAAATTTTGTGACAAATTTTTTTAAACCTCAAGCTAAGATAAAGAAAGGACAAATAAAATTCATCTATAAAATTTTTAAAAACACACCCTACATGGTATATACATATAAATTCTAATTTTTTCATGTGTTTTTCTTTCAATTTCTTTGAATTATTTAAGTATTTTTCTATCAGGTGACTTATGTAATTTCACACGTATGTATTTTCGTTTCAATTTATTTATTAATTTTCTTTTGCCACAGTGATCTTTAAATTGAGTATAATGATATGTTTGGAATTATTCACATTGTTTATTGATAATTGCATTTTGTTATTGTTGCAATTATAGAAATAAGAAATCTATCGTTACCCTGTTGAAATTCTTATTTCCTTCGACTAATGTGCATTATAAATTTAAACATTGCCTAATATGGTATGCAGGGCACCGTTGAGTCTTCTTGGCTTACCTCTCTCTTTTTCTTACAATGCCGCACCAAAAAGTACTGCATCGACACTTGATATGTACTTTTTAGTGACTGAATGTACTTTTTTGCTTTGAACACCCAAATTTGCTAAAATGTAAAAAATTTTTCTAAGAATTACTAAAAAAGAGATGTATTTCACAAAAAAAAAAAAAAAAAAAAAAATTAACTATCATAAATCTACACATTAATGGTATTCATCTAAACGCGCAAAACCCTCGCAAACTGTGCAAGCTGTGCACTTTTGAACCCTGTGCAAACGAACTGTCAAAAATCGTATGGAAAGTTTTTTGAACAAACAGTGCAAATCGGCGCCATAATTTTGTCGCGCAAACTTGCGCTACTAATTGTGGAATTGCCACCTCTCTTTCCCCATACGATTCTCTCAACAAAAAGTTACTGTTTATAAATATTGTATTCGTCACTCTCTTTTCCCATACGATTCTCTCACAAAAAATGACATGCTCATCAACTGTCACAAATTGCACAAAATATTTGAAAGGACGTTCATGAAACACATCGCGCAAAGTTGCATATTTGAACATTTGTGCAAGCCTGCGCGCTTAGATGAATACCATTATTGAATTTATTTTAATTTACCAAAACAAAAAAGGTTATAATTGTATATTTTCCAAATATACTCAAAACTTGTCGAATGTGCTGACGACGATATTTTCGAACGGAAATGTACCGAAAAAAGTATAAATGTACCGAACATGCCATCACTGTTGCGGATATACATACATGTATTAGGGCGTTTATTTTGAAAATTTTATAGATGGTCATATTTTTTGTTTGCCTATGTTTTAGCATGGGGTTTAAAAATAATTGTCCAAAAAATCTTAGCTTAAACCTGTAAACGGTGCGGACAGAACTTTTGTGAAAATTTTATGAAAAATCCGGATTACGAGAACGTAAAAATTGTCTGCCTTAGGTGCCAAGATAAAGCGTTTTAGATATTTTAGTTATGTGGAGGGCTCCACCCACTATTGTCAATTCATGCCCACATTTTTTGTGTGGCTAAAAATGCGGACAAAATTCACCCGAAGATCTTTTTTTGGGGTCCCAAAATAGGGTTTGAAGAAAATTCTTCTTAAAATTCAGCGCAAGCTCTGTTTCCAATTACAATTCATATGAACACAATGTGCTCGTATATTGGCAACATTTGATTAGTAGAAATTATAATTGACCGAATTCTGATTTTTAAATAGAAGCGATACTAGTGATTTCAATAACTACATTTTGACTGAAAACCCTTATAGGCGTTCAATCTGGAGCAAACGCTCATTTTTCTTCTCAATTGTTTCTGAATGATATTTGCACTCGTATGTTAAAGATATTGAATAGTTTCTGATGTAAATGATAATGTAATACGGTATTCAACTTCATTTTGCCTAAAAAGAAACTATACTTTTTCAAAAGATAAAACAAATTTTGCGTAACTCAAGAAACAAGATTCACATTAAAAATGGAGGCATCCAAAATAAATGAAAGACTACATAGCAAAAACCCTCAAATCAAGATAAAATAAACCAAATAAAAAACGAAATAATAGAAAAATAAAGAAACATGAATTTGGTTGTGGCCACTTTGCATATGACTGGATGTTAGTGTCTTGAACATTTTCCCACAGTCCAATAAAAAATAAAAAAATATTGTCCAATTGATACCAAGGTGCATAATAGAAAAAAAGGACGCTTTTGTCCTTTCCGTCCTCTGTGAAAGTAAATTTGGCCAAAACATAAGCCGCAATCACCAACTCACATCATCAACCATCACTCATACGTAAATACTTGATGAATCGCACGTACTGTTAGCTAATCCTTTGCTCAGTAAGGATAACAAGAAAATGATAGCTTTCGGCTATTCGTCACATCATCAAGAAAATCGTCTTAAGACATTTTTGCTTGTTTTGTTTTTTATTAGAAGTTTTGTTTGAATTTATTCCTTTGTAACAACGGTAAAAAGGATTCCATCTTCTTCTCATGAGAAATTTTCTACGGTCTATGGCTTTCAATTTGATATTGTTGTTGCTGCTTTATAATCCTTTTGCATTATTTTATTTTATTTCTATGCATTTATTTTTTTGTATTTTTATTATACTTTTGTTAGATTTTTATTTTTGGATGAGCGTATGTTAGATTTCTGACCAAATACAGAAAAGGAAGGATATAAAAAGGACACTTTCTGTTTGTTTTTGACGATTTCTTAATTTTCCGCAAGTAATCATAAAATATTGACGATGTGAATTATTGCACTTGGACAGTGGACGGTGGATGGGTTGTAAACCCTTTAAAATCAGTGATGTTTAATGTTTAATGTCCCAAAAAAAAAAAAAAAAAAAAATTTAAGAATTCAATACTCAAGTGATAACGATCGGCAATTATATCTGTTGATAAGAAGAGTGAGTATATTTACCGTGGTAAAGAAATTGATATTTCGAGAAGCTCACTACAGGATATTCTTACGAAAGATTTAAAACGTCCAATTGACACAAGAACAGAAGCCTACTGACCACGGACAGCGTGAATGAACTATGGAACAACAAGTAAATGCTGATTTTTCAAACAGCGATGAGACTCATTTTCATCTTGGTGGCTTCGTTAATCGTTAAAATTGTCGCAAAAGTGATTGTTGAACAACAAACTGTTTAATGCGGATTTCGGGCTGGAAGCACCATCGCACTATTCTTCATTGAAACTGCGGCTGGTCAAGCAATAACAGTTAATGATTCTTCCTATCGCGACATGATATTCCTAATTTTTGTGCCTACGCTGCAAGGAATGAATGTGGACGATATGTGGTTTCAACAAGACGTTGCAACATGTCATTTAGTTCGAGAAACAATTCAATTACATTAATTTTATGTAGATATATATATCCTTAATGGTATGCATCTTAAGTGCTCAAAAACGTCTACATTCGAAAAAGCAGCGCTGGAATCTGCGTCTGTCTTCTCTATATTTAATTTTTTTTATAAGTAAAGAAACCACTCTGCTTACTGGCAGACGCGATTGAATGATTTTGTACTCAATTTTTTTACATGTTTCTAGTATTGCAATTTTTAAATGCGGCAATAATTAAGTGGCAGAGGTTGTTTTTCTCTTTTCTTATGACATAATTTTTATAATAATCTTAATCTGCCTGACGGTAAAATCACTTAAATACAAACTTATCATAAAATTTAAATTTCGAATAAAATTTGAAAAACGTCTGCACTTAGCTGTTTTTGTGTATAGAAACACTTTTTGGTATGGTACCTTTTTTTTCACAGTTTCAAATGGATCGCAATTAATAACGAAGAGGCAACGCAATAGCAAAGATTCTTCGTACTATTTATGTTACTTAAAACTTAATGATTTTCTTTGTTGCACGATAAAATCATATAGATATTTAGGCTACTCGTTCCCAAGCTGTATAGTTTAAGGGCAATTCAAGAACAATTTCAACAAGGCAACAGTCACACGCGCACTCGCAAAAAAAAAATAGAGTTAAAGTCTACATTTTACGCGACTACATGCGGCTTTCAGTGGCTACTGCTTCATACGAATGCATGAATTCGACTTTGAAGAACTGTCAAATGCTACGCATGGCAGCGTGACCGCGTACGTTGGCCAGCCACTATTATTATTTTATTCGAAAGCTTGCAAAAAAATTGTTGTTATTCTTGTTCATTAGCTTATGAGCTTTAAAAAAAAATCAATTGCATTGAAAAAACATTTCGAGACATAAAGCTGTAAGAAAATTTTTTTGCCAGTGTGTTGTGTTTTTCTTTAAGAGTTCTATTTTAAGCGTATGTAAAATTTTTCCTAAAAAAATAATAATTTTTAATGAGCGAATACACAAACCAGAAAAATTTTCATCTTCATTCATAAAAAATCGTCGAAAAAAGAACGTCAAAAAGATGCGTACCCACTGGTGGTGACGAATAGCGGAAGGAATCTCCTGCTTCTTAAAATATTAAATTCAAAACACCTGTAAACAACAAAATAAATCAAAATGATGCTCGTATTACTGATATTGGTTTTAATTGTATATGGCGTAATTTATCTATTCAAATTTGCACGAGACATTAAAAAACTGGTGAGTATTCGGTTGGCAAAGGAGACCATGATAATTTCATATTTTCCACATAACTAATGCAGTTGGACATTGCACTGCTATTGGCGTCGACGAATGGAACTAAAATGAATGCACAACAGAAACAAGAACTTAAAAGAGCCCATGTAGAATTGGGAATGTTAAGGATGTATTATGCTCCATTAATGTTGATATTTGACTTGATACCGTATGTGTCGTTCGTAATTGTTGTAATACTCAAATTTATTATCATTGTTATCTTTTCAGTTTTAAGTCTAGTGAAAGGCTTATTAAATATTACATAAAATTAAGGTATTTATAGTTATTGTTTTTATATTTTCATAGTTTTTAATACTTCATGAACATACCCAATCAGATTATGTAAACATACCTACATGTAGATATATTTTGTGCAGCAAGTCACATGATCGAAGCACGATCATGATAACATACAAACAAAGTATTCAAGCTAAGCTCGGATTGATGTTCTGTCAATCTAATGTAATTGTTATTCATTTCATTTATTCAATGTGCAGTTGCAGTCTGCAGTTTCTAGTTCTTTACTTTATCAATTTTCTCATTTGGCTCGTCTAGGTTTTTTCTTTTAAAAATTGAAAACCCTCAGTAATGGTGCTATTTTGGAGCAAATTTAAATCAGAGGAACTAGCGTAACTAGGCTTTTTTTAAAATCTTATTTTTTTTGTGACCAATATATTTTTGGTGTTATGCAATATACTACAGGGTGATCCAATAAGAGCTTCCTACCTTGTTTTCTAAATAAAATACATAAAAATCAATGTATTTGATACAAATCTTTATTTGGAATGATAGTTCGGTTCCTACAACTCAATTTTTAAAAATTATTTTGTTCAAATGTTGGCCACGACTAGTTCTTAAATGGTCCATTCTGTGGGTCCAATATGCCACAACTCTTTCGAGCATATCGACCTGTATTCCTTGAATTACACGAGTTATGCTGGTTTCCAAAGCGTCAATAGTTTCGGGTTTATCGACAGAAACAAGTCATTTAACATGTCCCCAAAGAAAGTAATCCAATGGCGTCATATCACATGATCTTGGTAGCCAATTGACAGGACCATTTCTTGAGATGATTTTTTCATCGAATGTTTCCCTCTGTATGGCATGTTGCGCCATCCTGTTGAAACCAGAGGTCGGCTACAATAATATTCTGAATTTTTGGTAACAAAATTTCCTTGATCATTGCTCTGTTGCGAGCACCATTGACCGTAACACGTTCTCCATCCGCATTTTTGAAGAAATACGGTCCGATGATGCCTCCTACCCATAAACTACATCAAACAGTACATTAATCGGGATACATTGAAAGCTCTTGGATTGCTTCTGATTGTTCATCGGCCAAAATACGTCAATTTCGCTTCTAAATACAATTTTTCGATAAAATAATGCATCAATTTTAAGTTGTTGTGAGGCCCATAAACCGAAATAAATACGTAAACCAATATCAGCCGGCTTCAATTCTTGTACGAGCTGTATTTATAGGTCTTCAGACCAAGATCACGCCTCAAGATACGCCACAATGATCGATAAGAGATGCCTAAAGCCTGAGATCGGCGACGAATCGATTGTTCATGGTTTTCACGAACACTCTCTGCTACTGCAGAAATATTCTCAAAATTATGGGCTGTATGCACTCTGGTTGAATGATGAATGTCCAATAGTGTAAAATTGGTTCGAAATTTGGTGATGGTATTACGAATAGTGCGCTCAGTTGGAAGCTCATAACGACCAAAATGATGTTGAAGAACTCTATAACATTCTCTAACTGATGACTGATTTAGGTCGTAAGTTTCCACAATTAAAAAACGTTGTTCAGAAGTAAGTCTATTCATGATTGAGTTGTATTGAATATTGAACACAAACGTCATATTGACAAGCCATTTGACACATGACAGCTGTCAAAATAATTCAGTTAGAAAAGGGACCTAGTATTGAGTGAACGCAATAGCAGAGATTGTTCGTATCATTTTTGTTACTTAGCATCAGAGGCGTACCGTTGATATCGGGTGCCTGGGACAAAAAACTTATTGCCGCTCCTACCGGAAAAGACTTTCGTGTTTTTTAACCTCACAAAAAAGAAAGGTCCTAATTTTTGACATTCAAAAACTTTACCAAAAAGAGATATATTTCACTTTATCTTTGGAAATTTCCACCATACACATTCTTATTTAGTTCATTAAAAAATATATTTATTATTTTATTATAATTTAATAAAACAAAAATTTTACTAAAGCAAAATGAGATATATTTCAACACCATTTTGCCGCCACCAAGCCTTGCGTCTGGGGCGACCGCACTCTTAACCCCCCCAGGTACGCTACTTATTAGAACTTCATGACTTTCAGCATCTGCCGTACGCTATATAGCTAGTGAGCTGGAATTAAAAATGTCAATAAGGCAACATTTACACGCGAGTTCTATATTCATCGTCATCGTGATTAATATACATATTAATGACACAATACGAATTGTTATGATCATTAAATAGTAATTACTATTTGATATCACAAATAAAAAGGGTGCAAATGCAAGAGCATTTCAATTTTTAAACTTGCATGAGTTTATACAGAAAAGAAAAGTCAGATAATAAACAAACGTCTAAGCTGACGGACAAACGTTGTTCTGTGACTGTAGTGAATTCAAATAATAAGTAAATAGTTTACTCGCGCACTCGCTTTAAAGTTGAATTCAAACTCTCTTTCCACGCGATTACATGCGGCACCTTTGCTCTCACTCGCCACTGCTTTACATAAATGTTTGAAATATATTTTGAAGAACTGTCAAATGCTAACTCTCGCAACGTGACCGCGTACCATGACCCTCAACTTTTAATATTTGTTATTTTATTTATTTTTTTATTCGAAAGCAAGTACTTGCAGAAAAAATTGTTCACAATTTTGTAAGCTTTAAAGAATAAAATCAAATGTAATGAAAAAAAAATTGTCGAGTTAACAAGCTTTGGAAAAAACTTTTACCAGTGTGTTGTGTTTTTTCTTTAAGGCTTATGATATAAGAAACAAAAATTCTATTAGAATTTCATTTTGAGTTACACTAGTTTTCGACTATAAAATAAATTTTAGAGTACTTTAAGTGACACGCTATGGGGGGCTAAAATGAATTATCTTTTTGACAAAAATATTGATACACAGATTCCTCGATTAAGAAACTTGGGAAATAGCTGACGGTTAAATTTATTAGATATATTCTGTAGTAAAATACGGGTGGCTGGAAGAAGTCTTAACCCTAAAATTCCATCCCTCTAAAAACTGATGGTGCCACGTATCCGAAGTACCTCACTGACCTGCCAAAAAATTCAAAATCCTCCGGGCGCTTTTTTACTATCAAGTACCGTTTCTTATATTTGCGAGTATATTACACCGCTTTTACCTTTCAAAACCCATTTTAAATTATGTTGTTATCTTTTCTTTTCTCCATAATACTACTTACTCAAGGCCGTATCCAGGATTTTATTTCGGGGGGGTGGTGGATTTGAGAATTTTTCTACGTAGTGTATATTCTTTGCAAAATCGTTTCTATATATGGTCCGTCAAAATATCCTATCCTATCCCCTAGCATCTCCCTATATACGACCCTGTACCTACTACTTTACCATACAAAGATTTGAGCTAGGTCGGTCAATTTTCCAAGCATAATTTTATCTTTATTTATCTTTCGAAATTTATTTCGGGAAATTTTTGTTCCCCCCGCCTCAAATAAATACAAAAATTCATATAAATATATACACAGTATCTTTCAAATAACTTACATATCATTACTGTTGCTTGCGGATACCAAAATGTCAATACTCCATTATTTCTGCATCTGCCTCTAAGTATAACCGCCAAGATTTCTTATATATATTGTATGCCAGCATATGTTATGGTAAATAGAGATTTTTTTAACCGCTACATATCTGCTAGTAAAAAATAAATAATATTTAAAAAACAGCATAGAAACGAAGAATGCATAGTTCCATTGTACCAAACAACTTTCCAGCTTCCGTCGCAATCAATTTTTCTACCATGAAGGCGACTAACCACCGACACCAACATCAACTTAACACGCAAACCAAGCAATTGCCAAAACTCAAGCTATGCACACGCGATAGCTGAACACGTGGTCCAGATCACATGAAGGTATTAGCGCATAACACTCGATGCATGATTAACCTGAATACCCACCACTGCCGTACTATATGCGCCCAGCTACCATCCTTACTTTAGCCAAAGGCGATATGGATGAACACTTGAGCACAGCAACGTACCAGTGCTCTCTGCTCAGCGACTATTGCACGCAAGAGGGGCGTAGTGGTAACAGCAGTTAATCTGATGCTACTACATATAAATTTTCTAATGAAAGCTACAAAGGTCATTTTCGTAATTTTCAAGAGGTCGTCTGCGTTAAATTCAACCAAACAATTTCTCGCTCAACTTCTGCGCTAATTTGGTTGTACTGCCATGGATTACATGCAGGCTTTTATGACATCAACATGTACAATGATGATGGCTTCAATGCCATTTGGCCATCAAGCCAAATATTTCGCATGTTTTTTGAATGAAAGTATGACATGGGAAAGATGGATGCTTTAAGAATGGAACATGGTGATATTAAGTGAAGTAGGGCATTTGTTGTCTCTTGTCAGTGAAGTAATTGTTTCTTCATTCGTTGGAATAGAATAATTTATTTTTTCTATCCTAAATGCAAATTGTCCACATTTTTCAAATTTTTGTTTGAAAACTTAAAAAACTAAGATAATGTCCAACTTTAATCCTTCCGCGTTTCTCCCCGAAGAGTTTGATTTAGTTAAAGTACCTGAGTTAAAGAAACTAAACAGAATAGGTCTTTGGCGCGATTGTGTGATAGGCAAGGGGAATGAAAAAAAAGGACTGCACCGAGAAAAAAATTTGCATATATTTGATATATAGTAATCAAATATTAATTTGTGTCAAACAAATTGTATTCGAATCAAATAGTGATAACCGTTGGTTGAATCATTTTATGTTGGACTCAATCAAATATTTAATTGCTTTATATGAAATATAATTTGTTGTACTCAAACAAATCGTTTTCTCAGTGTTCTTGATGCTTAAAATTGAACATTGGCAATGCAATTTCAATTTTACAGTAAAGTCTATACATTGATTTTTGAGGTTAAAATCTTTGATGTAAATATGGGACAATGAAATAATTTATTATTGTTCCTCATGTGGGAGGCAAAGCCACCGCTCATCTTTTTATTGAAACTTTCTTTTGCCCGTATCTTTTATATGCGTTAAATAGCTCATGAGATATGATAAATTTTGTTTTCGTCTTACATTGGTGAGCGTGGCATCGCCAATTTTTTTTTTAAACCGAACTATGTTAAGAACCCGCCACAGACTATTAGAACATTTCCAAAAATATTTTAATATCCGCTGTGAGGTATCATAAAAAAGTTCGACCACCCATTTTTTTTTATTGAAACGATGAATTTGAATTTCCTCTCCTATTGGGGGCGTGACAACGCCAATTTTTTTCAAGTCAAAGTCAAGGTGATTTTGCGAATCTGTTAATAGACTACTGTCAAACTTTGAAACACTTTTGTCATTAACTTCACGTTTAATTGGTGTTCAAGGCCTACAATCTCGTGGATTTTTCTAAAAATTGGAAAAAGCAAATTTCGAGTACCCACAAAACATTATTTTTTGCAAAAACAAACCGTTACTCAAACCAAGAAAAAGCTTAATAAGTACTATGGGGACTCTGCACTATCAACTTCAATGGTAAAAAAATGCCTTACTGAGTTTCGTTGTGGTCGCACAAGCACCAGTGACGCTGAACGTTCTGGACGGCCAATTGAGGTCAATACTCTACGATATTTTTTGACTGATTTGAGAGTAAAAGTGAGTGAGTTTGACGCCATATCGATTCGATTTTAAATGATCAGTTGGGCCTTAGAAGCTATTCACAAGATGGGTGCCACGTCAGCCCTCTATTGACCATAAACGCAATCGTGAGAACTGTGTAGTCTCAGTAGCGAAATTCCATGAATTGGGCTACAAATTGTTATCTGAATGGCCATATTTTCGAACTTAGCCACCAGTGACTATTTTCTGTTTCCAAATCTAAAGAAATGGCTGGGTGGAAAAGAACTTAGCTTCAACGATGAATTAGTGCCTATTTTGATATATTTTTTGGAAGGAATAAAAAAATGGAGAAACGTTGGACTAAGTGTATTGAGCTAAAAGGAGACTATGTTGGAATATAAAAACTTATTTGGCTAAAAAAACTGTGTTTCATTGAATAAGGCACGGACTTACTGATCCACCATCGTAGATTCCTTTCAGTGTCTTGACTTTTTATGTCATAGATTCTATGGTATAAATAAGCCTGCTGTTGGCATAATGGTTTCTCTGCTGTATCGTGACCAACCAACGAGCACTCGACTTTCATATATAGAATAAGGAGTTGCAGCCGAATAATTTCGTGCCTTTTCGTTATTGTGTGAATAATTTTTGTTGACTTTTTGTGTTCATTCTACTATTGGATACTTAATGACCTTTTCGATACAATTCGATGCTTTCCGACCTATTCATTTCCATGCGACTCACATCGATTTTTTTGTTTTAATTTCGATACTATTCCATTATTTTCAATATTTTTTCTAGTTTCATATATTTTAGGCATCAAATAATGAGAAATACAAAGCAAAATCTTGTCCGATTTGGCGTGGAATGCCCCATATATTGGGTGATTCACTTAGAGGTTTTTTTTTTCATTTGGTTTTTTTTTTTGAAACATCACTGGTGTCATGCTGTTATCTTATTTTTATTCGGTATTGCTTGACATTTCACTATAGAAAGACTAACGCCAGAATAACGCTTGTAAATTGTAGAAATTGTAGAAAATTTCAACCTGTTTTCATTCAAAATGTACATGTTCTGTGCAATTAAGAAGTCAAAAAAGCTGCATAGATCGTGTTATATCACATTTGGATTTCTTTCTTTGAGGTTATGTAAAGTCAAAAGTCTTCGTCGATAAGCCAGCTACGAATCAACACTTGGAAGTCATACTTCGAAAATTAGAGC
The DNA here is from genome assembly GCA_963680825.1 of Meiosimyza decipiens. Lineage (NCBI taxonomy): Eukaryota > Metazoa > Arthropoda > Insecta > Diptera > Lauxaniidae > Meiosimyza > Meiosimyza decipiens. The sequence continues at coordinate 11,515,698 of OY804260.1, forward strand.
TTCCGAATTTAACACCTATATATATTCCGATTTCTATAGATTCTTTCGATGAATTTAAATAATTCATGTTTGATAATTTTCAACCTTTGCTGGATTTCCAACTTTTGATATTTTTTCTCGATATTATTGGACTTTTTGATGAACTACTTGATTTTTTTTTATAGAATTCAATTGTTTTATACACTTACCAGCTTTGGTATTTAACAAACTAAATCATTGCTCGAGAATATGGCTACCATAATGTAAAAACCGGCTAAAAAGCCATTTAGTGCTTTTCATACCTAGCTCGAAGCTCTCGTGAAACCGGAAGACTTTATGCTATAGCATGTACCTAGTGATTTTTTATTAAACATATTCTTTTTATAGAAAAAAATAATGCATTTGAATTTTCATAATTTTTAATGAACAATTTTGATTAGATACAGTATATGAGATTACATATTATTTTTCTTTCTGATATAAATTCGGTAGCTACCTTTTTTATTGGGCTTTTATGTTATTCTCAGAAGATATACAACGCTGTTATTTTACAAAGCTTATTTGGCTAGATTTATTAATTTTTGAATATACAGAATATATACAAATGTAACTTGCTTACATACATTAGCATGTATGTATTGTTTATACACTATTTCATTTATAATATATCTCTCCAATATGAATACCATAATCTTGTTCAGCTAAACTTTGAGCAAAATGACATAAATCATGCACTACATATGGCGGCGTAAAAAAAAAATATTACTATATTACATAATAAAGTTGCACTAAATTACTATAGAAAGCACCTGCAGCAAAGTTATTTTTTCATTACAACTAACTTCATACTCGCATAAAAGAAAAATGAACACGAGAAAAATTCTAAACATACTACAGCGCTCATACCACCACAGCATACCATCATCCATCCAACTAAATCCACCACGATGCATAGTCTCAATTTTTATAGCGAGATTGCTGCAAAATAACCCAAGGGTAGCCATTTTTAAAAGGTACAAAAAAAAAGCCAGTGAATGAGGTAGTGACATGAGCAAAGAAAAAAAAATAAAATACAACAAAAAACTCCACTTTAGAAGAAAAAACAAAAAGTTGGCATCAAATCTAAAAATCGAAATTTCAAATTAAAAGTAAATATTAGGATGAGCAGGTTGTTGCTTTGTCATGGGTGAGGTTTGGTCAAAATGATTTTGACTAGTCACAATTGCAAATATGTTTGCAGAGAGAGAGCGAGACCGAGACAGAACGAATGAGCGGCGTTTATGAAATTAAAAATTTTCAAATATTTGTGAACATATGCTTGATATTCTAAAAATTTTCGTTTTTTTCTATAACAATATCTTTTTTCTGCACATTTATTTTTCCACCTGTGCTGGTTCCATAGAATACATATCACGCAACAGCCGCGCAATTGGTACATTACCAATTGTTTCTTTAAAAAAGAGCGCCTCAATTGTTGAAGCACGTATGGTACGTAGCGAGGGTAGCAAAAGTAGTAAACGTCCAAAACGTGTTGCCTGCCTTGGATAACGTAAACGTACGTGATCTGAGAGTATACATTGAGCTTGATCTTGTAACATTTCTACGGGTTGTACATCGCATAGTCCTGTAGTTTCTGGTGCAAAGAGTGCTATAGCTTTCATGCAACCCACCTCACTGCCATCGGGTGTTATCTGACGAAAACGACACAGTATTTCTTGTATAGTCTTCATTTCAGTTTGTGTTGCTTCGTCTTGTAGTACGCGTTCTTTGATCATTGGTGATTCCAATATTGGTGTGAGATCAAGCGGTATTGTCCACTGGGCCAGATTGAGCAGAAAGAGCTCTTTCCAAGATTCCTGGAATGAAATTAAAAAAATAAAAATATAACATTGATAATATAACAGATATCTAATATAATAGTATCCTGTGGACATATACACTAGAAATTTACAAAAAGTGAGCACATTTTGACAAGAGAGCGTGGCATCTCACTTAAAAGCACAAACTTCAAAACGCTATACAACTAGAGAGATATTTGAGGCTATGCAACCAAGTTTTACACCAAAGTTAGAAACGGGTCGGACGAGCACATGACAAAAAGTTTGTAGATTTTAACAAAGAGGCCCTTGAACCTTCCAAATATGCCAAAGCTTTCGAGCGATTTAGTGATAGAGTTATTTTAAAGTTATGCAATCGAAATTCACAAAAAGACAAGAAATGGGCTGGACGAACTCTGAACAACAATAAGGTGAATTTCGGCGAGAATATGCCGCACCTCCAATGCAAGCAACAACTTTAAAACGCTGTACTGAGAGAATTATTTAAGGCTATGCTATCAATTTTGGACATGCCAAAACTGGAATTAATAACGTTGTCCAGGCTGTTCGTTCTTAAATCTTGGCTCATTACAACATTTGTGCATTATTTAAGTAATATTTTTTTTTGAAATGGGTGTGAGGCACATCTTTGTTCTGAATGTTAGAAAAGTTTTTTTTTTCAGTTTTAATCGAAACAAATTTTGTCTAGACGTGTTTTTTTTTGGGCTATAAGCACTTTTGTGTTTTGCAAAAAAACATGTTTGCTGTTTATTAAAAAATAACTGAATTTTTTGGTTTGAACTTTAGGATAAATTATTTCAACCCATTCTAATGTATAGCGTTTTTCAATAGGGGCGTGTAGATTTTGACAGTTCATGGCGGGCATGTTGTTTTGTCTGTTGTTTAGTTTGTTTATTTTTGATTTTTCAGTCACTAGACAAATTATCATGGCAAGTTGCAGCGTCGAGCAACACGTGCAAATGATAGATAAATCTTTATAATGAAAATGAGTGTTCGAAAAGTGAACCTTTCGTATGTGCACCACCCAGCTAAGTCGCAGCGGTCATTTGAACGATGTCATACGTGTATTTCACATGTAATGTCATCAACGGCCTTTCAAATAAAAAAAAAAACTCGCTGATATCATACACACAACTTGGCTTATTCAATTTTAAATTTTCATCTTCCCGTCCCTTTTATTCACCACCCGGTGCTAGTTATCCATAGCTTTCAACTATAGCTATATAGAAAAGTAAAATCAAAATCGCAAACTTAACGAGTAAAATTTTAGTTGCTACGTATACATTAGGGTGTGCCATTTTTGAGCAAGTTTATTTTTTCAACTAAAAAACAGCCTTAAAACTTTTGGAAAGGTGAAAAGGGAAGCCTCTAAAAATTTGAGCTCTTAATATTAACATTTAGAGGGGCCTGTTTCTAACTTTCCATTTTCCATATAAATTACAAAAAAAAAAAACAATTGGTTAAAATGTCAGACGGTAAAAAAAAGCAAATTGAAATAAAAAAAGTAGAAAGAACAACAAACGAGTAATCGCATAAACCACGAGTAGCAAACTAAGTCGTTTTTCGCACATAGATAGTGACTTGGCAAATAAAACGCAGATATTATTTGTAAATTTCATTTAATACCCAGGACCATTTTTACGCCCCAAGCCATGTGGCCCGAATCACATGCCCCTTGCTCTTAGCTGCTATACTGATAGCAGCTACGTACCATACGTGCTTCAACGTGTGTCAGTCCCTAGACACATAAAAAGTTCTAAAATCCGATGTGTACAGGTGTTGCTAAAGAGCCAAGAACATTAATTCGTCGTGGAGCTCAATATCGAGAGATGATAAAAAACTTTTTGTAGAATCAATTGGAAGATATTGATGTGCAGAATATGTGGTCTGAACAGGACGGTACAACATGCCACACAGCAACGGAACCAATCACTATTTTGAAAGAGAAGTTTAATAATCGAATAATTCCTCGAAGAACAAAAGTGATCTGGCCACCAAAATTAGATTTCTTCTTATGGGGTTTCTTCAAGTCTTAAGTCTATGCGGATAGTTCTTAAACTGCTCAACACCTCAAACATAATATCATCGAGCAAATATCACTAATTGAACCATCATTACGCGAAAAAATTATTCAAAACTGCTTCTACTGTTCTTACCAAATTGAATAAATTCATAAAATTCAGAAAAATTCCTTGAGAAAATCATGTACATATGCATATGTCTGTATCATCTGATTTGACGCCATTGGCTTATGTCGACAAACCCGAAACTATTGACGCTTTGGAAACCAACATAACTCGTGTTATTCAAGGAATACAGGTCGATATGCTCGAAAGTGTTGTCGAATATTGAACCCACAGAATGGACCATTTAAGAACTAATCGTAAGCAATATTTGAACGAAATAATTTATAACATTGAGTTGTGGGGACCGAGCTATCATTCCAAATAAAGATTTGCATCACTACATTTATTTTTATGTTCTTTATTTCGAAAACAAAGTAAGAAGCTCTTATTGGATCACCCTTTATATTGACTAAACCAAAGCTAGTTTTCATAAATCAAGTTCTGAGTACATGTGTACATAGAAACTCACCTGCAGCAATAAATGTTGATCATTTTTGGACAGCGTCTGAAACGGCATCAAACATTTAACCCAACGTACAGCCATAAAAAGTAAACGAGCCGTAGTCTCCTGCAACATCTCCCATGACAATAAACGCGAGTCCATGCCAATCAATTGTTGTGGTAGTGCAGGAAAGAGTATGGAATTGTGTACCTGATATTGAATGATTTCCTGACATTTGTCGGGACTTAATAGCAGCTCAAGAAAACCATTTTGACGTGCGGCATATAAAGCACCAGCGGTGGCAGTACTTTGAGAACCAACCACATTTGAGCCCAAAATGGAGCTGGGACTGTGTGGACTACTGTTGTTGTTAGTAGTATTATTATTATTGTTAATACTTATTAAGTTGTTATTGTTGTTGATATTAATGCTATTATTGTTTTTGCTGCCTGTATTGCTGTTGTTGTTATTATTGCAATTATCATTCATTGGCGATGCTGGTGCCGTTGCTGTTGTATTGGGTGATGGCATCGGTGATGCGGTTTGTGAGAGCGGTGGCGTTGCTGAAGGCGTCTCTGTTTCCACATTAACGCGTGAACTTTCACTACCCTCTGATCTACTTCCTCCAATACTTGATATTGATTGTATTGAGTTCGATGGTGAAGGGGAAGAGTAGTTGCGTGCAGTACCCATGACCACGCTACCACCCAATGACTGTTGCGCATAAAAATCAAGACTAGTTGAGGAACTGCCACCTCCTGCGCTGCCACCAGATGAACCACCACTATTTGTCAAATCGAAAGTGGGAACACTTAGATGAGCACCACCATTACTGCACCGATTCGATGAGGCTGGTGGTGCGCCAACTGCTCCAACAATCGTTGTGGCTGTTCCGGTTGCTGAGATAGCGGGTAGTTTACTGGCCGCCTCTGCAATAAGATTATGATGCATTTGCGGTAACAGATGTGATGGAAATGGCAAATGCGGATGTGGTGGTCCTACTGCAGTGCCACCATTTTGTAATGCATTATGATGCGCTACTGCCAATGGATGGGCTGGATGATGAAAAGCCGTCGGGTGGCCGTGTGCTCCGTGAAAGCCTTGCGATGGATGTGTGGAAATGTGTGAGGTGTAGTTAAAGGAGGCCGAGACGTTCGTAACAAGTGAAACGGGCAAATGGGCTTGATGATGATGCGGGTGATGTGGTGGCAACCCGTTGGGATGGTGATGATGCGGATGAATATGATGATGCAGCTGTGGGTGTAATTTTGGTTTGCGCGGCCCACGCTCATGTTGAACGGCTGGAAGTATAAACAGATGAAATTACAATAAATTGAATGATTTTTAGGAGGAAAAAGCTACGTTAAGTTCGGAAGTACCCGAACTTTCCCATTAAATTTGATTGAAGCCCACCGTGCTCATTTTCTTATACTGCTTTTGACCTAATTTTCGTTTGAAAAGTTAAAATTTCAACCCTATGAGCAACATTTCCAGAAAAACAAGAATATATGATATAACTAGAACTCCAAGTTAATATGAATATTTTGTGTTTAAAAAAAAGTTTTCGTAGCAAAGACAAACGGAACAAAAAACTTTCAATCTTCAAATGTCTTGTCGTGTCGTGCACCCGCTTTACTACATCTGATGATATGCAAAAATTTGTCGTATTAAAATCAAAAAATTAACTTTCTATTTATTTAACTACTTAAAAACAGATTATCGCAATTATACACTCAACTGATTTTCATGCAAATCAACTGCTACGAGGGTTCAAAATCAGCATAAAAGTTTCAATTTCCAACAAATACAAGAAAAAGTCCCAAAAAAAACGAAAAACAAAAATGGTGGTGGCTTGAGTAAAAATAAATCAGCCACATAAGAAGCAAAAATTTATGTTGTACTATTGAAGCAATTGACGTAGCCTCAAAGGATGTAGCTTTTGTTCAGATGGCTTAAAGAAAAATGCTTGAGGAAGTTCAAGTATAAAGATCAACAAAAAAGATATATGTTGCGGATAAGATTTACCAAAATTGTTTTCGAGACACAAAAAAAATGTCATTTGCCTGATGCAACTTCCCAATTAGAGGATTTAGAAAATTTAAACTCTGCCAATCTTTTTTGATGTATGAATATATCTACAGCCATGGACACATAAATAGCACATTTTTTTATATTTTCTTTCTTATGCTACAGTATCGTAAATATTATTATCAAACAGCAAGTGTTTGGTTTTTTGCAAAGATATATACTTCATATTCAATAATAAAACGAACTTCAGTTATAACTTATTGACAAAAAAAAAATGATCAAAATATAAAAAAAGTGATCAAATGAGCTAGATACATAAATTGTATTTGTTGACTTTTTGGATGGCACAAACATTTGAATCATTGATATCTTGTGCTGTAGCCTCTGTTTTTGATAATGGTCCACGATTCTTCGCAATTTGTTTTGGGTGTGGTATATCCTTTCTGTGCGGCAGACCAAAGATCGTCCATATTTGTGTTAGTTTTCTAAGCGATTTCAACCTTGACATCGTTCTACAGGTTCTCGATTGCTGAACAATCCGAAAATCCGTCCATGTTTTCCGCACAAAACCAATTATTTACTACTTTGGAGCAGTGTTGGTGTCATTATCTTGCAAAAATGTCCACATAATTGGCATGGAATGGAGTGCATATGGTTCCATATAATTATGCGGTGTGCCCAAAACTGAAATTTGTCCCTTTTATCATTGATTTTTATAAGCGGGTCTACGCCATGCCAAGAAAATACACTGCGGACCATAATGTTTTCACAGCCGTGTTTTTTGATAATAGATTATAGCTGAAGCTCGTATTAGTATTAAATATGAAGGCTATATCTTTGCAAAAACCAAACACTTGTTTTTGTTACTAACATTTACGATACTGTAGCATAAGAAAGAACATATAAAAAAATGTGCCATTTATATGTCTATGGCTGTATATAACACATAAAATGTAATTATAAATATATACATCTCCTGATTTTCATCAAGTCGGCAGAACCATTTTAAAAATAAACGGTTACCTTGGTCACATATATAGCACAAAACAAAGTAAACATATAAATGCTCATTTTTTGTTCAGCTAAAAACTCATTTACTTAGTTACTGTTCATTACTTTTTTGTTGTAAAGTCTAGTATACATAGCACTTTAAAGTTTCCCTCTATACAGTTATGCGTGCATTCTATTTCAATTTAATTTTACTGTTATGTGGTGGACATGTTTTTAGCACAATCTATGAAAACTCAGCACCTCTAAAATATTATCTCTTTGCTTGAATTTGTTTACTTGGATTTTATAGAACTGATAATAATACAATTTTACTTTTGTGACAATGGGTCGTGAAAAGACCCCAGGAAAAATTGATAATCATTTACAATATGGCCAAAACTGGCACAAATGTTGCTGAATTAGCTGAGCTTATGAAATGTTCCCGAAAAATTGTATATAATGCACTTAAATTTGTAGCGGCTAGTGAGTTATATGCTTAACATAAAAAAGTACATATTAAGTGAATAACACCAAGAAAATCGCATCGTGCAAAAGTAAAGCAGTTCCTTTCACGACTTCTTAACAAATTATGCGGGAAATCAATAAAGAATTTGGTCTTATAAATTGGTCTTATTGCATCAAGAATGCTTGTAGAAAGACGACTAAGTGGAGCTCAACTTTTTGGTCGCCTGAGTCGAAACAAACTTCTACTGTGAAAACACCACATCAAGCATCGCTTAAGTTTCACAAAAGCTGATAAAGAAAAATATTCAAATATATGGAAGAATATACATACTCTTAACCAGCGAAATGAAACTAAATGGAATGACTACAGATGGAGAAAGCACCGATCATAGCCATTAAAGCTAATCCTTTAATCGTAGATATACAAAGATGACTACAATATATGATTGAGGATGTATGTAAAATGTCTTGGCGTGTATTTTTCTGGCATAGAGTAGGTTCAATTGTTCGCGAAAATGGATCGTTATGAGTATTTAAATATAATCAACAATAAAATAAAACCGTTTGTTTTTGATTTTATGCCACTACGTTGGACCTTAGTGCAGGATAATGACCCTAAGCACTCGGCGAAGGTTACAAAAGAAGTTTTAGTTTGGCCAGCGCAAAACCTTGACCTTAATCCAATCAAAAACCTATGAAATGATATAAAAGTCAATGTCTGAAGCCAAAATTTTAAAAATATTGACGTGATGACAAGAGTACAGGAGGCTTGGTACTACGTCTCAAAGGAAAGAATATCAAGCTGCAATTAAAAATTATGGGAACAGTACAAAATACTGAAGCGGTATATACTTTTCTACATAAATTATTTACTGATATTCGCGCTGAATATTACCAAATTTTTGGAAGAATTGAAAATAGTATGACCTCGACCGCACTTTCTTAAACTTTTCCGAGAACTTCAAATGTCATCACTGATATGAAGTGGATATAACTCAATCAAATTTTAGTTCCAGAGAAGGGCACAGTACGTTTAGGACATAAGCATGAGTTCGCAAAAGAAAATTGTTACAAATAACAACCAAATCACTTAGTAAATAAAGATGATTTTGACAAATTACGAGTGCAAAGGAATCAGAGCCTATTTACTAAACGAATACGCGTACTATACGACTCTAAAAGTCCCTACTGTTCCTGTTTCAGTCACTACAGTAAAGAAAGAAAAAGATTCACAATAGAAGAAATACATTTTTAAATAAACACGAATATTCAATAAATTACAACAAAAAAGAAAATTGATGTTTCAAAAATCACAAAAGACTGAAAAAGACAGCATTCGAAAAAGAAGAGAAGCACAATGCACACAAAAAAAAAAAAACCAAACACAATAAGCCGATAGGCCGAATAGTCGCTTCAAAAACGCAAACACAAGAGGCTGCTGTATGCGACCATGTGAATAATGATGATGAGACGGAGTACTCCTCCCCATGCGAAAATATTCATGGGAAAATATGACAAGAAAAACACATTTTTCCATGGGTTTTTGAGCAGAGGCCAATATTATAAATGGTGGTTTATGTGGCTCGTGTAAATGTTTTACAAAAAGCTTTTGATGAAGACAGCAGCGATCAAATGATTGAAGATGCTTTTGGTGTAAAATTAAGCGACGAGTCGACAAATTATGTTACCATTTTTGAAATTTTGTTTGCGAAAGCGATTTAAATGCGTTCTAAATAATTTTTGTTTTTTTTTTTTTCATATTTCTAGCAAAGTGGCGCAGTGAAATAAGACATAGAAACATAAGTCGTGTTAAATGATGCTTAAAAAATAAACTTTTAGCAGCAAGTGATTATGACTTGGGGAAAATATATGTACGTATCTAGGTACTTACATTAGAGTAGTTCAAATAAATCTAAAAGATTTTCTTAGCTCTTTTCAACTTTCAAGTAAGATTATGCTCAAAATGCATTTTTTTTGAAAATATCAGCTCGTTTGCTCAACAGTTCGAAAAGGCACAAGAGCAATTTCATCAATATTGAAACCTAGCTGTACACTGACAAATAAAACTAACTAAATTCATAGATTCCGTTTAAGTAGAAACGTAGAAGCAGGTAATTTTTCCCCATTTTAATTCATTTTTTATTGTACTTGGTGTTATTAACCAGATAAGAACTCATCCTTTAAGGGGTTTCTATACCTAGGGAAAAAGTTAAGGACTTTGTGTTTATCAAAGCTGAATATTCTTGAATCAAAGTTAAGAAATGGTTTTTTTGGAACTCAAAAAAAAAACTTACATAAAGTTAAAGATTTCGTATAATCATATGATTGAAAGTGTAGTACATATTAAGAATATTAAAAAAATAAAATTTACGCTTTGCAGGATAATCAAACTCCGTTCCTCAGAATCAGAGCTCATTATCTACACTTCAACCGCGCCACTCTTCATGATATTTTTTAACAATTTCAATTTAAAAATGGAAATTTGAAAATGTTTCCTTTTAAAATTATCGTAAAAAAATGTTATTTTTACAATTTTCAACTTTAAAATGAAATTTGAAGTTATTTTCTCTTAGATTTTTATCAATAATTTTATTTGAGTAAAATGTAAAAAATCGTGTAGAAAGACCTGCCTTAGCAAAGAAAGAAATCAATTATCATTATGAGAATGCAACTGCTCAATAATATGCTATAATCAGCTCAAAAATTACTGAGTTTAAGTACGAATTTCTGGAACATTTACGCTATTCATCAGAATCGGTTCCATCTGACTTCCACATACGCTCTAACCTCAACAGACTTCTGCGTGAAAGTCGTTTTTTGTCGAATGAAGAAGCAATTGCAGTTGTAGAGGGACGTTTTGAAGGTTTTCCGAAAAAGTGCTGCTGGCATGAGATATATAAATTGGAGAATCATTGGAAAAAAGTGTATTGAAGTTCAGGGAGATTATATTGAAGAATAATACATTTTTAAAAATCAAACACATTATAGGCTTTGAATAGTCCCAGTACACTGTGAAAATACCAAATATATCCAATAGATAAATGTTACGCTACCTAAAATGTCGATGTTTCAATGCATCGATATTTTTTAGTATCAATTCTTTCTAAATCGATTATTATAAATTGATATATATCTAATACTTATTAATAGATTTGTTCCGCTTAATACATCTGTAAGTTGAAGTAATTATTTTCAATAAGAAACATTAGCTTGAACCAAAATATTATTTGGTAATGATTATAGAATATGTTATGTGATTGATCCAATATTGTTTAATTTTTTGCATTATAAAATGTTGAATTAACAAACTCTTGGTACATGCAATCATATATATATATATTTTCACATTCACACAGATACAAACAACGCTCACTGAAGAATCTCCTAAAGCGGCAATACATTTGCTCATTCATTTCCTGCTCATATTCCAGCTAAAGCACAAAGTCGTCTAATTGCTTAGATTGCACGAGTTTATTACGTACTCATTCCATGCCCTGAACTTCAAATATTCTCCCTTCCGAATGAGTGCAATTTCCGAAAATGACTACACTCAATGATCATTTTTAACCACCTACCCGGTAAAACGAATCACATCAAGTGCTTTTTCACACAATTTTCCGTTTCTTTTTATTTGATTCATTTATTTTTCCCTTTTTGTAGCTATTATTTCATAAGCCGCTAACGTGTTTTCTTTCAATTTCACTTTTCATTTGTTATGTTTCCTTTATTCCCCTCTAAATAAGCACCTTTATTGCTTTTGTTTATTTGCTTGCTTCAATTTTTATTTATATTTTTCTTAAATTGATTTTTTGTCGGTTGTAATTTTTGTAATTATCTTCTTTTATACTACGAACGCCATAACGCCCCCACCCTCATGGTCTGATTGCAATGTATCTTGTCCTCTTTTTTTGTGCTTAGCACAATATCTGGGATTCTGTGCTTGGCTGTTTATATCAATCAGCACCATTGATTGTGTGAATTAGCAGCTGTTTTCAGGGAATCGTCCGACTTTTGTTTGAACCAACCCAAAATTCTTTCATTATTTTTTTTTGATACTGTAATTTCTTGTTTTTTTTTTTTCAAACGCTGCTTTGCTCTTCTTTATCTTACTGGCATACTGACATTTTTGCCACTTTGTTTTGACATCTGTCCGTGATGTTTCAGGGGGCGTTAGTGCGGGGATGTTGTTGCTATACAAGTTGCGTGCGCCAGCAAGAAGCGAACTTCTTCGGTAGACACGCAGCTCTCCCATCAGCTTGTGTTTTCTTAACCGTACTTAATTAATTGATTAGCTTCACTAAATCGGTCAATATGGTTTTTGTTGTTGTGTTCAGTGTAGAGAAAAAAAAGTGGGGAACTCATTTACAAAGAATGAGTTGCTAATTAGATTTTGAGCCAGAGTAATTTCTGGCTTTTTATTCAGAAATATTTGTTAGTAGTTTACCAAATGACATAGAGAAAAAATCAGAACGTGGAGAAAATTTTTAAATTTAAATTGACTTAATTGCCGAGCAAAAAGAGATTCTCACTTGACAATATTTAGGGAAATAATGCTTAGAAAAACTTTTATCTTTGTGTCAAATGAAGTCAAATTCCTTGGAATAATCTTGGATCTTGAAATTATCCTGTAGCTAAATGGGAACTAGTTCCCAAGGTAACATACTGGTTATGCACTACTCTAGTAAGACCAATATTATCCTATGTGGTCGTGATCTTGTGAAAGGCTCTAGAAAGTAAGCCTTTACTTATAAAGTTAGAAAGGATTCAACGTTTGATGTGCATAGGTATTACTCTAGCACTGAAAACAACACCAACTTAACTATCGTACTAAACTTTTTTCCTATAGATTTTTTTTACAAGAAATCAACGCTTAGACTAAAAAAGTAACTGTTTGAAAATTAACCACTATGGCTATGGTAACATAGACAATATAATAAATATTTCTATAGATTATCTTAAGCCCAAAGTCAAATTTCTCAAATTTCCTTCAAAAAGCTACTGGTCAAGTAGAGAAGGTAATCCTCCAAATTGTAGCAACATATATACGGATGGTTCCAAATAAAACGTATGGGGTAGGTGCTGGTATTTTCAATGCTAATACCAACATTAAAAAACAGTAAAGGCTTTCAATCCCTTGTAGTATTTTTCAAGCCAAAATAATCGCAATTCAAAAAGCTGCAGAGAGCATTTTAAGGGACCGTAGAAACCGTCGTTAAAAGCTCTCCAAAGTAACACAATAAAGTCAAAATCAGTTTTCAAATGTTGCAACTCTCTGCAATATCTCACCATAACGAAGTTTATTTATACTGGGTATATGGACATCAAAGCATCAGCGGTAATGAGATGGCGGATAAACAAGCGATGCAAGGAGTGCTTCTGGACAAAATACACAAACATTTTTTGGCCTAATTTTAATACGATCAGAACTGAATTCCTACTATTTATATTCAAGGTCAATTGCCGCCTCCTGACAACCAAAATGAGACTATTTGAAACTGATACAAAATACGGAAGAAACAACAGAGCACTTACTCTGTAAACGCCCTGCACTCGCTTGGACAAAGCTTAGAACACTTGGACATGTGTTCCTCTACTCGTAACATGATGTTGCAAAATTAAAACTCCACAAAGATCTACGGGCTCGCCAGGCAGATGAACAATTTTACCATAAACCAAAAAACTAATATTAACTTAATAAATCTTGAGAGTTGTGGTATTAGTATGGTTCAAAGTGCCTACGTGGAGCTTTTAATCCACCACCATAACCTAACCTAATCTTCTCAATATATAAATCAAGGCATGTTCAGACAAAGAAACTCAAGTCGAGAACATATGACAGTATAGGGTTAATGTTCCTTAAGGACTGATATATCTCCTAAAGTAGATAATCACTAAACCAGCTATTTAAAAGTGTTATAGTAAATGCGTATATTAAGGTATTGGTATATTTAATACCACGGGAACTATTTGAGCATCAGGCTCATGGGATCAGCAAATTTTACTTTAACATGAAAACAAATGTATATATATCACAAATGAATCGGTATCCTCTGTAAGCATTAATTCATAAATGGTGCCAAAACTACCTGTGACATGAGTTCGTCATGAAATAAACCAATGTTTTTATATTTTTCTTAGAATAATGATTTTGATAGCTTGATATACTGCTTCAATAACATAAAATATCAATAATAAAAGAATTATTAAAATGCTTAGTTTTCACATACGTCAATTTACTAAATGACACATATTTTATTTCCCTGCCCACTGACTTGCTAATAACAAGCCTATATTTTATATAATTCCCTTTTGGCGTTTGTTCTTTGAATTTTAGCAGTAATCTCTTTATTTTTAACCGGAAAATCGGATTAACTTGGTTTCATGCACTCAAAACAACATACAATTACTTGTGTGTGTTCGACGGCTGAATACTTTCTTAAGCAGATTGCATAAAGGAGGCAGAAAATTAGTCACGTGATAAGTCCATAATAGAAAAGAAGCAGAAAGGATGCTTTCTTTATATGCGAGCGTAAAGGAAACCCTTTAGCAATGAAGTTACAGAAATCACTTAATGAAAAGCGCGAAACGTGAGAGTAGCAACACATGTGAAGCACTTGGATAAACTTAAAGCGCATAAAAGTTTTCATTGCATATTTATAGGCGGGAAAGAAGAAAGCCTTACATTCGTTGAAATGGGTTGGCTGCTTGAATGACTTTTATTTGCTTTTAATTACAAGTGTGCGTGTGTGGTATACGCACGTATGTATGTGTATTTGTGTTAACGATATTCACTAGTCATGCGTATGAAAAAAGGGGTGACATTTTGATCCTTTACTAATCGCATGTGTTGTTATGTGCATGTACAAGTTGGTATGTATGTATGTGCGAGTGTGTATGAAATATCAATTTCTAACAGTTGACAAATTCTCACCTTTGTGACATTAATCGTTTGTTTATTTTTTGTTTATGTCCTTGCCGTAGTAACGGTTTACAATCTGTGAAATGCGAACTGTCACTTTCGTAGTAAGCGATTTGTCTTACGTCAATTGTTGGATTTAGTGTGTGCAAAAGCAGTTGGTATGTAAAATAAGAAATTGTCTTAGATGATGATCGTCAAGACGATTCGAGTTAATTTGATTTTTTTGATTTCATATTTTGTGTTTTTCGAAAATATATTTTCCAGAAATCGTTACGTCTTAATCTTTTGCGATGAGTTTTAGAAGATTTCACCAAAATTCAATATTTGTTGTAAGAGAAAGTTGAATTATATTGAAAAAAGTTGATTTTATTAGATATATGTAAATATTTCTTTAAAAAAATATTGTAGTTGTAAAATGAAACAAAGCAAAATTATTCATTCATAAATATTTATCTTGACGCCTTCGAGAAGCTAATTCTCTATATATTTGTCGTAGACTGAGGAATAAGATTCTGCTGCTTCAGCAAATATACTTTTATAGCATCAACCTACTCAAAACATCTTCCTCGAAGCAGTAATTACTACTTCAGTAACAGAAAAGTCAGACAAGATCATATCAGATGAACACGGTTTATTGGTTGATGACATTCGTGGAATTTTTGGCTAAGAGCTCTAACACATTTGTAGGTTTATGCGATGGTCTATTGTCGATTTGCAGAATCCATGAGTTGTTCTTCCATAAATCTAGCCGTTTTTGACAGACTTTTGCTCGCAAGCGCTTTATGACTCCCATAGAATATTTCATTGGGGTAGGCTGATAAAATATAAAATGGTGGCCGAATTTTTGAAGATCAACCGATTTGCACCAAATTTGTTATGAGGCGGATTTCATTGGTCACTGATTACAAATCCAAGGACAGATTTGCCACATTCAAAATGGCCGATCCAAGATGGCAGAAGAAATTTTTGAAAATCAACCGATTTGTACCAAATTTGTTATACAGGGGTTTTTGGGATCGCCAATTGCGAATCTGGGGTAAGATTTTCAAAATTCTCATTCAAGATGGTGGATCCGACATGCGGGCCTATTATTTGAAAACCAACCGATTTGTACCAAATTTGGTATACGTGGGTTTTGAAGGTTACTGATCACAAAAAACATTTTGAGGATTCAAGATAGTGGATCCAATGTGGCAGAAACTTAAAAACGATGTCGACTATATTGGATCCACTATCTTGAATTTTAAAAATCCAACCACGGGTACGGACAGTTCGTTTCAAACAAGAATATCAGGAGTAGGAGCTTTTTGGTTGAAATTGGTATTAGCGAGGAAACTGGAATTGTCCGAGGCTATCAATGTTTTTGCATCGGCCAAATCGATAAACCATTATTGCACAGATATAAATTGTTGATTGATAAACTAAAATTCCACATTAACTTTTTTAATTTTTGGGATGAAGGGGGAGGGGCGTGGAGTACATGATTATCACCGGCACCGGATTTCCTCTCGACGTTCGTATGAGCTGAGCATTTATTATTTACTCATTGAATTGAGAATAATGTGATATGGACGCGGATATAAGCATCCGTGGATAGCAGTGGCTGATAAATTGAGAAAATGAGTATAGTGCAAGTTTTGGGCCTATGTGAACTAATTTATTAAATGCCTTAGTATTAGTGTTTATTTTAGAGGTTTGTTTTTCGAATAGAGATAAAACTGGCATTTTATGGTCAAATCTGGCAACTCTAATGTCATTTATGTTCAGTTTGGTTTGCCATTTTATCATGAACAGATTGACAAAAGAACAACGCTTGCAAATCGTGCAAATTTATTTCGAAAATAATGGTTCAGTTCGCGAAGTTTACCGCAAGCTCCGTCCATTTTATGGTCGACATAATCGTCCATCAGAGCAATTAATTCGGTTAACCATGGATCGTTTTCGCACTACGTTTACTCTATGTGATAATACGCATCCGCAGAGATGTCGAACAGTGCGCACCGAAGAAACAATTGCCGCTGTAGAGCAAAATGTTGAAGAGGACCCGAATGAATCGATTCGCCACCGTGCACAGCAATTGGAGCTTTGTCCATCAACTTTATGGAAGATTTTGCGCAAAGATCTTGGCTTGCGACTTTACAAGATCCAGCTTGTGCAAGAATTAAAGCCGCGAGACCATGCAATGCGTCGTGATTTTGGTGTATGGGCCGAAAATGAGATTGATCTCGATGCTGATTTTCATCGCAAAATTTTGTTCAGTGATGAAGCTCATTTTTGGTTGAATGGCTACGTCAACAAGCAAAATTGCCGCATTTGGAGTGAAGAGAATCCACATGAGACCCTTGAGACGCCATTACATCCACAAAAACTGACTGTTTGGTGTGCTCTATGGGCTGGTGGAGTCATTGGGCCATACTTCTTCCGAAATAATGCTGGAGAGTCAGTTACCGTTAATGGAGACCGGTATAGAGCCATGATAACCGACTATTTTGTTCCCGAATTGGATGGCATGAATGTGGATGAGTTGTGGTTCCAACAAGACGGCGCTACATGCCACACAGCGCACGTCACAATCGATTTATTGATGGAAACATTCGATGAGCGCATAATTTCGCGGAATGGACCTGTCAATTGGCCACCAAGATCGTGTGATTTGACACCATTGGATTATTTTCTTTGGGGATATGTGAAGTCGCTCGTCTACGCCAACAAACCAGAAACGTTAGGGGACTTGGAAGCCAACATTCGTGGCGTTATTGCCGACATACGGCCCCATATGCTCGAAAAAGTGGTTCAAAATTGGACCTGTAGAATTGGCTTTATTCGAGCCAGCCGCGGCGGCCACATGCCCGAAATCATCTTTAAACATTAATGGCATAAAATTATCCTTCCAATAAAGCCAAATTGATGGACATTAAAATGATTTTCTTGTGTTTTATTTCAATTCGAAGCTCTATACCTCTAAAAAAAACACCCATCATATAGGAAGTTACCATTTTTCTCACTCAAATATAAAACCGAGAAATATTTTTAGTATTTCAATGTTATCTCTTCGAGAAAAAGCGAAGGAAGATATAAAATTTATTGAAATTTATTTGCATTCTGAGAGTTATGCTCTATTCGAAATCAATGATATAGTTAAAAGAATGTTAAAATTAGTTTCATATAGGTATTCGTCTTGTATTTTTTTTGTACCCAAATTGACACTGTCATTATGTCCCTTACGAGTACTGACTGTGAGCGTATCTATTTCTAAGACAATAAGTTTGTTTATTTTCCTAAAATTTGGCACGAACTTGCATGCACTTTAACGTCTAAGTTTAACTTGGTCTACAAAAGATAAATATAAACTTTTAACATCTTAGCATCTTGTTTGATAAAGACTTAAGATTCTGCTATGCTACAACACAAATACATTTACAAAGCATATACTCAGTTACACATACATCTACTACAAGCAACGTTTTGTATGTGAATATATATAGACACAAAATTATATAGTTATAAAGGCAATGGCAAAGTGTTAGACAAGCCAATAAAGCCAATACCAAAATAACACTGAAAAGAAACCTACACAAAGATATTGTGTATAACATATACTATGTAAACTACGAGTGTGCCAGCACCACAAGAAACCCAAAAGAACATAAATTCAACGGTGCGTATATTTAATGAAGGACTTTTCTTTGGCAAAGTAGCTTGTTTCGTTGTTGTTGTGCAAATGTCATAAAGTTTTTTGTCTTAAACCTATTAAATACTTTATGTAGCATATAATGTGCTCATTAGAGTGTACATTAATTAGAGTAATGGTGTTTTTCTTAAATAACTTTAAGGATCTTTAACTACTGCTACTTCATGTAGAGAAAAACTTTAGCTCCTTTTCATTATATCTCGTGATATTTAGGAAAAGTTTCTTTAATTTCTGTCAAAAAACATTGCTCTGAATTCACCACAATTCAAAATAGCAATATAATTAACGTTCACTCCTGTTGCATAATTTATTTTGTACATAGCCAGAATATTTATTCAAAGCCTTTTTATATAGCTTCTTTTGTCTGTGCTTAGTATTTTGAAGGCTTTGCTTCTTGTGGCCTTGTCTTTTGTTGTTTTTGTTGTTCTATTTTGTGGCCAGGTCAACAGCAGTGGCTCGGTTTATGCTTAAGCTAAGGATGTTAGCGAATTGCGACTTTTTGAACATGGAATTTATTAATAAATTAAAACATTTTATTGTTTACAAGTTAAATCGGTTGATAACAACAAAAGCCAAAATATTTAGTCACTTTTGTAGGAACTCCATTTGTTTGTCATTCTTTAAATATTTTCCATTGATTTGTTTCGATTATTCGATAAAAAAAAATTATCAAATTTGAGATAACATCACTTAATATGAACCGAATTGGGACAAGAAATGTGATTACAAATTGCATCTTTCGAAAAACAGCAGAAGAGATGGCTCTATTGTATCTGAGTAATATTACTTTGAGAACCTTTCTATCCAATGACTTTATAAATTGAAATTTAATTAAAATAAAAAACAAAAATTACTTCATGTGATTGACCTTAGGCGCACATACTCGTACGTGCCTCTGTGCTCATTTATGCATATAGTAGACGTTGTGAAAATTAAACTGCAATGTCATGTTGAAGGGTTGATTTTTAAAAAAAAAAATTAATCCGCTTGTATGTCAATTTTCCCAACAACAACAACACTTCCATGTGAGCTTTTGTCAATGTACATTATTTTTTTTGTCAATTTATTGTCAATGCATGAGAAGGATGAAAAACTTGCATTGGGAAATGCAGTGAAATTGGCTTGACATTACAGCCTATGAAAAGAATAAAAAAAAAAAAATCGTGCACATACGCATATACTCGTATGTGAGTGTGTGTGTGAATTAACAACTGTACCACTACAAGTGACAAAGTGTCAGTGTCAACATTAAAAGCCGACTTAAATGACTCAAACTCAACTCATACAGTCACTCACTAGCGTACACAGTTACACATGACACATAGTTGTTGCTATCATGTCATATTCATGAGGAAGTTGGCTTCATTGGGGGAAGGGGGACTAACATGATAGCGTGGGATGTAAAGGCTTATTTGTGAAAGGTCGCACATGTGCTAAGTATAGATTTTATGCGTGATATTTTTAAACTGTCTGTAGAAGTGTACGAAATTTTAAATTGTCTAAATTATTTTTTGTTTAAATTTCAGATTTCCGGGTAGAATTTTTTTTTTTTTGGGTACAAAATCACTCAATCGTCTTATGCGAGATCCTGCATCTTCAGTCTTTATTCTAGTATCTTGTAAAATGTGTTTTGTACTCTGTATGTGGTGCTATTACACTTTATTAATTTCGCAATTAATTTTGTATTTTATAACTAATATGCAGCTGCGGTCAAAATTATAGCACCAAGAGCGTGGTAAACTTTTTTGACGAAAAATCTCAGAAACTATGCCGACTAAACGATTTTTTTTTAAATAAATAAAATACAGTATACCAGATGCTCATTATCTTAAAAAATCATTTAAAGTAATCGATTTTAATAGTTGCACGAAATAATAATGCTCATAAATGTCAATATTAGACAGCCAGAAAAATAGCACCGAGATATACAAAAAAAAATAAAAAAAATTTAACTGAAAATCAGGGAGCAGTTTTTTCATTTTTTTTCTGATCGTATAACATTAAATACACATTGACTGCGATTACATTGAGTTTACCAGTTTTTGAAGTCTTTCCACAGTGATCGCCTTCCAGGTACGTTCAGTAGCAGCCCATAAGTCAATATTGTTGTTTGGCTGACTGTCTGCCATTCCTTTCTTAACGTAAGCCCGCAAATTTCCAATTGTTGTATATTATACATTTTCGGAATTTAGTAATTCCAATTGTGCCAATTCATAACCCAAAAGAGTCAATTTTGTCAAAGTCTTTTTTAGATGAGTGGCTTACAAAATAAGTCCGGTAATGAAACTTAGTGGAAATGCTTGATTTGTGTTTGGAGGTATGCTTTGGTGAGGCTAGAGTGTTCCAGATGTGCCATTTGAAGAAATAAGGTCCCTGATTCATAGTGAGTAAAAAATTGTATTGGAGGAAGGGGGAGCCTATCCTAAATAAACTACGACTTATAGGGTGTTAAACAAAGCCTTAGAGAAGTATCTACAAGCAAAGAGTATCACATAATCTGAAAACACGGCGAGTAATAATGGCATTATTAAAAAATATGAGGGTTAATAACCAAATGCAACTCACTCATTTTATTGCTCTAACCTTATTACCTAGAAAGTTAAAAGATAATCACTGCTTGTAAGTAAGTAAGGGAATCTAATTTTTCTAGGATAGGATAGGATAGGATCGGATAGGATAGGTTAGGATAGGATAGGATAGGATAGGATAGGATAGGATAGGATAGGATAGGATAGGATAGGATAGGATAGGATAGGATAGGATAGGATAGGATAGGATAGGATAGGATAGGAAGGGATAGGATAGGATAGGATAGGATAGGATAGGATAGGATAGGATAGGATAGGATAGGATAGGATAGGATAGGATAAGATAGAGTAGGATAGGATAGGATAACATAGGATAGGATAGGATAGGATAGGATAGGATAGGATAGGATAGGATAGGATAGGATAGGATAGGATAGGATAGGATAGGATAGGATAGGATAGGATAAGATAGAGTAGGATAGGATAGGATAACATAGGATAGGATAGGATAGGATAGGATAGGATAGGATAGGATAGGATAGGATAGGATAGGATAGGATAGGATAGGATAGGATAGGATAGGATAGGATAGGATAGGATAGGATAAGATAGAGTAGGATAGGATAGGATAACATAGGATAGGATAGGATAGGATCGGATAGGATAGGATAGGATAGGATAGGATAGGATAGGATAGGATAGGATAAGATAGAGTAGGATAGGATAGGATAACATAGGATAGGATAGGATAGGATAGGATAGGATAGGATAGGATAGGATAGGATAGGATAGGATAGGATAGGATAGGATAGGATAGGATAGGATAAGATAGAGTAGGATAGGATAGGATAATATAGGATAGGATAGGATAGGATAGGATAGGATAGGATAGGATAGGATAGGATAGGATAGGATAGGATAGGATAGGATAGGATAGGATAGGATAATATAGGATAGGATAGGATAGGATAGGATAGGATAGGATAGGATAGGATAGGATAGGATAGGATAGGATAGGATAGGATAGGATAGGATAGGATAGGATAGGATAGGATAGGATAGGATAGGATAGGATAGGATAGGATCGGATAGGATAGGATAGGATAGGATAGGATAGGATAGGATAGGATAGGATAGGATAAGATAGAGTAGGATAGGATAGGATAACATAGGATAGGATAGGATAGGATAGGATAGGATAGGATAGGATAGGATAGGATAGGATAGGATAGGATAGGATAGGATAGGATAGGATAGGATAGGATAGGATAGGATAGGATAGGATAGGATAGGATAATATAGGATGGGATAGGATAGGATAGGATAGGATAGGATAGGATAGGATAGGATAGGATAGGATAGGATAGGATAGGATAGGATAGGATAGGATAGGATAGGATAGGATAGGATCGGATAGGATAGGATAGGATAGGATAGGATAGGATAGGATAGGATAGGATAGGATAAGATAGAGTAGGATAGGATAGGATAACATAGGATAGGATAGGATAGGATAGGATAGGATAGGATAGGATAGGATAGGATAGGATAGGATAGGATAGGATAGGATAGGATAGGATAGGATAGGATAGGATAGGATAGGATAAGATAGAGTAGGATAGGATAGGATAATATAGGATAGGATAGGATAGGATAGGATAGGATAGGATAGGATAGGATAGGATAGGATAGGATAGGATAGGATAGGATAGGATAGGATAGGATAGGATAGGATAGGATAGGATAGGATAGGATAGGATAGGATAGGATAGGATAGGATAGAGTAGGATAGGATAGGATAGGATAGGATAGGTTAGGTTAGGATAGGATAGGATAGGATAAGATAGGATAGGATAAAATAGGATAGGATAGGATAAGATAAGATAGGATAGGATAGAGTAGGATAGGATAGGATAATATAGGTTAGATAGATTAGATTTGACTTCAAAACATTATAAAGTTGGTGTTTTTTAACTTTTTCTGCACTAGGATACTACTGAAACATACCAAACATTAAAGCAATGTAATTCAGAGGAGTCTTAAGGAACTGAGTTGTTTTTAACTTAGATAAATATTTCTTAAAATTTTTACTAAAATACGCATTTACATATCATTATATTTCACATGTAGATTTACAATTGCCTCGAAATATTTTTACATAGGTACATAATTGCAACTATACGCATGCTTTGTTGTATAATCTCTCAGCGCTGATTGATTGCTAATATTCATGTCATCATGATACGACGGTGAAAATTACTAAATTATTGGAAATGAAATTTATTGTTCTACCTATATATGACTACTGTATATGCTAATGATGATAATGATGATAATGATTTCGATATTTTAAAGTGGATGTTGTCTACTGTCATTATTGCTGCTACTTTTGTTAATTGTGACGATGGCTGCAGCTCTTGTCGTCAATGTTGCTACTGCTGCTGTGCCTGAAGTCTTTATGTCACAATATTATGTTGACACAAAATAGCTTCCAGCTGTATTAATAAATCATTCAGAATGCACTTTAGGACTTTGTTTATTTCAATAACATTATGTACATGGTTTGTTAATGTGTGTGTGTTTTAAATTGAATGGTTGTATCTATAAAGTGGGATGGTAATATTTCAGCCGCATGTGCAGTTTAGAAAATTTTTTTAACATGTGATAGCAAATTTTGTAATTTGACTATATGATAATTTTGAAATTTTGACTTCAGAAAAAAAATTAAAACTCTAAGACTTTGGTGAATTGATTTGGCCGCCTAGATTATGTGATAAGGCGAGAGCCTACATGGATAAGCCAGGTAGGATTGAGAAATTACAAGCCAACATTTCTCGCGTCATTTGCCAAATACTACTTGAAACTTGTTGAAAATTAGAACTTCAGAACGAACTTTGTTAGCCACAGTTGCGGCAAACATTTAAATGAAGTTATCTCTAAAAAAATAAATGTAAAGATGTTCTTTTGTATCATAATACAGATTATCCGATAAAATTTAACTGTTTTATGTGTTTTTATTTTTGAAAAAATTACCTCTAGATAAGTCACCCTTTATAAGAACATGTGCAGAAAAAAATTTGACAGTAGGTTAAGTCAAGACCTCTGACTGTTTTTCAGCTCAAAATATATTTGGAAAGAGGTTTGTCGAGAAAAGACAGCAAGTAGGCGATATATTGTCTGTAAGCCAAAAATATAACAAATGTGATAGCATGGAAAATTTATTTATAATCCGGGAGGCAGCGTCGCAAATTTAAAGGTCATTTCCATTCGCTTATTTTTTTTTTCAATTGATAGTTTAAGTAAGGCTTAAAATGAAAATAAGCGTCAACCTCGTTTTATAAAAATTGGAAAAAAGTGAAATTCGAGTATTCATAAATCATTGATTTTTGCGAAAAAAAAACCTTCACTCAAACCAAGGAAAAGTTAGATAAGTAGTATATGGACTCTGCGCCATCAACTTCAATGGTAAAAAAGTGACTTATTGAGTTCCATTGTGTTCGCAGAAGCACTAGTAACACTGAACTTTCTGGACGGCCAATTGAGGTCAATACATCTGCAAATGCCGAAAAATTCACGATATGGTGTTGGCCGATCGAAGAGTGAAAGTGTCTTTTCGGATGTAAATAAAACACTACCACAAATCTTTCAAATGAGAAATTTATGTATCATTGGTATCTACGATATAATCAACATTTTCCCATAACAACTGTAGTAATCGAAAAGATTGTCATTTTTTGAGCTGTGTGACCCTATATTTAAGCTATCTCTGAGCAAAAATAATATTTGTGAAAATTATCTTTAAAATGAGATACATATACATATGTTATATACACCAAATATATTTGGTTTATGTTTTTTATCTGTCACTTACTAGAACTTAAATATGGGTGGCTTGGTATTTATTTTCCAAATGCTAAATTTGAGCTTTATATTTTTTAGAGTAACATTTTTGAACTTCATTTGGATTATGTGATTGAGTCCCAAAAATGTATGCCATACCTTCCAATGACATTTCAGACATCATAAAATTTAAATAAATGAAAACCATTTAAAATCAACCTCTGAGTTCATATCAAAATATATGCAACCGCCAAATTGACACCAAAGTGGATTTAACAGATTTGTTGTATACTCAACCCAACAAAATATTGCTAACGTCAGAGAAAGCAAAAAAGTTTTTGTGGAATACGCTGCGAAATCTAAAACTTCAATTAAGAGAAAAACACCAAACTCATCAAAATTTTAACTGCGGGTTAAGTAAGTGAAAAATCTTGGTGGTGTCTACGACAAGAACTACAAAAACAACAGCAACAGCAATAACAAAAACAATAAGTCCTTAAAGCACTTGCGGCAATTCAAGGCAAAATACTCGTAGAAGGCAAAGTCGAAATGAAAGAAAATTGGTAGAGGAAGATACGCGATGAGTTAAAAAATTACTTTAGCAAACAAGAGCGCACTTTAGGAATGGCGAAAAACTTTCCTAAATAAAAAAATAAATAAATACGCGAAATTTAACCCTTCATTGAAGTGCTGTGGCTTGGGCGGATACAGCATTTTAAAAGTGAAGAAAGCAACAAAAAAAAAAGTATCTTAACTTGATTTTTTACTTACACTTTGGCAAAGTAATTTTTCTCATTCTTTTTACTTTTTATTTATTTAATTTTTTTTTTCAGTTTTAACATGGCAGAGTGTCTATGCAACACTTCTTTTTTATAATTTTAATTTTGAACTTCAACTTTAGACGCCATTTTTCATGCGCCATATTTTTAATTTTTTCTTTTGTTTAGCTGATGGTAAAAAAAAATATACCAATGCAGAAGTCGTGTTTCGAAAGGAGAAGCGGTTGTCGGAATTTTTTTGTTTTTGGTATAAAAATGCTGGTTGTGAATGCTGCCACAGCATAAATTTGATACCGTAATTCAGCGAATCGAAAGGTGGGTTTCTCGCATTTAAATAAAAAAAAAATATTTCTATATCGAGACGTCTCAGTGGAAAGAACATTGTTACCAAATACTGAATCGTCCTCTTAAAAAATTTTCTATCAGCATCGCCATCCACTACTACTATGAAGACTCACAGTAATTGACTTCAATGACAACCATATTCGGTTGATGAAATAGTGAAAGTGGTGCTAACCTTGTGAAAGAAAAAAGCCAAATTACAACGTAAGACATGCTCGTCAAGGACTGACATTTTATGAAGTGTAGGTTCCAAAAAAATGTGCCGTTCTCCAGAAAGAAAATCGCATACGATAAAATTGATGAGTAGAAAAAACTGGTGAAACAAACAGAACAGAAATTGTATCCAAACCCACGAGGGATGTATCTTTAATTCAGTTGAGATACCCATTGGCAAAGGTCAAAAATCTACATCATACATTCTACTTTTTTCATAAGTGAATTTAGACTTTAAAATTCTTTATTCTAAAGTAAAATTGACTTTTAACTTATTAAAAACGAATATTTAAAAAGAATAGTTCAAAAATAATATCTGAAACTACTGGAAAAAAATTTAAAGAAAAATATTAATGGAAAATACTTCGGAATTTTCTAAGTAAAAGAAATCAATAATATTCAGCAAATTCATACAAGCACATAAGCTTATGTGCTGTGCATTTTTTTACGTTTACGAGGTATGGTACCTAAACGGACCTTGCAAATGATTTTTACTGTACTTGTACTGTACTTGTACTGTATTTGTATTGTATTGTACTGTACTTGTACTGTACTTGTACTGAACATGTACTGTACTTGTACTGTACTTATGCTGCATTCGTACTTTACTTGTACTGTACTTATACTGTATTTGTACTATACTTGTACTGTACTGTACTTGTACTGTACTTTACTTGTACTGTACTTGTAATGTAGTTGTACCGCACTTGTACTGAACAATGCGGATGTAAGACAGCTACATCAAAAAAATCCAAAAAAATCATTCATTAGTTTTAATTTCTTAAAAAGCATTTGTCAATGCTTAATCTAAATCCGATCGTAGCACTTCGTGTGCATCGTAATTTCAAGATATTCTGTTCCGATAATGCAATTTTTCTGCAGATTTCTCAAAGTCAAAGTCGAAGCGCAAGAGAAGCGAAACTCATTTTGTTTACCAATATAATAGAGAAAAAAAAGGTACATATGCAGGTGCTTTCTGTATGCCATTTAGTTTTTTCAAAAATATAAAAAAAATATTTCTTTTACATTTCAATTTGTAAAAGATCGTAGTGATCAAAAATCAACATAAATGAGAATTTCAAAAAATCAAGCAACGCAAGTCCGCCAGACTGCGCGACATTTGTATGGCATTTCTTTCTGCTAAGGGGCGAGTTAGCAATACGTGGAAACTGAGATACGTAAGAGTGCTCCAAAGCGATTCGCTCGAAAACGTTATAGGTATTTCATGTTAATTCAGTTATTAAAACTGACATTCTCCCCATCCCTTTCTAGACTACCGTCTTCACTCGATACCCGAGTTTTAAACTTATGTTTCGTCAGCTTGGCTTGATTTGCCACCCGAGTGTTACGAGAGCATAACCGAACCAACGAGTCTAGTTCATTGATTTTATTTTGAGCACATTCCATTATAATATCTATAAAAGCAGGTTAACCACCCTACGTTACCTTAGTGTTCAATATATTCAGTGAAGGGACAACATTCGCATCCACTATTAATTTTATCGCATACTGTTGATCTCGATCTGGCAGCTCCAAAGTAGTTTCCTTGAATCCCGACCCATAAAGTGTATTGTACTCAAGTTAAGCTTAAGTCAAACTACATAATAGAACTCAATTTTACCAAATTGTTTGACATAATCGCTTGTCCAATTTTAATGAATTCCGTTACTATATAATTGGCAAAGTGTTACACCAGCAATGACTTCACAGGATAAGAGCGCAAGTAGCTTGTAATGCAGATTTAAGACAGCTACATCATACAGCCAAGTCAATATCTAGAAATTGTAGCCTTAGACTGCTTTGCTTTATAAGTACTCCGAAAACAGTGTAATTGCTTGAAGGCTGATATCCTGTATCCTTTGACTTAAAATTTAAGACTCGAATAATTATTTTCAATAAATGCATGCAAGACGGCGCTGCCAAACGTCTTCATAAAATATGGTCTAATCCGCATTAAAGCTTTTCTGTTAGAAATATCAATCGAGAATGTAATTAATACCAACAAATTCCGCTCAGCCTACCTCAGTATCAAGCAATTATTACATCCCTATACTACACGAATACATGCATCATTTCAATTTTCGAATGCTTTCAAGTATCTAGCATAGCTTTAAAGCTTTTAAGCCAATATTAAATGTTGCATAAAAATACAAAAGCGATTAAGTCCGGCAACAAAAAGTAACAAATAAAAAAAACGAAAGAGAAAAAAAATCAACATTTTCCATGGGAAGTCGTGAGAAACCAAACACATTTGGTACAATGCGGTCTATGCCACCCTTGAAAAGTTACATAGATCTGCTTCTTCTTCTTGTTTTCATATATCGAAAAAGTATGCTGCTGAGAAATACATAAGCAGAGAACAACACTAAAGAGCAACAGCACAATCAACGAAAATGATGAAAGCCGCAGTAACTGACAACGGAAACGACGTAATAGAGGATTACATGCTTTATCCTTAAATGTAACGATTGAACCCACCAACAGACATAAATGCAACAACAACAACAACAACAACAGCGACATTGGCAACAATGGCAATATAATATTGACAATAAAATGATTATCCTGTCAAATTGTTGTGTTTTTTTAATGATCCATAAAACCGACGATTTATAAAAATGCAAAAGAAGGCGGCATTAAAAATGGGGAAAACTTAAACTTTAATGGGGTGACCATAAGAATACTTAAACTTTATAAGTAGCAGCAAACACATGAAAACAAAAAATACAATGTTCCTCCCACATATGGGGACATTTTTAAAAGTTTTGCTATTGCTATATTCACAAAGCCAAGGCAGAAATGTGCAGCACATACAAGCATGTCCTTTTTGGGGCTTTTCTTGGCTTCCCAGATGACAGAACAACAAAAAAAATGTCATTCCAAAATTTGGGGAAAGCGAAAAACTGTGTTTTTCTCTATTGTTGTTTGTATAGCAATGGTATTTTTCATGTTGTCGAATGTGTAAATTTTGCCACATATCCTTGAACAGGACAAACAACATAAGAACAACAAAAACTGGCAAAAGAATAACATAAAAATACTTTTTGGCTTTTTTTTTGTTGGTTGTGCTTTTGTTGTCTGGTTATCTAAGTAAATAAACATGGTATCGCACAGTAGCATATAAATAGTAGTAGGGGATTTTTCTATATATATAGTAAGAATTAGTTTGTTTTAGATGCCATTTAAATTTATGACGTTTTATTTTAAAGGAAAAATCCAATGAATTTGTAGATAAATTTTTTCATTCTAGTCTTTAAAAAAAATATTTGTATTTTGAAAGGCATTTTAGTGTGACTTTTTGATAACTAAGTTAATTTTAATTTTAACTTACCATCTTTATTCATTGCAGATTGAAAACACTTTGATAGACGACAAGCACGACACTGATTACGATGCGTTTTGTCGACGGGACAACGTCCTTTGAGTTCACCTGTGGCCTTGCATGTGTAGATGCGGTTACGATGTATGCTGCGCTTGAAGAATCCCGAACAGCCTGTAGATTTGAAATAGTAAGAATTTTGAAACCAAAAAAATTTAATTGAATGCTTACCATCGCAACTGTAAATGCCATAATGTTTGCCAGAACTACGATCGCCGCACACTTTACAGGGTATGTCCAGCAGGCGATCACCTTTATGTTAAAAAACAGATTGTTTTGAATAAAGTCGGTGTTTGATTTTTTTTATAAATATTAATAAAAATAATTAGTGGAGGGGTTTAACCATAGTGCACAGCATTTGAATCAGCAAAACTTTGTAATTCAATTTCACCAGGTGTGCCACTTATTACCAATGTCGTATATCGTCAGACTAAATATTTAAAAGCGGCACAAGTTAAATGTGGTGCTATGTCCCAATTTTTAATAATTTTTAGGGAAAGTGGTGTTCTTAGAGTAAAAACTCATAGCTTGAACAATAAGTGCCACTTGGATTAAATTTCAGAGACATAATTACTACACTGAGGACATGTTTTATTTGTACATATCGTGATTTGCTAATAATTAATATTTTATATTTATTTTTGATATATGCGTACTAAATATTTGATATAAATTAACATGGTACACATTCTGCAGAATTGAATAATATTACTGTTTTTTTTTTTTGTGATGTCATATATGTATTTGCTAACAATTACCAAACCATATTGTGATTGACATAAATATTTCTTTATTACAAACATTCATATGTAAGTAATCACCAAATTATGAAATTTGGTGAAAGATATTTGTGTAAGAACTGATAGGGAAAAAATTGATGTATTACAACACCGATTCATAAATAAATCGATATTTTTTAATGACATCACATACTTATGTTAGATGTCGTTAGTATTTGCACTATCATAAATATCTAAATTGCGTAACAAGCAGATGATACTTTAGTAGTAATTTAGTTAAATATATTGAGAAATGTAAAGTATTAATATTAATAAGTAGTGAAATCAAATACAGAAAGAATATCAACCACATATTCAACCTTACCAAATCTCTTCAGTCGACTCAAACTAAAATGTTTGGTTCAATGAATATAACCTGAATTTCCAATTCAAGGCATGTTAACATTTGCCAAGATTTATTGATAGCTATCCGATATTTTAAAATCTGTCAACCAAATATATTTATTTAAATATAGCATACTGTTTTCTCAGTTTAAAGCGTAGGTCGTGAGAAAAGTACTCTATCTATTTCGATCCTTGGCAATTCGTTTTGAATATTATTGCGTTTTTCTCTGCATCTGTCACCATGAGGGTTCCACCAAAGTGTTGATCTACCAGTTTCACTGGCACATTTCCTTGGGCTACCCTTTGCTAGCGTTTTTTCATAATTTCAGATAAAATCTTTTGCAGTCAGGTGAAATTTATAATTTATGTTTGTGCTGGAAACCAAATCCTAAATATTCACCCCAAACGGGAGTCAACAAAGATTTGCGTTGGGTATCTTTGCGAGAACATTTTATCAAGAAAATCTTTTGTAAATTTCTTTAAAAAAATATTCTTAAGCACGCATTTTGCTGAGAGCTTTTTGTTCAGTACTTTTTAGTGCAAAAACAACAAAAAAACTATTAGCGCAAAATGCATTAATTGTTGGAGAAATACCTCCAAAAATTATAAGGAACAAAAAATAGGCAACTAGCTGCTTATGCTAGTTTCAATGACCGCTACGTCATATCATCAGTAAGCTTTTTTTGCGCACGTTTATAAGTCTGCAAGCATACCATATTTTATTTCTTGCACTGACCAGTTAAGAATCATAGCAAAAATACAAACACAGTGCTCCAAAACTCTTCAGTTTTTCCCCTTTTACATTCAATTGCTTTTGTAACTCTTTTATTATTACACATTAAGCGCATTTCGGGGACTTCTCTTCAAGAATATCTCAGCAAAAATATTCACAATTGTCCTTTTTTATCCTGCATCTACGCCATCAAACGAAAATTGAATCACTACCGCTATCAATTTAATGCCTAAAGTTTGGATACCTATGTGTTTTTTTGGATGTGGACGCTTGGATTCAAAAAAAGGCTAAGCAGATCAAAGTTTTACTGATAATATACTACTCTTTGTTTTTTAGTCCAAATATAACTCAAATAGGATTTGCTTTAATAATTTCATGGCAATCCGAAAGCCTTTGTTATTATTGGCATTAGCTTTATGTGCTAGAACATAAGAGGTGTGAGCTCTTATGTCACAAAGGAGATAAGAGTGTTTTTTTATGAAATTTGGTTAATCTTAATAAGAATAAATTCTTTGTGGTGGCACAAAAATTTCCAGATTGGAACTTTGTGGGGCCTGGTTCAAAAATTAAAAATGAGCCCCCAACCAAAATAAAAATTTTAGGACTAAAATTCAAGCAAATGACATATTTCAAATTGAAAATAACATCGAAACCTCCTTTCAACACAAAAACATTTGATTACTAAAACAAAAAAAAAGGCTTTTAATTTTTTTTTAATTGTCATGCTTAAACATATGAAAGTATAATTGGACCTATGCTGCCTGCAAGCACTTTATTATAATTTCCATCTGGAAAAAGTTTAACTGATTACTCAGCTATGCTTTTTCAAAGCAAAATCTACACTTAAATAAAAATAAAGTCGTGTATCATCAAGTTTTCAAATTTAACATAAAGTGAGAGTTATTTCTCAAAAACAAACAGAGAATAAAAATGTTTTTCATGAACTTGGTGCCGATGAATGAAGTATTATGGTATGTCAAATTTGTACAAAATTGGCGAACAGCTCCCGAAATATGACATAAAAAATAGAAACAGCTATAAATGTTTCAATAGAATAGATATAAACGTGAATTGCTGATCTCGTTTGAATAAAAGCTCATACCTACTTATTAGGCAATTGAGCAAGACCATTCTCGGTGAAGGCCTTCTAGTGCTGCTGCAGCAAGCGATTTAGAAAGATCTGCATAAAGAGCATTTCCATTAGGCCTGCTTATGAAGGCATACTTAAGTGGCTAATTTCATAAAAAAA
The DNA here is from genome assembly GCA_963680825.1 of Meiosimyza decipiens. Lineage (NCBI taxonomy): Eukaryota > Metazoa > Arthropoda > Insecta > Diptera > Lauxaniidae > Meiosimyza > Meiosimyza decipiens. Next base: position 11,548,363 of record OY804260.1, read on the forward strand.
GTACGTTTGAAAAGACTTGGGAAGCCAAAGTACTACCAAGGAAGGCCTTCAGAAGCACTGAGTGCTACGTTACAATAACATAAAATCAGGTTATATTCACTTTGACAGCCCGTTTGTATCGCATCTAAGGTGGTGTGACAGATATCGAAAAAAATATATATATGATCTGGTCTATGAAAAGGGGGCTTAAACAGCTGTTAAAGGTGAAAAACTCGTTTCGTCTATCCGAATCGGCAAAATAGTGGAAAATGATTTTTTGACATTTAAGCCCCCTTTTCATAGACAAGGTCACACATATTCTTGATTAGTGTCGCCTTTTGAATCGATGCAGCCTTGGCTCCAATATTCAATTTCGTCACTTCATAATTAAGAAATAAAAACGAATTTGAAGTTGCTTCTTCCATAGTTTTTAAGCTTTCAGCAAATTGCGACAACATGGCATTATTAATTTAATTTGTCGAGTAATTACGATAGTCGACTTTACTTCTATCTCCCTCATATGTATGTTTTGTATTATGCCTGCTTTGCATATAAAGTATTTCGCAAAAGAAGACAGCTAATTATCCCGAATTATTTCATTATTTATTTTACTTTCAAGAAAAACAACTAAAATGAGAAAACCATTATTTTCTTTTGTTAAGAATGACCCAACAAAAACATTGCCAGAAAATCCTTCACAAAAAAGGTTACACACGCATGTATTAAAACAAAAAAAAAAAAGAAACTCAGACTCGAAGGATAAATGAAAAATCGGATTTAAATGAAATTAGCTGGGATTAAACCTAAAATGAGTTTTTGTTATTTTTTCAACACCCCTACATGTTGATTTTGTAAGCATTCATACGCTTATATTGGTACACGTACATACATCAAAAAGGATATTGTTTTTGTGTGCCAAAAAATTTGAATTGTTGTCCTTTTGACTATTGCGTAAACATGCAACAAAAGTTCAAAATTTAGAACGGAAAGGTTACTACTATAGAGTTGCTCTGTCCAGTCTTGAAGTGTGTCCTTTAAGGACTCACATCCACTCAACTCAATGCTCTATTTCCTTTTGTTACAAACCTAATCCTTGATGCCTTCATAGGCACGAAATTTCGTTCAGTATATAAAACCCTATAATCACTTGACACTTGTCAAAATAATGAAGAAGAAGAAAAAACTGTAGCAGCAAAATTAAGGGGTTGTCCGATTTATCGGACATATTGTGGTGTGTGTTTGCTTCAGATGCGATACCTTTTTTTAAATAGTGGCACGCGTCATCAATTTACTCTTTCACACGCACCCTATTTATTTTGACTTCACACTCAACTCTACACTACACTCAATGAGTCGTAAAGGTGTCAACCCTAATACTTTTGGGGTGCTTTTGTCACAAAGTCCTTCCTCTGTGTTTTTCCTCTACACAATAAGCAGTCAATTTTCAAGTGTTTACTTTTGAACTTATGCATTAAAGAGTTTTTTTTTTAATTTCAAAAGTTATGATTTTAAAATTTTTCAATTGTTGTGGTTGTTTTGTTAAGATTTCGTTAGCATATTGTTATTTTTTAAATTTCACTAAAATTAAGTTTCTCACAATGAGTTTTTACTTTAGGCAAATGCTCATCATAACAGAGAACGCACCCATCGGTGTTGACGTATACGGAAATTGGTGTGAACATTTTTTTTTCAATGAGCTTTGAAACTGAAAAATGAATCCATGTTTTAAGGTCTACGTACATATTTGTATGTATGTAATAATAATTTTTTTTACTACTTACGATGTATGTATATAAAACATATGTTTCCGATTTAGTATAAAAATTAATTTGATACAACAGCAAGTGTACACAACCCAGCTTCTATTGCTTTAATGATCAGACCATGCACTGCAGACAGGGTATATTCACTTTGACTTAAAGTCACAGGAACGTATACTACATATCCTCAACAGTTGGTTGATATCATAAAGACAAATTGCCAGTGCCATTTCTGTTTCATTAAAATTATGCAATATATAGGTACGTATACAAAAATCAGTACAAACCCAAGTTGGCATTTGTTTTTATGACAATTGCCAAAAAACTATTTTTTTTTATTAATTCTTCACCTTTTTTTATACTCTGGCGTCTGAATCTTGAACACATCTACTGGAAATCACAAACACATCTACCGATCTCACAAATCTAAACTGATCACGAAATTTTTCTAAACATTAGAGTTATCTCAGGAACTATTTGACAAAATTTTGCACATTTAAAGCTTTTTGTCATTTTTGCAGTAGGATACGGAAGGAAAATATGGAACATACTAAGAATATATCATACAACTCATATATTAAGACTGGATAAGAATGACCGATATGTATATTGACCAATCATATAAAAAGTTTTCATTATGCAAAACTATTCCAGGGATGAACCTAGTAAAGGTTGACTTACTGCTAATACAAAGAAAAAAATAATGCCTATAAGATTTGCTGGCAACTTTTTCCAGTGGCCTTTCAAATAGAACAAAAATGAATTTCCCGTACTTTCATCGAAATCTAAAGGTATACTGCAAGCAATATTGTAGGGAGGGGAACGCATTTGGGTCTTAAATGACCCAAGTTGTGAGACGAAGTTTTGAAAATTTTTAAAATATTGCTTTCTTTAAGTTACAAAGAGCTAAGAATGGAAAAATCGGAAAATAAGAAAAACGAAAGACACATTTTTTTTACGTTTTGGTAAAAAAGTCGTTGCTTCCATATGAATTTTAATAGGAAATAAACTGTTTGCGCCGTTCGCAGGTTTGATCTGGGAAGCTAAAATTTATGGAGTATTTTTTTGAAACCCAATTCTATAATAAAGGATCGCAAACTAATAAAAAATCCGCTTCGGGTTCACTTACGAACATCAACGATAATATCAAGCGATCGAGAATATATAGAATTTGATAAGGGAATTTTATTTATTTGTTACGGTCTAGAGATTTAATCTTACAGACTAATTAAAAACTATAATTAATTAAAAAGAATAAATAAATTTAATTTAAAAAGATATAAACTTAATTTAAAAAACTAGAAAAATGGTTACAAATATGGACACACCTTGCTACAGGCTCATTTATCGCATAATTATTTCTATGAACTTGTTATTCGAATATACAATTAAATTTCTTCATTTCATATAAAACAAATAAATTAGAAATATCTTTACTCTTAATTTTATTAGACAATATATTATGGACAAACAATAAAGAACTACAGTACAACCTTGCTCAACGCAGCTAATAGAAATTCGGTCAGATGACTGAGGTTGTTGCAAAAACCGAGTCAAGAAATATTTTCGCCCAAAGGTGCTGTTTTTGAATAATAATGCACATTATTCATTAAAATGAATGAGAGTAAAAGTATTTTACTGAAAATACTGCATTCACTTTATTTAAAACCAAAAAAAAAAAACTAAAATAAATATTTTTGACGCTGTAGCTATGTACGTATGTATGTGCAAATTAATTTTGTGAAATTATTTTTCAAAAAAATCAAAAATTTTTGTAAGTTTTTTGTTGTATGCCATTATATGCTGCACTGCATTTTCGCAATGATCTTACAGAATCAAAATACTTTTTACACCATTTCCTTTAGCCCATTGAATACAAAAGCAGTGCTAGCCTTAATCTTCGATACAGATGGATTTATTCCGACATTGGTTTCTTCTGTGCTTTCAATTTCTTCCACTTGATCTTCGTTTTTCAATAACTGGCATTTTATAGCACACAGAAAGTAACCGGTCGCAAAATAAATTTATTAAAACTGAATAAGCAAAAAACAAATGTTCACCTAGTTCTTAAATATTATGCTTACATACATATATCTGTTCTGAGATGTAGCAGTAACATTTAAAGAAGCATTTCAAATTCAAAAATGAAGTCACAATCAACTAGACCAAAAGTTAAAAAATACAAGTTGCGATAATTGAGTACCTTTTTTTTTTAAGTTGCGTTAACAGAGTCCACAATGTAAATAACTGAGGTGTTGCAATAATCAAGATGTTGCTTTCATCGAGGGTTGCGTTGAGCGAGGTTATACTGTATATGTTCGCCTATCTTTTAAAGACTGCAACCCAAGCAATTTATGTCTTGCATCATAAGTTGGAATACCATCCGGCCAGCGCAATCTATATAATGGAATTTTAGAAAAACTTTTTCGTATTTTTCAATCCGATTTGAATGCTCAGCATAAAATGGATACCAAATAATAGAATAGTACTCTAAAATTATTCTAACTAAAGAAACATGAAGAGCTTTCGCTATCATTGGGTCATTAAAACTGTCCAAATTTCTTTTTATAAAACCTAAAATTGCATAAGCCTTTGACACAATATAATTATAATGAGATTTAAAGTTGAATTTGGCGTCAAAAATCACACCTAAGTCCTTATTTTCTAGCTTCCTTACTAGTATACAGTTAGTTATCGAGTATTCGAAAAGAATGGAATTGACACACTTAGTGAATAACATAACACAACATTTGTTAATATTTAATTTAAGATTATTGTTTGAACACCACTGAATAAAAATTTACAAATCATTCTGTAACATATGACAACTTGAGATATACGATACTTAAAGAAAGAATTTGACATCATCTGCAAACATTAGGGACTTAGAATATTTGAAAATATTTGGTAAATCATTAATAAAAATTAATAAAAAAACGGGCCTGTGTATCTCGCAGAATGCCAGAGGACGCATTAATTGCAATTTCAGACACATTGAAATCAATTTAACAAACAGTCTACGATGAATCAAATACTTTTAAAGAATTTTATAATCAAATCAGACAAAACATACTTCCTTAATTTAAATAATAATATTGAGTGATGAACTTTGTCGGAAGCTTTCGGAAAATAGTGTAGACAACATTGAACTAACTATGATCCACTATATGAATGTATGAAAATACGTTACATGAGCAGCATTGAAGCTCTAAAAAGTAATAGCAATTCACCAACCAGTAAAAATTTAGCTTGTATCAAAATTAAAAATTATTCGTTATAGAAAGTTAACAGGTATGGCCCACATACCTATAAAAGTACTGAAACCCGACGTAATACTGTTTGCGTGACAATTATAACATCTTTTCAATAAAATTTGGTTACAGGAAACCTTTCCCAGTGCACTGGCTGACTAGAAAATTATTATAGCTCCAAAAAAAGTGATATCAAAAAACTACACCAACTGAAGAGACGTCAATATATTTTGTATCAACATTAAGTTAAAGGATATTGACCTTGAAAAATTGCTTCTTCACATTAATAAACTTCAGCGACCGGTATAGGCTGCATTTTTTGAGAATTGCAATCCACGAAACGTATGAATTGTGGTCTCTGCTGTATATGCTCGTTGATTTCGCAATAGCCTTCGATTTAATCCACCGTAATTGTATTTTGGTCGATCTAAAAAAATTATAGTGGCAGACAAAAAATTTAAAAATCACAAGAGATTAGTAACACGATCGTGAACAATGTGGTTTCATTATTAAACTTTATTTTAAATATAGTGAAAGTTATTCAGAAGTTGGAAGAAAACTTCGTTCAAACTATGGTATAGAAAATGCTAGGACAAACCGTGCTATCAAACGTTTCATTGATAACTATAAAAAAATTGGATCAGTTCAAGTTCAGAGAAGCAGAATTTATCATCGTTATGGTCGTTCAAGTGAAAATATTGCAGCTCTTGGCGCTAGTGTTGCTCAGTTTGTCGTCGTTCACAGCAATTAAACTTCAAACCAACAACTTTCTTCAATACTTTACATAAAGATCTTCATGGCTACCAAGATCATGCGATTTAACACCTTTAAATTTATTCTTATGAGGTTTCATGAAGAAGAAAGTTTATCCTCAACACCTCAAAGACAACATCATCGAACAAATGTCACTTAATGAACCATCATTATGCGTAAAAGCTACTCAGAATTTTGGTATAAGATTGACAGCCTGCCGAGCTAGCAGAGCAAATCACTAAAACTATATGCTTTTCACTATTGAACGGGGCGAATGTACTTTAGTTTCCAATAAAAATTAGCAAAAAACTTGACACAATTTATGTCTAAAATTTAAAAAAATGCCTTAATTTTGAACACACTTCTGTTTGAATAACATTTCCTGAAAATTTCTGCCTTGCAAAACTATGTTGCGAAATATCATCCCAATAATTAGATTTTGTCTGGCACATATAGTACTACACTCAGGGAAAAATATCATATAAACGATCAATGATCCTTTTGATTTCATACTTAAGAAAATAATACTAAAATCTCAAAAGAGACAAAAGTTTTCATGCAAAATTAATAGAAATTGTACTTTAATTGGCAATTATATGTCTTTACATAAAGTGAATCAGATAAGCTATTGGTTTCTTTATTATATTGTTCTATTAATTTCAGAGTCACCGCATTATTATTTTTGTTTTCATCGATTTCCTAACAGCATTCTGCAGCTGAGATAGCTAAGGAACGGAGTCGCACTCAAACTATTCTAGAAACGAAGCAGGTTCGAATCTCAGTCGAATCAAGTTGTGGTGTATTCAAATCATTTTCTAAATGAAAATTCTAAGCAAAACTGAATTAAGAAGAAGTTTCTGTCCATGGATTTGAAACCGTTTTTGACCCAGTCAAACGTTCCAACAACCGGCATAAATATATATTTTATTTTCACTATCTTTAAAATTAAATAAACATATATTCCTCTTAAATAATGAACAATGAGATAACCCTATTGAAATTATTGATTTCAAGGTATTTTTTGTCTAAGTGTAGTCACCACCAAACTCGTTTTAAAAACTTGGAATTATAATTATATCAGCTTTGTGAATGCACATTTTTTTAAAGATTTCTTTTATATAGGTATATTTAAGGATACTTTAAGATAGGACAACACCCTGTTAGATTGCGAATATCCTACTGGAGCAGTGCAAAATTGTAAGCCTAAAAATTTTAGCCTTGTGCCGAACATATTACTTGCTGAGTTTTCTACCATAAGAAAATAATATTCTTCTCGGATAATCTACTTTTCCGTCGGCTTTACTAACCTGTACCCATTTTCCGCTGATGGAAATATTTGAATCCTAATGTATCCAGATTGAAAATTTTTAATCTTTTGTTGTCCAAGAATAAAGTAATTTATCGGTGCTTTTTCCAAAAATTTCCACAATAACTTTTTTTTTGTATAAATTTCTATTTTTTTTTAAAATAATTTTTTAAAAATTTTAAAATGTCAAACTGATTTTTGTACTTCTACTGCTCACAAAACCACTTTTTTAACTTCGCACACTAGAAATCATTCTTTCCGCTTTTTAACGAATTTTTGCATTTTGCAACAATTCACGCGACGATGTTACCGTTACGATCTGTGAACTACAACAGAGGCCACCAATTATAAGCGTAAAGCTTCAAGAGTCCTTTTTTGTGCAGTCAATTTGGCAACCAACAGAAGAAGATACAAAAACAACAACAACAAGTATACACACACACACAGCCATATACACAAAAAGTGAACTAGAGAAAAAAATATGAAAAAAGTACGAGCAAAAGCCAACCCACTCCCGCCGATAGTTTCACCCACTCAGTTTATAGACAGCAGTAGCAGCAGTAGCAGCTGCAACTTCAGGACTTTAACACCAACACTACCAGCATTATCACCACCACAACCATTGCCAGCATCATCACTATCACTATGTGATACTCATCAGTAACATCCATGTCGGAATGAAAGGTCCCTTTTCAAAAAAAAAAATAAAATAATCAAAAGAAAAAACTCGACACAAAATGCGAAAAGCTACGAATGTTGCATTTTATGTGCTGCTTTTCATCCCTTTTTTTTTGTGTGGCATGAACTCAACACTTCACTATCGTTCGACCGACCGAGCGACCGCACGCTACTCTACTTCACTTGTGATCCGGAAAACGCCCTTTTTTCCTCCAATGCGATTACAACGAATCGAGACTTACTGCCATCACCAACGCCATAGTCGATATTGTTAACAGGGTGTATTGAAAATTTTAATGCGTGTGTCGAAATATATGCAAATATTGCTGCAGGAAATCATTTTCGAAATATTAATGAATTGTACATTTTTTCAAGGTTATGTCTTATGCCAACTTAAAATGAGCTGTGCCTTCTCAGACTAACGACTTAAGTCAAAAATGAGTGATTTTGAAAAATCGTTGTTTTCAGTCATAACTTTATTCCATTTAATATTTAATGCTTTACGCCTCTTTTCCACAAATATTATTTTTCTGCTACGTAAAGTGCAAACCAAAATTAGCCCTTAGCGACAATACTTTAATTTTATAACAATCGGCCTATCGGGGTCTTTCACGACCCCACGTTGAAACAAAGTTATAAAAAGCGAATTTTTATATTTAAATTTCATAGCTGTGAACGTGTGTTCATATGACTCCACTCTATGAAATATAATTTAATTTATTTTTGAAAACCTTTTTTTGCTTCATGAGGCTAAACTTGGGTTTATTCGAAAAATCTAACTTTTTCAAAAATGCCTTGGGTTCGTTCACGTATCGGAAAGTCTTAAATTATGGAATATCAAAAATATCAAAAAGTCTGTGTAAATCAAAAATTATCGAAAATCATTGAAATAAACGATCAAAATCTATATATGTGCAATATTTAGATTGGTATCGAAAACCATAGTAGAGAAACAAATATTAAATAAAACATCGTGAGAACAGCCCTCGTACAAAAAACTTCATCAAGAACCATTAGTAAATATATTGGCATACGAATCACTTAAGCCTACATAGCCACCTTTTTATGTATGTATGTATGATCAAATTTTTTAATCTTTAGTATATCCGTACTGTCCGGAAATGTCCACACCACGGAATTTCATCTTAAAAAGTGAACAAATAAGCATTCAAAATTGTTACGCTCCGCAATAAATGTACGAAATATGAAAACCTTAAAACTCACTTCTGTAGAATTATAACTTGTATTAAATCACCTTCATCCACTTACATACACGTATGTTTTCAATTATTTTGCTTAGAACGCTTCCTTCGGAAACAGTTTTCTGGCTCTAATATCTCCTTATTAATCTGCTTGGTGATCCAACAGAAACAAAGTTTGGAAGCTATGAGTCTCTTTTTTCATATATGAGTCTTTTCCACTAAACGTCCGCTTTACTATTTTCGGTTTCAAATATGGTTGAAACATTTTAACTTAATGCGCCTAAAAGGTTTCACTTCAAAAAGACTTGGCCAGAATAAAACTCTCTTTAACGCAAATCTTAAGTCTTAAACTCTATCTCACAAACTAAAATATTGGAATAAAAATTTAAGTAAAAGGCCCTTTGACCCGAAATTATCGGTCAGAGCTCAGAATACACCCCCTATAAGTTAGTTAAACTAAGCGATGTCAGTTTATACTAACGACTTTTCAGGTTCATTCAATAAAGAAAGAACTGAAAAGTTAAGATAATGTGCTTTGATAAAATAAATTATTTCCTTCCTATTTTTTATGTTTTTGGTTCACCCTTATCTCCAATAGGTTAGTGACAGTGTTGGCGTTAAGATTGTTGTTCTTCATCTCATACACAGCATCATACCGCGGCATTGCAGCGCGTTTCTACCATTTACTGTGATATCCTGTGGCTTTTTACAATTCACCACAAAATGTCAAGAATGACAAAAGCTATGTGCAAGTGTTCGTTCGTTCGTTCGTTCGTTCGTTCTTAACGTAACGGAGTTACCACTTTAAGAGCATCACATAGTCACTGATTGCGAGTCAGTGATACTGATATTTCTTCTTATTCTTCTTCTTTTGCGTGCTTTTCGACCTATTCCAGAAGCACGCGCATGTAGGTTGCCTTCGTTGGGAGCTATTTGCTATGGTATATGGCCATTATCGTGTAATTGCCTGAGTGTAAGTGTGTTTATTTGTGTTAGTTAGTGTTATATACGAGTGCATGTGTGTAAGTTTGAGTTAAGTGGTGTTTCAATTTGATATGAACGCTTTGTAGTTTGAATTCATTTTTTTTTAGTTCTTTCCACCTTTATTCTACTGCTATTTACAGGGTTTGGCATGTGGGTCTGTTTATTAACTTGGAAGTCAGTTACGGTAGCGCTTAAATTTTGTATGTTGCTAAGTTATTATTTTAGGTGGTATTAATGTTGTTTTCGATATTTGGTATATCGCTTCTGTGTCTTAAGTACTGTGGAACAAATTGACACTATCAATTTTACTTGCTGGTTAATAGCTTATCACTATTAATATGAAACTGTAAATTGTAATTCCACAAGATGGCACTAATTTCAGTGGGAAATAGTAGGTGAGCTGGTGACCTGATCCACCGGAAAATACGGTCTGTCCCGGAAGTAAAATGAAGTGGTGTATTTTCGCAATTTCTTGTAATGATTCACTTTCTTTCACTAGACACTCAATATCTAGTAAGCCAGCTTGCTTGAATTTATAGAATTCATTCTATATATTTAAAGCAAAAACTTTTGCCAGTTAGAAAAGTAAAAGTTAACTGAAGATGGAGCCGCTATTTTCGAAATTAATTTTGAAGGTGCTAAAAAAACTATTTTGAATTATTTTCTCGCGTCTGCCTCTGATATTGTGTGTCAAGGGCATCGTATAGATAACGAAAATATAAAAGGCAGACATCCACATTGCCGCATTTTCAATAACACCCATTGTTAATATGAAAAAAAAAACCTTTTAAATATTTTAATCGTCTCCTCTACAAATTCATTGTCTTCAGCATTGCCCCTAGAAGCTAAAAATACAAGTGACAGATGTGTAGGGCTCTGTTTTTAAAAATTTCGAAATTGTCGATTTTGGTAAAATTCGTATATAACTTTTTGGGACACCAGACTTTTCTGAACACATTTAATTATATATAGGGTAGTCTCAACCAGTACGAAAAGAAGAAAATTACTTAAACAAAATCAGAGATGCTATGGTATGCGATGTGGCGTGGATGCCCTATATACACAGCTAGAAAAAAAAACAGCGCTGGAATCGTCTGCCTACTCTACATTTATGTTTTTCTCAAGTATCGTTCCTGGTTTGCCAAGAGGCAGACTCGATAAAATGACTTAGAATAAATGTAGCAATGCAATTCTTAAATAAGGCAATACCTAAATGACAGACGTTGTTTCTCTCGCTTCTTACGACATAATCTTTATAAAAGTCTCAATCTGCCCAATGATAAAATCAGTTAAGTTTGTATGCAGCATAAAATTTTGAAAAAAAGATTTACTTCTAAACGCAGCAACCAAAACGTCTGCCACTTGCTTTTATCTGTTTTTGTGTATGAACACATTTCTAATATAAAAAGCAGATGCGATAAAATTGTTAATGGTACATTTATATTTTACAGTTTCAACGCATAGGCAACGCAATTGCAGAGAGAGATTGTTAGAATTATTTATATTCCTTAGAGATTCATGATTTTGAACTTCTGGCGTACGATTAAATCATATAGCAATTAAGGCCGCCGGCTCCCTAGCTATTAGACGTTAGCATCCATTACCTGCAAAAAATACAATGCCAAGCCTATAAATCTTAAGTAGCTTTATCTAAAAACTACGCAATATTTATTAAATTAAAATCAATTTAAAACTAAAATAATTTCTGTTATATTTCATATCATCCGCCTACTGTGAATACATTTTAATTTAAGGTGCATCAATATACCAAAGCAGGTCTTTCAATTTAAACCATTTTTTTCTTTCTCAACTTAAGAAGTGGAACTAACCATCTAATTATTTTTTTTTTTTTTGTAAAATATTCATTGTATACACCAAACTCATTTTGAAGGCGTGGTGAAATTTCATGGTATACGTAAAGAAGATAAAAAGACTTTTTTTATATGAAGAATACTTTTCACTAAGCTCACCCTTATAAAATGCCATTGTGCCAACAAAAAAAAAATAAAAAAAGACAACAACATAAAGTGATATCAGTGGTGTAGTAGTGATAAAGGTAGTGGTGGCATCGTGGTATATGATAGGGGTTGATTTACTGACTCTCGTCTAAATTGAAGTGACTTTTGTGACTGCTGTATTGGTTACATATACAAGCAGCAGCAGCATTTACTACACTAGCAGCAGCAGTTTGTAAGAGGGGTGGAGTTTTGTAAAGAGCTTATACAATAGCTACTGTTATATACCCACATACATTGTTATCTTAAGTGTTACAGAATGGGTCGATGTGAGTAAATAAAGGAGTACTAAATTAGAAGACGTGCATATTGTGACATTGACTGTTTGACCAACTGGTAAAAGCTTAGAAGCAGATTCAAGTACTTACATTAAAATTATTAGGATGGGTCGCAGAAGTCAAAATATTTTTTGGTTATGTTTGAAAGGTAAGCATTTATTCAACATTTTGGCATATTTCAAGAAACTTTTATTTTGGTTTTTGCTTACATGACTATAATGTAGAAATATTAAGACCACTTCTTGCACACTCACTTGCTGGGAAATTCATTGCAGAAGTTTATTGAACCAAATTTGCACATTTTTCAATAAACATATATGAGCACATCTGCTCAGAACCAATATTTTTTGATGAAAATGTGCGCGAAATTGAATATGTGCTCATATTACATTTTGTATAATCTAAGAGCTTAGAAAAATAGTCTTGCGCATTTAAAAAAGTCTGATAAGCTGACACAGTTGATGCATGCATTTTTCAAAATTATTCTACTCTTCTATATATTTAGCGGCATAGCTAATTTTAAGTTCATAACAATGAAGACTGCTTTAAAGTTCGTCTCGATAACTCCAATTTAATATTTTTTTCGACGGCGGTCTTTCTTTTGGAATAACTCTTTATACGCTTCTTTTCGAATTGCTAATTTTTTTGGAAACGCAAAGCAGCCTGATCACAGGTCCAGTTGACCTTTAGTATTGTATGCCATCTAACAAGCTATTTAACCAATTCACGGAACGTCTGATTCCTAAAAGTTTTTTTTTTAGATTTTTGCTGAAATTTATATCATTACTAAAATTGATGCAATTTTTTTAATTCTTGTTGTCTTGATTTTTGTGTTGCTGTCATTTTCAAATGGTCATTCAATTTTTATAATTCTTTCAGGTTCGATTATAACTGATAAACAATTTTGAATTTTAATTTACACATCTGTCTTTTTGTATTCAATTGTCACTCTTACATCAATTCACTTTCACACCTATCCTACTTTTCTCACACAGTTACAATCCGAAGCACTACAATTTTCCCATTCCATTGATTTGAATATAGTTACTGCAGAAAAAAAAAGTGACTACATAACCTCTTATGTGACGGCATAATACAATCCTGCGGTTATATTAACCAGTCAGGATGCAAAGTCAGTTAGCGTACAAATCTCAACCAACTCCCATTCACAAAGCCGAGCACATGACACCCACTCCAGTTGAAATCACCCATACCAACCAAACATACACACGCACACACACTTTACAGACGTAACACAAATTTGTGACATCAAAAAGTCGTTTTTTTCGAACTTAATACTCAAGTACACTTCACTTACACAGAGATATGCAATATATAATGTTATTGTGTTAGTGTTGTCAACTCCGCCTATTTATACGACCAAAAGAGACACCATTTTTCGACCAGTTTTAACTGAGACTGCGCATAAAAGGTTTACTCATTCTGCCAACAAGAGCATAAAATCATTTTTTTTGAAAGGACCAAAGTATCCTTGCTTTCATAATATAGCACCAATGTAAATGCATAAAAGAAAAAGCTAAAAGCTATAATTTTTCTTTTACTCTTTTACTTTGTTGGCTCTTTGTGCGCTGCAACTGACATCTCACACAAATTGATTTCAATTTGGTAACGTGACTCTAAGGCAGCCGCTATAGCCGCAACAGCAGACTACGGTTCGAAAGGCAGAGCAGGAGCAAAATATAGGTTATATCCTAGTAGCACAAAATACTTTATTTAAAAAATCAGATAGCTTCCCAAAGTACTATAATTAAGATCTGGAAAGATTAGAACCTGTCATTACTTTTTGCATATCATAAGACGTAGAAGAAAATTTTTTTGCCGTCTGAATTTTCTAAAGCCTAACACAACAAAAAATATCAGAATGGGTGATTCGATTGGAAATTGAATTAACTTATTTTAATAGTACTAAAAGTAGTGTTTAGCTACTACAGCTATTAGCCTGCTTAGCTAATTTTAGCTTGAAGCTTTAAAAAAAGAAATTAGTTCCAAATTTAAATATAAGGCAAATTGCATTGGATTTTAATAAACTCTTTATATATTAGTATTAACATATGACTAAATGAGCACTAAACATGAAAATAATAACATACTGTCACCAACTGTGTTGATATAACACACTGGTCTATTAATAATCAATAGTTATAGGTTATTTTCTTCTTCTTAATCATGGTTATGGTGTCCTAAAGCTTTTCGCAATGCATGAACTCTCCTGATAATAAATGCCAATATCTAATACCAAAAGTTAATTATCAGCTTTTTATTTTCAGCACGAATTAGTATTGAATGCCCTTAAGTGTATCCTCCAATAGCATCACCACTTAAATTACTTTTATTTGAGGCTGGTATTAATCCATGTCAGGTTAAGTCCTACATTAAAAAAAAACCCTTACATCCTTGCTCTATCACAAACGAGTACTTACCATTCGGAGGCTAAAAGATCTAATGACAGTAATGGTTCAGAACAAAGGCTCTTTTTACAATTCTTCTCAAATCTGGTACCAGTTTATTGAAAATTCTCTTAGCTGGAGTATTGTATTCCATTGCATTTATTTATCTGAGTCAATGCTATCGACGGAGTTTTGCCTTTTGATATATATTCTCATCATTTTGCACAGCTTGTAGATTTCTTAAATTCTCGTTTTCTTCGCAACTCTTCTTATTGTCCAACGCTAGATGCTATACAAAAGAACAAGCAAAATCAATGTCTTATGCTATCAATAGTTCGATGTTCCAGACTATGGAACATATGTTTGCTATTAAATAATATGTCTCGTCTTCTTTGATTTTCCTTTATTTTTTTATCGGATTAGTATTTATAAAATAGTATCGCATGTGTAATAAAAACTAAATATTTAATTAAATATTTTTCCATATTGAGAAAAAATTTCTGAAACTCAGGACTCAGGTTTTCTATCCCAGGATTAAAAAACAGAGCTTGGAGTTAAACTCCCTAGTCTCAACCAAATCCAAATGTAAGCTTAAATATAACAAAGATATTGTTCATAAGAAAGTATGAACACAGTTTGTTAAAATTGGAACCAATCTAGTTCTACCAGTAGGTTTAGCATATAGCTCTGGGAAAGAAAATTGTTCAGAAGGATCTAGCCAAGATTAAAATATTGTAAACTCTTTTCATTGCAGGGCCACATAAGTAGGTGCCTCTCTGGCCAGAATATATTACTGTCCTTGCCACTATTCTACAGGAAGGTCCTGTTTTGGTTGTCCATCCTAAAACATTAGATTTCCTAGTTCATTGTAAGTTGCAGGGTGTTTAGCAAAGTTATTTGAGAGTAATACTTACAAGTTAAGATTACCTCATAGCTTCCAAAGCAATACAATATGTGAGTCTCATTAGGTCATTAACTCACAAATTTCGTTGTAGTACGCGTTTTGCCATTCGTGTTACCAGTTCAGAATTATCGCTTTTAAAAAAAAATTTAAAACAAATTTTATTTTTTAATTGCATAACATGTTTTATTGCACCAGCGGTGGATCCCTACTTTTAACGTGAATGCATTATGAGGCAGATAGGCGGCAGCAAGTACAGTCGTCGGACGAAAAGGTGACTTTTATTGACCAGAGCTGAAGTGCTCAAATTACAGACTGGTATTGCAAAAGTTGCGGACCAATCACTCTAAAATTGACTACCCAGTTTAAACTTTAATAAAAACTCTCCACTTGTTGCATGAGAGTTGATCAATTCTACACCAACAATTCAAAGATGGCGGATAAAGTAGAGGGTGGTGAACTTACAGCTCTGTTTTAGGCTACTACTTAGTGTAAGGCGGTGGTAATTGCAATTATAAAAGCGTCAGAATGGCTAAGCTGTAATGGTATTACTTCGAAAAAAGCTGACAGACAGTTAGACCTTTATTGAATCCCTTAACACCGTCCCTTACATGGCGCATCACTGCTTTTACTAACCGACAACAAAAGGATCAATATTGCAAATAAATACAGGGAGCTTATCAAACATTTAGAAAGTTGTATTGAAATTTTTCATGAAACAATTCAGTCAAAGAGCGTATTGAAATTTTTTCAGAAAATTTGCCTCAAACACGAAACCTTTCAGATTTGAAATAAAATCTGAAGGGTAAGTCCAAGCTCAGCGACTTCAAATTACCATATGTTGACATCGGTTGATATTCCTTCAATTTCACTGTACACAGTGCAATTCTTTCATTTATTCGATTTTATCCCACATTTGTATGTCCCAAGTTGCCTGAGTAATTGTTTTAATTTTTTTACGTGTCCATTAACGCCTTTTTCTTTTATTTGCATAGGCGTGAATATTACACAAACTTTTTTTTTTAACCAAATAACGAGAAGAAACCATTAGTATGCTCAAACTCAGCCAAAAAAAGGACATCTTGTCAAAACATAAATGCATTATGAAGTATTAAGGACAAAATTTCAACAAACTAGCGTGAAAAAAATGTAAACTGCACAAATCCTTGCAATTTGCTAAGAAGACTAAAAGGAATTAAAATCCTTAAGAAAATAACAGTACATGTGCCAAAATAAAAATGGACTGTTGATATAAAGGGAGAAATATAACGACAGCAAAAAGTTTTCCAAGCGCAATTTTTTATTTTTAATTTGCATTTTAAGATAAACATCATTTTTTTTTTGGGACAAGCAAATGGAAAAAAAAAAATGTGGAATGGAAATGGAAATGGAAAAAAATTATTCATATACGTTTATATGGCACTTTCTCTGTGCGTTCGGTGAGTGTTTGACTAAAACGCTCATTCATATTCAAAACGGCGAGTTCCAATTTTAAATTCAAACTGACAACGGCTAAAAAGTTTACGTGCTCATGCAAAAATTAACAATAGCTAAAAATAAAAAACGACTGAAGAGATTTGAGTTGGTGAAAAAACGCCTAATCCATCAACAACATTAATATCATTGAAGACTTTATTGTGATATTCTTGTTATGATGTTATTTTTAAATGCTATGACGAATAAAGAGAACTATTTAAATGTCAGCCATCACATATATAAGGAGCCATTTTCATGTAATATCGCTCAATTTTCTTATAAAAATAAATTTCTTTGTTTTATATTATTCATAACCACTAACTTTTTGCTGGGTTGGTAAGAGTTTTCTCTACGCTCACGTTTTGTTCACTGCTTAAATATCGACTTTGATTTAGATTAAATTAGATAGCACAAATATGTGAGAGTTGATCATTGAGTCTCTGAAGTCCCATTGCGATATTCTCATTTATTACAACCTACTCCTTAAGCTTGTTATAGAAAACTTTTACCGAATTTAAAAAAAAGGTCTTAAATCATAGTTGTGCAAAATTATGAGAGCTTAAGTCACATACTTACAGCAAAAGAAATCAAAACAACAACTAAAACGAAAGTAAAATCCACCACCATAATTTCGATCTCGATACAAAAAAAAAAAAATCAACAATAAACCTAAAGCCAATTCTGAGAATCAAGCAATAGCATCATGAGTGTAAAAATAAAAGTACACTGATCAACCAAAACGAGAGAACCTGTTGTTTTCTCGTTTGCTGGCTTCGGTTTTTTTTCTGAATGATACAATGAACAATAACAATAATACAAGTCCCGTGCATAGCGCGTATTAAAAAAATAATACAACGATTGTTTGTTGTTTTGGTTATTTTTCCTTAAAAGAAACGACGTGTTTTTGTTGTGAAGTGCTAAAATTGGCTCACTTTTGCTATTTTGCCCATCGCTGCCTCAAATGATGAAGTCTAATTTTAATCAGCAATTAAGCCGTTAAGAGAATGAATGCGGACGGTAAACGTTTAATTATACCAAAAAGTTTTGGTAACGTCTTGAACATTATTTTTCCTAATTGTTTCAGAAAAGCTATGTATGTTTATTTCATGTGAAAACATAGAGTTGAATATTGAGGTATCCAATTTTTCTGATTTTTGTTTTTATTTTTGTTGTTGGTATTTAACTACAGGTAGTCCCCGACTTACGACCGAGATACGTTCCTAGTCATCGGTCGTAAGTCGATTAAGTCGTAAGTTGAGTTTCATAAAAAATAACTAAAGAAAAATATTACACACATACTGTACTACTAGTTCCAGCCATTTTTGGGATGATATAAAATTATTCACTTAAACAAACGTATTATTTGTACTGAAATAAATCGAATCCTTGTACATACTACTGTTTTTTTTTAAATTTTTTCTCATATACATATATTAGGGATTCCCCGAAACTATTTTATGCATTTTCTATGAAAAAAAATGAAAAAAAAATTGGTCGTAAGTGCGAATAGTCGTAAGTCGAACGGTCGTAAGTCGGGGACTACCTGTAGTTGCTGATGTATCAGAATTCATTTCACCATTGTGAAAGAATTTATGAAAGTTAATGAAAACTAAAAATAAATTAATTAAAAATTGCTATTTGCATAAATAGTAGGCAAAGTTAGCAAATTATGTGTGACATTTTGCAAAATTCAAAAAATTTGATTAAATATTGCTCAGAAAATGGCTCTTGATATAAGAAAAAATTGGAGATAATACTTTTAAATCTATAAAATAATAATGGCTCCATTTTCGCATTAAAAATATCCCGTTTTACATTTATCTCGTTTTTGTAGCTTTAACACTAGTGCCACCGCGTTTTTTCTGAGGCTTTTTGGTTTCTGCAGATAATTCCTTTACAAATTTCCTTTCGCCTTTCGTAGTTTTTGCATGACTTTTTGCAAATTCGCACTTTGATCTTTAAAAGTAAAATATCAATAAGGATAAGTTATGTTATAATAATCAATTTGTCTATTGGCTGGAGACAGTTTCGAACTAAATTATTTCTGACCTGAAAATTTGAAAAAAGTAAATTTTTCGAGGTATATTGTATGGGAAGTTTCTATTAATTACTGGTACATGTAAATTTTAATCAATAATTCACGTATTTTGCACGATGTCTTAATTTATATCAGAGCCAAACTGGAGGGTTGCGTGAAGTAAATTCAATAAAAATGTTTTCCCAACTGTCAAAAGCAAAAAAATAATTTGTTGCTGTTGAATCACCCAAAAACAGCTGACAACGATTTTTAAGAAACGATGTGAAATAGTTCAGATCAGGCAATAAAGATCTGAGACGAAATAATAAATTTTTGAACGAAAATAAAATAATTGTACAGTCTTTGCGAATGTTCCAAAGATGAACAAAAGCAAATAAGCTAGATGACTTCATTGTAATGACAGAATTCTTAAGAAACTAAAATTTGATAGAAATATCGACATAATGCGTTAATACTTTTGCTTTGATTAATTGGCTGGTGGTCCTGCTCGGAATGTAAAGTGTTTTTTTTTTTCTTATCTTTTATTGACCTTTATCAGCTAAAGGTTATTGCTAGCATAGGGCTATAATAGTAGTTAAAATTCTAAACTCTAAATCAACAATAAATATTTAAATTCATATCTTTAATAATTCCCCTACAGATTTTTATATCGCGTGATGTCAATGCGTTTTTACGGCTTAGACTCAAAGACATTTTCCCAAGCATAAATAAAATACTTATTCCAAAATGACAAATAATAGCGTGTTGTTGATGTAATATGTCTCGTTTTAAGTGCATTAAGGACATAAACAAATTGAAGAAGACATCATTTACTACAAATTATTCTCTTTGGCTGTTTAGTTGTATTCCCTCTGATAAGCTGGTGTTTTCGCTTTCGCCGCTGCAAACACGAGATGTTGAGTTATCATTTGTCAAGCTTTTGTTAGGTACATCAGAATATACGAATAGATTGCTGATGGGAAAAAAGTAAAGATATGCAAACACAAGAAAAATTTCAAAGTGAAAAAAAAGTACAAAAACCACCTGGTATGCAATCATTGCAAGAAGTATCTAAGATTTGTTGTATTAAAAAAAAATGCTTTAAAAATTAAGCACCTAAACATGGGAGTTGAAATAAAACTAGTGAGGATGTTATCTTTAGCCTTGCCCAAAATTAAATACAACACACTGGTAAATGTTAACCTCTAAGTGCGATTCCTACTTGTCTGGTGTAGTCAAACGGAGCACCCATGTTATGTGGACATATATATTTTTCCTCCAATTCGATGCAATCAATTCACGTATCCAATCTGCTACTTATTCTTGGGATCCAACCCAATAGAACCGCTTCTTAATCTTTTCTACTGTCTTGGTTATGCGGCTTGACCCAATGTGATAGTTTTCGATAATTTTTGTAGCTCTCGCCTTCAGTACGACCATCAATTTTAGAGTGAACTTTAATTGTAAAGCACACTCGATCTCAAAAATTCGGTACAAACAACCATCATGTAGTTTCAAGATTTGTATTTCTGTCCACTATTCCTAACAGATTTGGCTCTCAATTAATGTATCTTGCTACGGTGGTTTTATGTTCAGCTTCTTCTACTTTGTTATTTCAGAAAAGTCTGTATCACTACGCTGGCCTTGCTCTATTTCTGTATTTGTTTAACTTTTTTTGGGCAGAGCTCTCAAGAGGCGTACGTCGATTGGTCCAGTTCTATTTTATACTCGTTAGCAATGGCATCATGTAACCTTACATGGATGACGGGAAAGTGCATCTGCAGTTCCATGCTGATTACCTTTATAACATGATCCAAACATAAATCTATAGCGTCTGGGCAATTAAAATATTTAAAGTACACCCGAGTCTACAGAGTTCAAAATATGCCTGAAAATTACTAGATTTTGGAAATCATATCTTAAATTATCGACTTCTTAAGTATAGTACGGGTGAGTAAAAAAAAAACTTTTAATGGCTACTTGAAAGACATGCTCGTATATATATAATTATAAATTATTGCACATATATAATGCAAGTGCGACTGCAGTCTTAGCTTAGAGAAAAGTAAGGAAACCACTTTTGATATAATACGCTACCTGTTTTGTACACCAAGAATTTCAACTTTCTTTATCTATAACTACGTGATACCATTTCATTAATTGAATTTTCAACTAAAATTTCTAATTTTATTATCTACAAATATACAAAAGACTCTCTCCTTAAAATTATTTTCTGTAAGTACAACTATTTTCGTAATGCTCATAAATAAATCAAGAACTTAAAACTAATCGATGGCAGTTCATTTACATTTAAAAAATGGAGTTCCGTTCCAGCTTTCGTTGTTGGGATTCGTTTGAACTATTTAAAGCATGCTGGCCCAAATTTGAAGCCAAAAGCTTGCCCTGATTTTCCAAAATCTTGCGGTAAGAAATCAACAAGCGGCAGATAGTTGAGACGCTTGGTGTTTACAACAAAAACGGTAGAGCCAGCAGTATTGGTAGCCTAGAAAGAAAACAATGGTGGTTATTATCTTACATGAAGTTATCGAAAGAGTTTTTTTCAATAAGCTTACCTGACATTCATCTTTTAATATCTCTGGTATTAGTTGCGATCCCTCATGCGAAATTTCCATTTCATTTTCGCCCATCAATTTGATTGCCTGACTATAGCTATTTTGCCATTTATTAAACCAGGCAACCGAATTCACGCAAGAATATGTAAAATTTTGATAGCCCTCATGGGATAACAATCGCAGGAAAGTCAGCTGCACTGATCCCACTCCATCATAGGTCACTTTAGATGCACCGTTTAAGCCGGAGAACCATACGTTTGTACTATCCGTTCTACGCCATGGTACTATTGGCATTTCTGCAGTATGTACATCAGGGTAAATGCAAGTCTCCCCTTTAGCCGTCATATTGCAGTACACATAAATTGCATCATCTGGCATACCAGCGTTGGGATCGATCCAATACCAACCATCTTCAAATTGTGGATGCGCATAGTGTAGATCGCGACATGTACGCACTGGATTTTTCTGAGTGCCTGTCGGCTTTCGCATACGATCCATCTCTTGTCGCATACGATAAATAGCGCTATACATATCTACGTATTTGGCAGCGTTGTCATCGTTCGTGCTCTGCTTTTTCTTTTTCGTAAGTCGTTGCTTTCGTTGTTGTTGTTGCTCTCGGTCATTCGCATTCGGTTGTGGCGTATTAAATACTCCCATTAATTCGTTTATGTCATCATCATCATCTTCAGTGGTAAGTAAAAAGTCGTCAAACGCATCTGCATCACGCTTACGGCGTGTCTCCACTGCTTTCGTAGTTCCGAACTGTTGCATTTGAAATAGTAGATCAGGTGGTATTAATGGTGCTTCTGCCGGAGCTCCAGGTGGTCCTGGTGGACCTTGTGGACCCATATCCCCCTTATTTCCTGAAGTTCCTTCAACACCTTTTGGTCCTGGTGGACCATCTGTACCAGGCGTGCCTTGTGGTCCTTCATTTCCTTTTAAGCCAATTAAACCCATAGGTCCTATTTCACCTTTACGTCCTTCTGGGCCTTGGGGACCACGTAAGCCACGATCACCTTTCTCACCTGGTTCTCCCTTAAGACCCGTCATTCCCAATTCTCCACGATGTCCTTTTTGACCACGTCTTCCACGATAACCCTTCGGACCTACAGGTCCAGTTTCTCCAATTTTGCCTTCTGGTCCGAGTTGTCCCTCTGGTCCTGGTAATCCCATTTCCCCTACTTCTCCTGGTGGACCACGACTTCCTGTTGGCCCTTGTAGACCTTGTTCTCCCTGTGGTCCTGTTATCCCGAGTGGTCCAGGTATACCGGTATCTCCTTTGTCACCTTTCTCCCCGACAGAACCAGGACTTCCCTGCAATCCGGCTGGACCTTCTGGACCTTGCTTACCCGGTGGTCCAGCTTCTCCTACTCTGCCCTCTGGTCCTTGGTCTCCTGGCGGTCCCATTTCGCCTGGCCTCCCGTCTTCACCTTCGGGTCCAATGTCACCCTTGGCACCCATTGGCCCTGGCTCACCACGATTACCTGGATAGCCTCTAGGACCAACGGCACCTTTTGGTCCTTCTGGCCCCTGGTCACCAGGCCTGCCTGAGGGCCCCGCTACACCAGATTTTCCTTCTTCTCCTTTTGGTCCAATTGGTCCTCGCTCGCCTTGTTTCCCCGTTGGACCAGCTGGGCCTGGTGGACCCTGGGGACCATCAGATCCTGTCAAACCTTGCATACCAGGAAGACCTGGTTTTCCATGTTGACCAATAGCTCCTAAAAATGTTGAAATTATTTATAGATAAGAAATCAGTACTATTATTTGTATGTTCTATTAAATCCAAAAAATTTAATTTTGTGTAGTAAATCCTTTTCAATAATTAATTGGTAACCCTTAAAATTAGTTAACAATAAGTTCTTCTCATGCCAAAAAAGTTAAAATAAAGTTAGTAATGTAACAACAGAGAACTAGTGAGTTTTACTCTTAGCATTTATACAATAAGCACAAAAATGAACAGAAACAAGAGCAAAACTAGAATAAAGTGAACTGCTGTATACTCGGTCTATTGCATGCATTGTAAGGTAAAGGCTTGCGTTGTTAGAACTTCAAAAAAAAATGTACCTTAAAAAAGTCTTACCTTTCGGTCCTCTCCTTCCTGGTTCTCCAGGTGGTCCAACAGGACCTATTGGTCCCATGATTCCATCATCTCCTCTTTCGCCTTTTGAACCTGCTGGGCCAGGAAATCCTTGAACGCCTGGCTTTCCAGGTGGTCCTGCTGGCCCAAACTTTCCGTCCTCACCTTTAATACCCTGACGGCCTGTATCGCCAGGAGGGCCTTTATCTCCAGGAACACCAGGAGGGCCAGACTCTCCACGTGGTCCTTGTGAACCCGATGATCCTACGGGACCCTATTTTTTGTTATAAAAAACTTCTAATAAATATATGCTTGAGTTACAATCAATGTTACTAACAATTTCTCCTTGGCTGCCTTTTAAACCTTTTTCGCCTGGTGATCCCAATTCTCCTTTATCTCCATCCTCGCCAGGTATGCCAGATGGTCCCGGAGGTCCAGGTAACCCTCTAAGCCCCATAATTCCATCTCTGCCAACGGGGCCAATAGGCCCTTTTTCTCCAACTTCGCCTTTTGCTCCGGGGGCACCAACATTACCGATTGGGCCAGGGTGCCCTGGGGAACCTTGCGTACCAATATGTCCTGGCTCTCCGGGTTGACCTTTATCGCCTGGACTTCCTGGTACTCCCAAAATTCCTTGCTCACCCTTTAACCCTGGAAAGCCTGGTTGACCTTGATGTCCTCGTTCACCTGGAAAGCCAGGAAGACCTGTGGGACCTTGTGGACCAGAATTGCCAAGTGGACCCATCGGTCCAGGCAGACCTTCTTTTCCAGCTTCTCCAGGTATGCCTGCTTCACCAGGTGTGCCAGGAGCCCCAGGTATACCAGGTTCACCTACAGGACCCAATTCACCAGGCGCTCCACGGGGACCAATAACACCAGCATCACCTGATGGGCCAGGTTTTCCTGGTTCACCCTAAAATAAAAAAAAAAATATACAAAATTATTGTGTTTTAAGTGCTTTTGAAAAATTAGAGCTTTTCTAACATACTGGTTGTCCGCGCTCTCCTGGTGGACCTGCCACTCCATGCTTGCCATCAACTCCAGGTGGCCCCGGCATACCTACAACACCTCGTGGTCCTTCTGGACCTTGAGAGCCCATTTCACCATGTGATCCTGGTGCTCCCGGTTGCCCTGTATCACCTTTAGAACCTGGGCTTCCATCGTTACCGCGTCGTCCTCTTGATCCACGAAATCCTCTAGGACCACTTTCACCTCTTTCTCCTTGTTGACCCTGTAGACCACGTTCGCCTTTAATACCTGCAGGTCCTGTAGCGCCAGTTGCGCCTTTATCGCCCTTATCGCCAGAAGTTCCTGGATAGCCTTGAAAGCCTTGCGGCCCTTGCTTACCCTTTTCTCCCGTCAGACCTTGTGAACCTGTTTCACCGCGTGGCCCCTCAAATCCTTTTGGACCTTCTGGACCCTCTGGACCTGGATTTCCAGGTGCGCCAGGAGTGCCACGCTCTCCGGATGAGCCCATATCACCTTTTTCACCATCCAAACCTCGTTCTCCATTATCTCCTTTATCGCCTGTTGGCCCGCGTATCCCATCATCCCCCTTAGAGCCACGAGGACCTGGAAAGCCAATGGGACCTTGAACACCTTGCATGCCTTGATCGCCTTTTGCTCCAGTTGTACCCGGTACGCCAGCTAAGCCTGGAGAGCCATCTGCACCAGGTAGACCTGGAAGTCCGGGCCTGCCACTTGGTCCTGGAATACCTGATGGACCTAAATGTCCTGGAGGGCCTGGTGCACCTGTTAAGCCTGTTGGACCTTGTTGACCAGGCTCACCAGGCTGTCCTGTAAGACCAAGACTACCCTTTGGGCCCTGTGGACCTTCATTGCCTTGAACACCCGGATTTCCTATTGGACCAGGAGATCCCCTAGAGCCCGGAAAACCACGTGGACCCTATAAAGAATTGTTACAACTTGTATATACTGTAGAGTGCTAAATTAAAAATTCACCAATTCTCCTGGTAAGCCTGGCAAACCTGGTGGTCCCTCTTCACCGGGATGTCCTTCGACACCTTGCTGACCTTTTTCACCTGTAAGACCAGACAACCCACGATGACCTTTCTCACCCGGAATACCAATTGGCCCCATTGGTCCGATTTCTCCTTTAGGTCCCTGAGCACCAACACTACCACGCTCCCCATCTCTGCCCGAACGTCCTCTGCGTCCTTCACGCCCAGGAGGACCTGCAGGGCCTCTTAAGCCACGTGAACCCTGACGAAGGAAAATATTCTGAAGGTTAGGTAAAATTTCTTACAAAATAATCAAAAAGGAAGAAACAAATCAAATTACCTGTTCACCAACATCACCAGGTTCACCTTTGATTCCCTGCAGTCCGGTAAGACCTGGTGGACCCGTTACGCCAGTTAAGCCCATCGGACCTGGTGATCCACGTAAAGACATCTTTAAAATTCTGATTAGGTCTAACTATGCTAGCAATTAATATAAAACTTTTTACCATGTGTTGTGCTATCATTTGCTTTAAAGCTTCTGCCTGGGAGTCGGGACCCTTTTCATTTCCATTTTGGGTGGCCTGTAAGAAACAGCAAATAGAAAGAAAAAATTATGAAGTTTTAAATGCTTTAAGTACCGGCACTACAAAAACGTTTCCAGTAGGTCCCTCTACACCTGGTACACCAGCTAAACCATCTCTTCCCGGTTCTCCTTTGGGTCCCTTCTCACCAGGCTGTCCAGGAGCGCCTGTATAGCCCCTAGGACCAGGATAACATGGCACTGAATCAAAAGAACCAGTTGGGTATGTTGAGTTTTTCTTTAAAATTGAAACATCTCCACTGACATCAAGTCCATGATTTATTTTCTTAACACTTTTTACGCCTTTCTTCCTTTTGCGTTGTTTTTTTGTTGTATTTTCTATACCTATAGGGTACACTTCAACTGGATCATGGTAGTCAGATTCATTGGAGTTCAAAATATCATCAGTATTCGTCATGTCTGTTTTTTGAGGATTCGTACTACTTTCGTATTCACCAGTTATTACATTTCCATCTGCTTCATTATCAGACGTACCACTAACATTTTCACTAATACCAATGCCGAATCCGTTACCAGCTCCACCACCAATTCCAAAGCTGAAACCAATATTATCTTCAACCTCTTCCTTAGATTTTTCTTGTGCAAGATCTTCGCCAAGATTTATTCTGTAGCTGTCTTCTTCCCCAATATTTTTTTCACTTTCTTTTTCACGCCCTCGATTTTCTTCATAATACTCTCCATTTTCCTCATAATCTTCTGTTTCGTACCTGCCACCTGTATGGCGATCACTTCCTCTTCCTCCTTGACCTCCATAGCCACCATCTCCTCCCCCATTACCACCACCTCCATTACCACCAGCCCCTCCTCCTTGCCCTCCATAGCCACCACCTCCTCCTCCTTGGCCTCCACTTCCCCCTCCATAGCCACCACCTCCTCCTCCTCCATTACCACCACCTCCATATCCACCACCTCCATTTCCACCACCTCTATTACTGCCAGCCCCTCCTCCTTGACCTCCATAGCCACCACCTCCTCCTCCTTGGCCTCCGTTTCGTCCTCCAATACCACCAGCCCCTCCTCCATAACCGCCTTCACCCCCTCCTCCATTACCGCCGTCACCCCCTCTTCCACCTCCCTCTCCAACTACGTAGCTCCCACCACCCCCATTACCACCTGCACCTCCTTGTCTTCCGTTCCTCGAAGACCACGACAATGTTGTGCGACCATTTCCATCATAGTCATAATTTGCTTCACTGCTTCCTTCTGCTGTGCCATCTCCTGTATTATACAAACAAGGAGTTGCATATTTTGTACAGACTTCATATCCAGAATTCGGAGAATCCGTTATAGCCAAGAGTTGTATATCGCCGGTGAAAAAGCCGACATCGTTAGTCATTTGTACGCCAGTTAAAATCAAGCCATTTGTTGCAATCGAACGACTTGGTGAACGTTCTAAGCGTCGTGTCACTTGTTTAGTACAATCGACTACCAAAGTAGCTGATTTTCCTTTTACGCTGACACCAATACGATGCCATTTATCGTCGTTGATACCAATGCCGAAATTTACATCATTTCGCTGATTAAAACCTGCATCAATCTGTTCGTATGCCATACTTATTTCTCGTCCAATACTCAATGAGAGCACTTCTTCGCTTTCATCAGAATATATTGTAAAAATTGGCGCTTTTGCCTGATTACTTCTATTACTACGTAGCGCGAGGATAATTGAAAAATCCTCAGGAAATCCATTTGGAAAAATATTTGAAGTCTGTACGGTTAAAATTGCATCTTTGTTAATGCTATAGGCTGGGGACCGATGGACTTGAAAGGGATTTTTTTCATCACCGCACATACCAGTAGTTTCGGTTATACCCAGTGGAAGTTCTGGTAGACCAAATTCTTTAATTAGATCAAACATGCCATCTAGAAATATACAAAAAAATTTAATATTATATGCCATATATTAGAGATAAACAGTTCTGCTCTATATGAAAATGCATATTCTACTAATAAACTGATATGCAAATCAACTAGTAGTTCGTTTTACTTTCTTGTTAGTATAATTTCATGAAGTATACGAGTAGGTAGTAATTTGTGTTATAAGCCTTAATAAGTTTAACAAGAGAGATAAAATGCGATAGCAGTCTCCAAAATCGATGACTTTGACATATGAAAGTATATAGTGCAAGAGCACACTTTAATTCCAAAAATCTACTGATTTAATCAGTCCGACTTATAGCTTATGAAATTTAACAATTTGAAAACTTATTTTCATGGCATTTTCAATACAACTAATACACTCTTAAAACTCTCCACAATCAAATAGGAAGATTACATTAATATATTTTCTGGCTATAAAACATTTACTACTGATAATGAAAGTTCAACAAACTGGCGCTACCGCGCTACCTTATTAGTGTCAATACACAATAATTCTAATCAAGCAATGACGTCTTGCAATAGACATATAATAATTGTAGAACCATTGACACAATTTCCTAGTTAAATCAGCAAATCAGTGATAAAAATTATTACGTGACACTGTACAATGAAAATATCATGAAAATGGACGAATAAAAATAAATCTAAGATTGTAACATGACTGCGTAAATAGGGTATGTTTGAGAACTTTTTGAAAAATCAATTCGCCACCGCTAACAAAAGCTAAATAAGAGACATAATTTCCATCATATTGTGATAAATAGCAGTGAAAAATTGGTCAGACAAACTTTTACTCCTTTGCGTGATATTAAGCTGCCATTCAGATCTCCACTGATAAAAGCAATACATTTTATTTAAAGATATGCCAAGCTCAGAATATTGAGAGGCAGTACGCTTGACAGTGAAGTGCATTATTTACATCTGATACAAAGCTTGGAGCATATTTAGAAAAGATGTTTGCATGCTACATACATAAACATGCCATAAATTTTTCAAGGAAAAACAGGATAAATTGGAGAAAAAATGTTATTTTACAGAATTTAGTTTTCCGACAACAGGATTAATTACAGGATAAAGCTTTTTTTTTAAGCGGAATAGATAGTAATTGTTGTGCACGAATAAATATTTTGGTACTTAAATTTAATCAGAGTCTTCGCTCATATATTCCTCGTCTGATTTGTTTTCGATTCGTTCAGTTCCGCCTTGAGTTTCAACAAAATACTTATCTGTCGTTTTGATTTTCCGCAGCTTATCCTGTTTTGTTTTTAACTAATTGTAAAAATAAATGCGAGACATTTTTAAATTGATCTTAGCGTCCAGAATGGCTTTAAAAGTTTCTACTTTTAACTGAGATTTTTCATCTGTCCACTTCTTGTTCATGGAAGCAAATACTAATTCCACAGAGGCGGTCATGCCGGATGAACAAAGAACATATTCCACTATTGCTGCCATTCCGTTGTAATCGCAATTCTCAGTTTCCAAATGAGTAAAAATTTCAATCCACACAAAATTCTCAAAACTTGGAAAATAATTGGTATGGTAATGCCTTGATTTACAACTTTTTTTGTGGAACAGTTTTGATCGCGCTATCAACGTAAGGATTAACGAACACAAACTAACAAGAACAATGAGCGCTAACTTTCGAGAGAATTGCAAAGTTTAAAATTATGAAAATAAAATAGGATAATTACAGGACATTGCACAAAAATTCAGGAGTCATTTTTATACAGGATATTCGCTGAAAATATAAGATTATCCTGTAAAATACAGGATAAATGACATGGTTATTCATGCAAAGAGCTGAGTAAGAATTATTACTAATTTGGGAAGCAAAAGCGTCAGAAATTCTAGTTCGTACGACTTTTTAAAAAAAACTGTCGTAAGAAAATTAGTTCTTTAAATAAGAAGTTGGCAAAATTAATTCATCTGCTCATTTTTCTAAAACAAATGTTTGCACAAATCCATGCAAATGGTCTATAAAGAATTTAAGACATTCGATGATGAAAAATATGAAATCAATTTTAAACATCACCAGAGATAGTTTTCGAAAAACTGTTGTACGATTGGATGTGGAAAGGCTGAAAATATACCAAGCACATGCTCTTCATGGTAC
This sequence comes from Meiosimyza decipiens, assembly GCA_963680825.1. Taxonomy (NCBI): domain Eukaryota; kingdom Metazoa; phylum Arthropoda; class Insecta; order Diptera; family Lauxaniidae; genus Meiosimyza; species Meiosimyza decipiens. Next base: position 11,578,577 of record OY804260.1, read on the forward strand.
AGGAGAAAAGGAAGATTGGAATGAAGATTTTTTAATAAAAAAGAATTATTCATTCCCTGCCAAGATTTGTTTGTACCATGATAAGAACAAAATCGCATTCTGCATTTACGCACTTGAGATAAATCAATAATCAATGAATACATTTTTTGTAGCGTCTGATATTGCCAGACTATCTCCTGATCTAGATATGCATTAAAAGCGAATTCAATAAAGTCATTGCAACCTTAATGACAGCAACAGCAGCACCACATCTGTGTACTCGTAAATAATGTGGAGCGCAGGCGCACGCGCTGAGTTTTGTTAAAAAGACATTGCATTCAAAAAGCAAAGTATTTAAATGAAAATGTCAAATGTAATAATTCTAATTGATGACTTTGCGCGCTATTTTTCCTAAGATTTTTTTTTCTTTCTTTAAATATTTCTAAAAATTGTTGTGCCATTAAAAGTGTCGCATTTTGTGCTTGCGCCAATGTGTTTTTATAATTGAGTTCAAATATGGCCGGCAAATGCACATTGAGCGCCACTGCATCATCAGAAGTTTAATGAAGATTTTATTTCCTAAAGAATTTTTTGCGTTTCTGCGCCTGAATGAATGCGATTCATTTGAGTAATTGGAGTTTTATTGAAAATTGGGTTAAATGATTTTTATTTCTTCATTTTTGAAATGACAAATATTTTTATTTAAGTTTAAACCAAAATCGCTAGTATAAAATGCTTTGTCACCTAAGTTCAAACCATAATAAATAATAGGTATTACACCCTTAGGCTGCCTTTGACCTATTTAACTGATCCTACATATTATCGGTTAAATTTCCAAAAATTTCCCATAAGATGGAATGGAAAATTTCCGAAAATAAAAGTAAAGCAAAAGAATTAATTAATAGTAAAAGCACCTTCAAATTTTTCTTAAAACTGTCCAAAAATGTTTAGGGTTCGTTCATACATAACAAAAATCAATTTTAAAACTTTTCTGACCGTAACCTTTCTTGGCACACCCTATTACAAAACTACAGCGCCACTCCATATCTTATTTAAGTGTTTACAGTCAATTCTTTTATAAGAAAAATAAATTTAAAAAATCTTTGACTTATTGCTACAGCACATGTCCGCTTAAAAGTCAAAATAAGTTTTTCTTTTGGCAAGTTATATTCACGAGCCTTTATTTTATCTAATGATATTGTCAGGGTCATCTTTAGCATTGCGGGGCCTGGAGACACTTTTAGAATGGTTTTATGATCAAATTAAAAGGTTTGTTAAGTTAAAAATGTCTACAAATTTGATTGATGAACAAAAAAGGTCCTTCCATTCCCATGCTCCGACCGCTCGAGGTCTGTAAAGGTAAGCTAACCTTAGCTTAATACATTAAATTAACGCTGGTTGGGGCTCTTCTTAGCAATTTGGAAGGTCGGGGCCCAAGGCCGGAGCCCCGTAGACCCGTGCCTAAAGATAGCAATAGATAGAATAGGTTGTGTTGCTTAAGTAAATCTGTCAGTAAAGCGTGTTGAAGTTTTTGCTTGTATGGAGGTGCAATGCTATCTGTTCGAAAATTATTTATAGCTATTGTTCAAAACACTAGCTACTGTGCAGAGCATGTCCGAAACCCTTCTCTATATGTGTATTTCCTTCATTTAAAACTATCTTAGCATAGCGATATCAAGTTTCTGTTTGTATCAAAGGAATTTGTGTGTAATTTGATTGCAGTACTTGAATAAGCTCTCTCAGAGTAGCTTGTTCAAACCATTCGAAGCACATATTCTTGTAAAATTTGGTGGTAATACCTTAAATATTTCTATCAGCATAACACTCTTTGTGGTTTATTCGATAGGCGCGTAAACAATGGAAAAAAGTGAAATTCGCATTTTTGATAAAACATTGCTCTGTGATCGGAAAAAACGAGAAGCAAACATTGGAATGGCTCCAAACACATCACAGCACATCTGTTCCGTCGAAAACAACTGTTTACAGATGGTTTGCTGAATTTAAAATGGGTCGTACGAGCACCACGTTCGGGCCGGCCAAATGAGGCTACCACTTCAGAAATCATCAAGAAAATCCATCTGATCGCTTTGAAAGACCGCAAAGTGAAAGTGAGAAAGCTAGCAGACATAATGAAGTTATCGATCGGCAGTATTTTCAATATTTTGCATGAGCATTTGGAAATGAAAAAGATGTGCGCGAGTTATACTTCAGGGATGTCCTGGTCCAACGATACAGTTCCAGTTCCAGCACCAAGATTTTTTAATGAAATGAATTTTTGAATGAAAATGACTTGACACAATAAAGTTTGAATTGCAATTGAACTTTATTTTTTCCGAATTTTATATTGCACATGAAAAATAGCTACAGAGGGCTTACAAAAATGAATACTCAGCAAAATATACATACAGTGAACTTTAATGTAAACAAAGATTGTGAAATGAGTATTCAGTACATTAAATATTTGGACAAGCAAAAAGGAATTTATACATTGTAAGCAAAAATGAGAGATTGTGAAATAAGTTAAAGTTAGTGCCCTCTGTAACTTGTTGTTGTCGGAGTATCAAATTTAATATTGTATGTTATGATGGTGCCGGAGTGTTAGGGTTGGTAACTCCTCCCCCCTTGGAATAAAGCGACGGCCAAAAGGAGTTGGTCGGTGCTGTCTGCTCTTTGCTGGATGTGACGTACGTGGTTTTTATTTTAAAAATGCAAATCAGGACTAGAATGATTCCAAAAGCCAAGCTGGAGATCGTTGAATAGTTTAATATGTATTGTATATCTGTGCGTTTATTCAATGTCTCTATTTTATCCTTATGTAGAAATTGATATTGTCGAAGTTTTTCAAGTGTTAAAGTTTCGATGGTGTTCACTGTTTCCACTGGAATATTTGGAGATGGCATGACATAAACTTCATCCCAATAGGTGTTGGTGTTGCCCACGTATGTTATTCCATTGATCTCCACCTGACAGTTTTTGTAGTAGATTAACAGTGTACCTTCTACTGTTATGTGTGAATGTTTTCTGCAAGTGGATTTTATTAGTAAATTCTTTACATTTAACAAAAGTATGTAGTTGGGTTCAGGTTGTTTTATATCTGTAACCCTTCCAATGTCCAGCAAGGAACAGTTGGCTTTTTCATTTGAAAGCAGACGGCCGATACATGTTGATAATGTGATGTCTTCTGGAGCTGTAGGGCTTCTGCAGTAGAATGTATCTTCTATTTTTGTGCATGGTGTATCAAAGTATTGAATGTGAAATTCATTGTAAATAACGTATGGCTCAGTATTAATTACCTTTGTTTCGTTTATTGGCAGTGGGATAATGTGCAAAAAGTGATAAAATTCGCTTGATAAAATTGGGATTTGTACATTAAATATTATTTGTGAATGGTTATAATATGCTTGTAATGCTAGCAACTCATAGACATGCTCTTCTGAGATTAATGTTATATTTTGGTTTTCAAGATTTATTTTAATTTCCTGAATCTCCGCTGGGCTCAAAATAAGTTTTGAAATAACGTTCAGTCTGGCCAGAACTATAGACTCAGCTATATCTGTTATATGATTGTTTAGCAAATCTAAATTGTAATTGATTTGGTTCAAATATTGCGTCTCCAATATCATATCGTGATTCGCTTTGATTACAAATTCTGAGCGTTCTGCTCTTATTTTTAAAAATTGTTGTATTTTGGCCTGTTCATTATTGATGTGGTCAGTTATGTTGTTAAATCGTTTAATCATCTGTACATTAAGACTGTTTTGATTGTTTATTGTATTTTGAATTTGTTGTCCTGTGTTTTTAAGAATGTCTATTTGTTGGTTGATGTTATGTGCGTCCACTGTGTCCATATTGCCTGTGATGAATTTAATAGCTGTACCCAAACCATTTATTAGTCCTCTTTTAGTTCGTTTTAAAGGATTTAATGTTAAAAGTCTTGAATTTAGTTCCCTCAATTTTAATTTTGTCACCTCCAGGGCTGGTTGTAAATCGGTATATTTTTCGAATGTTGTTAATGTACCAGTGATTTCGTTAATATTGTCTTTGTATCGGTCTAAGTCAACAATATGTATTAGGTTATTGAACCCCACAATATTTCTCGCAGGACCAAGTCTGAGTGGTATGATATTGTGGCTTTTTGACAGATCTCGTATTTCAAATTGTTGTGCCCATATTGTAGAAATTCTGAAAATTATGTATATTATTTTTTTTTTTTTTATTTAATTATGTGTAGGTGTTTAATTTATTTTTGTTTGTGCTTTGGTGAACCTGTTGTACTATTATTTCAGTACTCTATGTGTCATAGGACAGGTTTTCTTTTTATGTTTCCTTAAACAGCCCGTTGTACTATCGTATCAGTACTCTATGTGTCATAGGACGGATCTGAATAAGTACTCCCTTTTTTTTTTTTTTTTTTTTATATGGATGTCCTAATCGAACCTCTATGCTGATATGCCCTCAGCACTCCTCGTCTCAATGAGCTCACAAAAAGTGTTATGAGGTTTCAGTTTCTAGTGAAACTTATGTACTATCATATCAGTACTCTCAGCCCATGAAACTAAGACGGATTCGGTTTCGGAATATTATATTGTTTTTTTTTTTTTTTTTTTTTTTTTATATGGATGTCCTAATCGAACCTCTATGCTGATATGCCCTCAGCACTCCTCGTCTCAATGAGCTCACAAAAAGTGTTATGAGGTTTCAGTTTCTAGTGAAACTTATGTACTATCATATCAGTACTCTCAGCCCATGAAACTAAGACGGATTCGATTTCGGAAAATATATGTAAGGAAAAGAGGAAAAATGTTTTAAATTTTTCTGACTACTAGATTAAAATGTTATTTTATAAATTTGGAATAATTTGATTATCCTGTTGAAACCACTCGCTTTTTCCTTCTAAGTTTTGATTTGTGCAATTTCTGTTGCTTTGTTGTAAGTAACGTTACTTTCTCGTTTCTGTGAACACGGTGCCGGGAGAATCTGGGCGTAATTTTATTTCTACGATTTTCTTTACGATATATTTGTTCTCCTATTTGCAATTCTTCAGGAGGTTCCCTGGTTTCGTTTAGTTTTTCTATCCTATTATTTATTAAAATTTCGGCTTTGTCTTTTAAATTTGAGTATAGTTGGGAGCGGAAAATATTGAGTTTTCGCAAATATTCGTGTTGGTCGTTAGCAGCAAATTGGTTGTTGAATTCTGGTGACCTGCCATGGAAAACTTCGAAAGGCGTGAGCTTTGTAGCCGAGTGAATTGCATTATTGTAAGTAATGAAAGTTTCGGTCAAAATATCTTCGTGATTCAAATCTAACTTATTTTCCTTCCGTTTTTCTAGGATGATTCTATAAATCTCTGTTAACGTTGAGTGAAGTCGCTCAACCGGAGAGTTACTACTACTACTTTGGAAAGATGTGTGGTGTACTTCTATATCGTATTGCTTGCAAAAGTCAATGAAGATCGCAGACTTGAATTCAACTCCTTCGTCACAAACAATTTTTTGTGGTACACCATAGGTACTTATAAAAGCTCTTAATGCTTTTATTACTGAAATACTTTGCCTTGTTGGGATAGAGAATCCTGATGCGAATTTGGAGAATTTATCTATTATAGTTAATATGGTGTTGTTATTAATGAAGTATATGTCAATATGTAGGATTTCAAGTGGTTTGGAAGGGTTTTCTGGAATTTCGTAAAAAGGTTTTGGAGGGTGTCTATCATATTTGAGGGTTTGGCATTTGTCACATATGTTTATAAATTGCGTGATTCTAGATTTCATGAATGGGAAGTAATATTGTCTCTTTAAGTGCGCAAGAGTTTCGTCTATCCCTCTATGATTGCTATTTTCATGGTATTCTCTAATAATTCTTTCTTGCTCCTCATTTTCTTTTACGTCCTGTACCATTTGCAAACATCTTATAATGCGAAAAGTTTTGTTATTTAAGAATAAATTTGAATATACTGTCTGAATTATTCCGAATGTCCCTTCGTCCGTGAATATTGCTGTTAGTTTATTTGGTGTAAGGTGTTTTTTTAAAATGTCTAACACTGTTTGTTCTGTAAATGTTCGTGATATAACTGTTCGTCTAAGTTTGTTTCTAAAAGGAATTTCTGTAATTGTTGTGGCTTCTCTATTTTCAATCTTTAGTATAAGTTGTAAACTAAATTCATTTAATGGTTTTGTTGATATTATGATTTCATCATTAAGACCTTGATCGGTAGGTTGCACGATTGCTTCTTCTATGGTTTCGTCAGTACTTTGATTAAGATTCAGTTCAGTTGGTTTCGGGAATGGTTGTGGATCATTAATCTTGATTCGACTAAGGGCATCAGCGTTAGAATTAAGTTTACCTGCCTTATAAATTATCTCATAGTCATATTCTTCTAATTTAAGCCTCCAACGAATTAATTTCGAATTTGGCTCCCTCAGACTCATTAACCAAGTAAGTGGGCGATGATCTGTGATAATCTTGAATTTTCGACCATAGAGGTAGGGTCTAAAATACCGCGTAGCCCAAACAATTGCGAGGAGTTCTTTTTCTATTGTTGAGTAATTTTGTTCTGCGTCACTCAAAGTTCTGCTTGCATACCATATTGGTTTATCGTTCCCGATAGGACCTTGAGACAGAACGGCCCCCAAAGCGATATTACTTGCATCTGTCGTTAAAACGAAGGGTTTGGTAAAGTCTGGGTATTGTAATATAGGATCATTCTGAAGAATAGTTTTACAAGCGTCAAAAGTTTCAATATACTGTTTTGTCATTTTGATAGACCTTCCTTTCTTTAAACATTCTGTTAATGGTTTTGTAAGGTGGGCAAAACCTTTGATGAATTTCCTATAGTACCCTAGAAGTCCTAAGAAAGACTTAATCTCTTTTTGTGTTTTTGGTATTGGGAAATTCTTAATGGCGTGAATTTTATCGGGGTTAGGTTTTACCCCATCCGTGGAAACTATATGTCCCAAAAAAGCTACTTCTTTGTGTAAAAACTCTGATTTATCCATTTGGATCTTGAAGTTTGATTCCCTTAATCTGTCGAAAACTTCTTTGAGGCTGGTTATGTGTTCTTGTAAGGAAGTGGAATATATGATAATATCATCAAGATAAACAAGACATGTTTTCCCTTGTAGGTCTTTTAGGACATTGTCCATGACCCTTTGGAATGTAGAAGGGGCATTTTTCAGCCCAAATGGCATTCTGATATATTCATAGTGACCGTTCTCAACGGTAAACGCTGTTTTTACAATGTCCGACGATTTCATCTCTATTTGATGAAATCCGCTAGCCAAGTCTAAAGTTGAAAAATACATACATTTCCCAAGTTTGTCTAATATTTCGTTTATATTTGGTATTGGGTAACGGTCAGCTATCGTTTTCTCATTTAATTTGCGATAGTCAATAACTAATCGCCACTTTTGCATACCACTTGAATCTTTCTTTTTTGGAACTACCCACACAGGTGAGCTCCAGGGTGAATAACTGGGTCTTATGATTCCCTGTTCTAACATTTTACTTATCTGAGATCTAACCTCCTCTTTATGGACATAGGGATATCTGTATGATTTTGTAAATATTGGTACGTTGTCAACAGTCGGAATTGAATGTTTTATTTGATTAGAAAAAGTAAGTGGTTGGTCTTCACCGAAAAATATGTCCTTATAATTTCTACACAATTTTAACAATTGTGTAGATTCTTCCGAATTAAGGTGGGATGTACGGATTACATCAGAAATGTCACAACAACTTTCTTGAACGTTGGTATTAATATTAAATACATTGATTTCAGTGTACTCTGTTGCATCGTAGACCTTACATTTAAGTGGTTGTTCTATTATCATTGGTATAGTGATGTCAGAACCATTTAATATCTCTACTTGGGCAAACCAGTTTCTTACTGCATATAGTCCTTCTGAAATGTATAGGTTAGAGTCGATTTTAGTTTTTTGCAAGTAAGCGTCACCGTTTTGAATGTCAACGGGAACCTTTACTATCTGTTTGGAATGAGGTGGAATGAGTATTTTGCCTGATGTGAGATTAGGTTTAAATTGTAATATTAAAGTTGAGTTTTTTGTAAACAATTTGTTTGTACTTAAGTCTATTTTTGCACTTAATTTGCTTAGTGTGTCTACTCCAAATAGTCCATCAAAGTAGTCGTGAAAGTCGAATAGGAGGAAGTCTAACTGACCATCTTGCTTAAATTCTTCAAATATTGGTAGTTGTGCTTTTTGATTTAGTGTATATTTGTGTAAAACTGTCGTTATAGTAATGGGATTGCATGATAATTTTTCTGAAGGATGTATAAATACTGGATTTATAAATGAGGAAGATGCCCCCGTATCGATCAAGAATTTTAATGGTCTACCGAAAGGTGACGAAATATTTATGTATGGTAGTATCGTTCCGTGTTTGTTGACTTCTATATACCCTGTTGGTTTGTGGAGGCTAAGTATGGAAAATTTTGTGTCTCGTCTTCTATCATATTTAGGTTCTCTTCCTGGTGTTGCATCGTATTATCTTGTACTTGGTTTATGTTGTGCAACTCATTATTGTTATGTCTGGTGAATGTTGTCCTGTTATCGTTATAAGTAGGGTTAGTACGTTGTGCTGCTGGCGTTCTAAACTTTGAGAAATTTGTATTTGAGTTTGTATTTGAATTTGTATTTCTAAAATCTGGTCTTGTATATGGAACAAGAGTGTTATTATTTGGAATACGATTCAAGTTCTGTGAGTTTTTATTTGTATATTGATTATGATAAGTCAGTTGTTGTCTTGTGTTCTGTTGGGGTTGGTATCTATTTTGTTGATAACTTATATCACGAAAGCGTTGAGTCTGGTAAGGTCTATTTACAGGGAATGATCGTGGTTGAAATTGCATATAGTTAATGTTCTGTTCTTTGATGCAATTTACTAATGCTTCTGGTAGGGATTCGGGGCGCATTGCTCGGATAATCGGTCCTAGGGGATCGTTTAACCCTGCTAAGAATGAGTTTAAACACATTTCGGTAAATAAGTCTTTTTTAGCATTAACGACATTCATGTCGTTCTCATGGATAAGCATATTGTTGGTTAGTGTGGATTGAATCTCTACTATTTCTGAATAAAATTGCTCAACTGTCTTATTATTTTGTCTGAGGTTATGCAAATCTCTGATAAGGGAGGTTTCCGTCCTTTTGTCGGAGTAGTGCAAAATAAGCGTATTTTTAATTTCGTCCCAGTTAAGTGAAACACCATGCATATTTAGGATTTCGTTTGCTTTGCCTGTAATTTTATTTCTTATGGCACGTAGTAAGATTTGCCCATAAGGAGTTGCGTCAGTTCCTTTTATGAATAGTAAGATTTCCTCGACATTATTTAGAAATCCATGCAACTGTTTGTTATTCCCGTCAAAGGTAGGTAAGTCTTTTATAATATCCGGGATGCGAAGAGAATTAAAAAGATGTTCATGGGATGTTGAAGAAGATGGAGTATTGCTACTACTGGCTCCTAAATTTAGGGTTGAAGTTGTATTTGAACTAGTAGACATTGTGTCTAGTGTTCCTAAAGTTTCAAATTCTTCGGTAATGACGGATTGTTTTGCTGTGAACAATCGCAATGAAAATCGCCGCGGCTTATCTCTATTTTTCGGCATATGCAAGCAAAACAATTGCTGTTAAAATTATTTCACAACGAAATCACAAGGCACCAAGGAAAATATTCGAGTAACGAGAAGAGAAGGAAAGAAAAAACCAGCAGATTCAACAAAATGTTTTTCTTTTGCACAAAATTACTTCTTTCAAAAGAATCTACAACCAATGCACAAAATCAAGAATAACTGTTTCCTCCTTTTTTCACATACATATATATATTTCTTTATTGTACCTTAATTTCCTTTTTTTTTTTATGATAATATTCTTTTCTATTTGTTAAATTATTGTACCTATTACAAATGAAGAAGTCTAGCAGCACATTATAGTACAAATTATCAAGGAACGAATTTAAATTTCACTTTTGTTATATTTTATACAAAGGAAACACTGAGCACACACTTATATGTAATTGGAAAATTCAATACTTGACTCACATATTAAAGATGAATAAAGCCCTTATTTCCATTATTTTGCAGAAGTGTAGGTTCTGTTGTGCGACTGCGCCAGTTATACTTCAGGGATGTCCTGGTCCAACGATACAGTTCCAGTTCCAGCACCAAGATTTTTTAATGAAATGAATTTTTGAATGAAAATGACTTGACACAATAAAGTTTGAATTGCAATTGAACTTTATTTTTTCCGAATTTTATATTGCACATGAAAAATAGCTACAGAGGGCTTACAAAAATGAATACTCAGCAAAATATACATACAGTGAACTTTAATGTAAACAAAGATTGTGAAATGAGTATTCAGTACATTAAATATTTGGACAAGCAAAAAGGAATTTATACATTGTAAGCAAAAATGAGAGATTGTGAAATAAGTTAAAGTTAGTGCCCTCTGTAACTTGTTGTTGTCGGAGTATCAAATTTAATATTGTATGTTATGATGGTGCCGGAGTGTTAGGGTTGGTAACTCGCGCGATGGATGCCGCTTTTGCTGACAATTGATCAAAAGCAACGTCATGTCGGTGATTCGGAGAGCAGTTTGGAGCTGTTTCGGCGTAATCCGAAAGAGTTTTTGCGTCGATTCGTAACAATGGATGAAACATGGATGAACCACCACACACCGGAGTCCAATAAACAGTCGGGTGAGAGTCGTTCGAAGCGCCCAAAAACGCAAACGTCAGCTGTGAAGGTGATGGCCAGCATATTTTAGGATGCACATGGCATGATCCTCAACGACTATCTTGAGAATGGAAGAACCGTCACGAGCGACTATTACGTAGCGTTATTGAACCGTCTGAGCAATGAAATGAAGACAAAACGGGCGCATATGGCAAAAAAAAAATGCTGTTTTATCACGACAATGCACCGTCTCATTCATCGTTCAAAGCAATGGCAAAATTGAACGAGTTGCGATACAAAATGCTGCCCCACCCACCGTATTCTCTAGATTTGGCCTCCAGCGACTATTATCTGATTTCAAACTTGAAAATATAACTTCAGGGAAAGAGATTTTACTCATATGACTAGGTCGAGTTCGAAACTGGTGTCTATTTTGAGTGCCTCGACGTCGACTACTTTAAAAAAAGTATCGAAATGTTGGAGGATCGTTGGATAAAGTTGAAGTTCCCCCTCGAAGGGAACTATGCTGAAGAATAAAATCGATTTTTATCAAACAGTTTGTGTTTTCATCATTTTTCCCGGGATTTTTTGAAGCATGTAGTATATGTGAATGGCAGAATAAAAAATCGATTATTGCAAGAAAATTGAAAATGATATAATTTTCTTCTAACTGGTATATTCTCGATAGCGTCTACTATAGCAAAAAATCTTAACTTTGTCTGGTGTCTTTTCTCCAAATTTATTTAATCAGAATCGGAATTCAGAGCGCGGAGTATCTTTCGCTATGAAACTACTACTAGCATACTAAAAATACCTGTAGTGTTAACTTTAAAAATTTTTCACATTACTTCGAAACTTCGTACAACTACCGGTGTTGTCAGATGTAATATACAAAAAACCAATAAATATATACAAAACTGCAACAGCACATCAAGCCAGGCCATAGTTTCAATCCTTGCTAAAGCGCCTCTTCAGTGACCGGAAACTGATAAAGTGATGATCAAATAAAAAGAGCGCTCCCAAAACTTTCAATCTAAACAGCTTTGTTCAATTCTTCATTTTATTTGGTCGAGGTCACTAAATAGGCTCCATAGTAAGTAACTTCCTATGTCTCGAAAATATTTGTGGGGTTTTTGTTTTTGTAATAACACACTTTACTGAACAGTAAGCTCATTTAAACAATTAATTTGTAGGAGTTTTTTTCCTATAAAGTACCTACTCAATAAACAAAACAAAAATATAATTCTAAGTTTACTTACCTTCGACCTCCGCAGCAAGTGTTGTATATCCAAAAATTGAAGTCAGTAGTAAAATTGTTATCATTTGGTTTAGCCAGTTTGAATTGAATATTTTCGAAAAATATATATCATATATTCGTATTTTCGTCATTGTTGGGAAACCAAATTTTTAATGCAACTGCTTCACTTAGTTGTGAATACAGAGCATTAAATTCACAATTAACTTTTTATATTTCTTTTTAACTTCTACTTTTTATTGTTTTATTTTACATGTGACATAATTTTTCCTAAAAACAAACAAAAAATTTTATAATTTGAATACCTAAATTGATAAGAATTCAAATATGACCCATATAATGTTAATGTTAAGGGATTCCCCGACGTCAAAAAACAATTAAGCTGATAAGACTGTATAGCTATTGCACAATACACTGTTTGTTGACCTAGGTCGAAATAAAAAACGTGTACGTCAAGCTGAAAACAAATTTTGCCAACTCTCAATTTCTCTCATTAGTTGAGCGGGATAAATAGCTCGCAGCAAAACTGCAAACTTTAAACTACAAAGCTACTCGGACTATCAAAAAAATTTAGTTTTTATTAATTTTTAAATAAGCCGGCCGGCAAATTTTAATTTTTTTCATCTGATCATATCATATCACATCAGCTGCTTGACAGCAGCTCACTGTCATTTACACACTCGCGCACAAAGCTCTCTCCTGAGGCCTATTAATTGAGCGTTTTCGTTTTGTCAGTTTTATAATTAGACTGGCACACACTATTTCGGCTGATAACATTTTGAACTCTTTATAGTTTAGTGGCAACTTTATCAATTGTCACTTATGAAATTTTGACAAATATGTTAAGAAATTTACCAATTTTATGATAATTTCTAGAACGGAAGTTAAAATATATGCGAGAATTCTGTATTTTTCTACGAAATTATGAAATTGTTCTTGTTTTTGCGTTAAATTTAATGAATAAAATAAGTTACAATATTGCTTGATGCAATTTTTTGTTTAATTTCACACTTTATATCATATTAACTATCAAAAAAAATTAAGGTTGTCTCTTTCAAAAATGGAACGAATGATTTTTGATGCTATTGATTAAGCATTAAAGTTAAAATTGATTTCCGTTTTCAAAAATGCTTATATCCGTTCATAAAAGAAGCACTTCCGGTTGATTTTACACAATTATTTCTTACGTCTACATGCTAAAATTTAATTTTGTAAATATTTTTCAGCACTTATTTTGTAATTTTCATTTATTTTTCTATAATTTTTATCCAACTATAGATTATTTAAAAAATCTGAATTTGTACCACACTACTTTTTTCCGAAATATTTCAACTAACTACAACGACCGCCGAACGAGAACTGATCTTTCAATACTTTGAGATGTTATGACAAAGCTATTTATTCGATTTAAAGTTTAACTTTATTTTAAAGTTTTGTAGCGTGGTGAGTATATTATAACCTTAGGACAATTGAATACGCATAGAACATTTTGTGAGTAAAATCATGTAGATATAACGTGCTATATCTGTTTGCAAACTTTTTTAACCGGGAAAAGGATGGGTCAACTGTGGAGTCTTTTATTTATTTTTTTGACCGTAAAAGATGTGGTTAAGGTTCGGGGGTCAGTTTTTTATGTCTTTTTTTATGCCTTACATTTTTTAGCAGCATACTCGTATAAGTTTTGGAATGCAAATAATATTAAATTTTTTGTTTAGAATGTGAGTCAAAAATTTTAAAAGTTGGTTCTCTTAAGAAACAGAACTTAAAAGAAATTCTGAAAATACAAAAAAAAAAACTTTAAACAACAAAAAGAGTCAAATAGAAATTGCGCATTATCTGCTTTGAATTTTATCTTTAGTCTTTCGGTTGTCTAGACCTTTATTCTCAATATCTTTATAATGATCAGCTGTCTTATGTTTGGTTTCATAAGTTGGTTCTTATTTCTTTCACTTAATCAGGTGTCTTCTAAATGTGCCCCCCAGCAGGAAAATGTGGAGATGATCCAAAATTGTAACATAATTAACACACTATTTTCATAGGAAAAGTCAGTACAAATAAATTGGTCATTTTGAAAATTATTCATCTTCAAATTTTAAACATTTTCCAGAAAATACGAATAAACTATCCATAGCCGATAATAACTATAAGTAAAAATAAAGGATAGATACAAAGATAACTATAATATAAAAACTTTATTCGCTTCAAAGATGATTCATTTTCGTAATAGAAGAAAACTTTACTGAAGTAAATTGACTGAAAAGTATCACCTAAACTTCATGGAACTACGAAAAGGGAAATGAGTATGTCAGCCGTCTGTAAACTTTGTGAGGCCCAAAAGTTGAAAAGAACTCTTTTATAAAAATTCTATCAGCAAAATAAAAGGCTTCGTTGTATTGAAAATGTGTTTGGACTTGTTTCGAATCGCAATACAGGGTAATGTCAGTGGTGTACATTTCCAACGACAATTTAATTGGAAACATACTTCTGTAGTTTAAGCGAACAAGCTATAGCGGAAACCATTTAGACTTCGAATAGTATTTGGTTTCCGATTTGCATGGCTTTTCGAATCTCATAAGAAAGTAATGCCCTCTCAATACTTAAACCATAAACACGGGTTACCATGTAAAACAGAAGCAATTCTATACTTTTTTTCTGGCAAGTACTTGCAGACTTTCAGATTCCCTTTATTGCAGCTTTTACCTTAGCCCACCCCCCTTCATAGAGATGCAATATATACAAACAACAGATCAGATTGAAGTCTGTATTTTATTGATTTATGTTTTTTTGTTTTTTTTTTTGTTAGTAAACTTGACTAAGCTGCTTATTTATATCGTTCGCCTGAAGTTATCAACCAAAATATATTTGGTGATAGGAGCTTACATTAATATTCTGAAATCTTTGTAAACTCGTAAGACTTGTAACTTCAAATTGATACGGAAAGTTGTAATGAAGGGGAAATTAAAACAATTTCCGGCACATGCCGCAGCTCTGCACAAGTTTCTTCTGCCCTTTAAAAAAGTCTTATCATAAGCACTAATTCCATTTCATCAAAGCCCATGAATGTGACTAATCAAATCAACAGCCACATCTTGGCGGTGTTTCATAGCAATGCGCCTTGCATGGACATGGCCAAACACATGGGCCTCCTTCTCGCTTCAAATAACGGCATGGGCAAATGCACGGTGGGCAGCCTTTAAGGTAAAGTTAAAATATGTTAAACATTACATGAATGTCTTTCTACTTATCTTATTTTTTTCACTTACATGGTCCACAAGGTCCACAGGGTCCACAAGGTCCGCATGGTCCGCAAGGTCCACAGGGGCTGCAAGGTCCACAGGGGCTGCAAGGTCCACAGGAGCCGCAAGGTTCACAAGGTCCACATGGACTACACGGAGAGCAACAGGGTGCGCAAGTGCATGGTGGACAATTTGAAGGGAAAAATATTGACATTGCCGGTTATTCAAATCACAGAAGGTGATGAATGCTTATTTTTTATTGTTTTTAAACCTTTTTAAAGTAATTAAACGATTTTCTTTTACTAAAAATTTACATGTAGCTTAAAACGAAAAATTTTGAAATTGATTAAAAAAATAATTTTTAAAACTTTAGGAAAATTCAAAACAAGAAAATTTCATTATCATCCCAAAAAGGAAAAACAAGTGGTATAAGAACTAAGTATCGGTATTGTTTTGATGGGTTGTTTTTTTTTCAGATAAAAGGTTGAAACACCAACAAGTAATTGATAAGGCTGAAAGTTTGCTAAAAGTTTGTTGCGTCTAAATCTGCTCTTGCACACTAACGCAATTTTATGCAAACTTCCAACTTTAACGTGCGTTTATGAGTGAAGTTGGCTGCAAAACTCGAACAGATGTCGGTTCTATATAGTTGCTGAGGTATATGTAGGCTCTGTCCCCCAATATAATTGCCACAATGTGTATTGGCATGCAGAACAAGTGTTTAATGACAGCAAATACATTTTGCGAATGAAGGCTTACTTTCGAGTAAATGTACAAAACCGCTTTCGAACACTTTTAATAGCCGCCAATGAAAAGTCCCCCCGATGAGAAGTATATTCTTTGTACCCTACTTTTTGGCACTGACTCAACTATTTTCACCCTTTAAGCAAAATTAAAATTAAAGGAGGCTTCACTTCGTTATTTCATAGAACCCTCTGAGATTTGGTTCTTTGCTTTTTATACCCTACACTCAGGATATGCTAATTAGTCATTCCGTTTGTAACGCATAGAAGAGGGCTTGACAGGCATAGAAGAAAATAGATGTTCTTGATTAGAGTCACTACCTGTGGAAATCACGATTACGGAAAACCGATTTAGATAATTGAATAAAATACGGCAGACAGGCGTCACCTTGAAGCAAGATACTTGGAATTGAAAATGGGCCGAATCTTCAAGAATACGCCTACCGTCAATATAAGTCAATCATTTAAAACGATTTAGTGAGATAGTTATATTATGTAGTTTTACCAAATTTCTCCACCTAGGCGAGCTTTGGACAAAAAAGTAGACGAACTTCGACTGGAGGACGTGGCACTAAGCATGCAAGCGAAAACTACGCCGAAAGAAATATTTATCCTCCATTCAAGCATAAGTTTCAAAGCATGCCAAATAAGAGCACGCTTGCTATTTTTCAATAGCATATCAGTGTTCTGAGGTATCCTTGAATTAGCTTGAGTGCCAATGTAATTCATATTTCTATCTATATTCGAATTTTTAAAAGCCAAAAGTGTCACTTAGTTCTAAAAAAAAGGAATACGACTTCTATTAGGAAGCGCCGGACTAATTCATAACTTTATTTGTGATTCTATCGTTTCAAGAAATATACATTTTTCAAACAAAAGGTACTCAAAACATCCAGCAAGAGTGGTTGACGGTAAACCAGATCAGGTCGTTTTTCATTCGACTATTTTCTTTAGCTGGTATGTATAGGTACATTTTCGATAATTTTCAATGCATCAATTGATACAATAAATATTAATTTATTCAAACAACAGAAATACTTCCGGGATGCGGCAAGAAGTGTCAAAAGTCTTGGAAAATCTTGCCCACGACTTGCATACTCAAAATAAAAAATTTGATAATCTGTGCGTGCCTTCACTCTACTCTTCAATACCTTATCGCAGAGTTTTCAAATTTTTTCATATACTCATTGTATAAAAAATGAAACTTCAAAATAGTTTTGAAATTTTTTTCATTCAACTTCTAAATTTTAAGCTCCAAGCTGCATCAAAATTTTTAGTGAAAAATTTTAAAATTTCTTAAAAACCTTAAAGTAATTAAATTTTTCAAATAAAACCATCACAATTTTCCCGATTTATGTAATTTATCAAATAATTTCTTTCTTTGCAGAAAATCCAGAAAAGTCTCAAAAATGTGTGACCCTTGCTGCGCTCCATGTTGCTCTCCCTGCGGTCCATGCGGACCTTGCGGACCCTGTGGACCTCCCTGTGGACCTTGCGGACCATGCGGACCTTGTGGTCCATGCAGTCCTTGCGATCCCTGTTGCGCACCATTCGAGGTAAGTTGCCATTTATCGTATAAAATTCTTATCGTCAAAGGAAAACTGTAGCAAATAGAATTTCATATTTCCTTCCCCATTTCTTCATGACGCGCAATCATCGATCACCTATACAACTAGTGCTCACCTAAATGCTATACAGGCGCTCATTTAGATGCTCTTCCACAATGTGCACCACGAATACCGCCACCGTGCCCGAAATGCATAACCGTACAGCAACCTCCGCGACTCATTTGTAGAAAGCGTGTGGTTTTCAATGAAAAAGTTGTACCGGAGCCGATGGTTGTGAATCGATGCAGACAAATAACTATACCAAAAGTTGTGGATACAACACGTGTCATAAGAGTGCCAAAGTTAACATGGGTCTCACAGATGGTGCGCGAGCCTAGGGTCATATACTATCCGTCTATGATACCTGATCCGTATGTGGTTTGCTATCCAAAGAAAATTTGCGAACCACGAGAAGTTTGTCAGACAATTTTGTGCCAACCGAAACCGCAAACTGTTGATATACCCCCACCAAGAGAATACTGCTGCTACCCGAATGGACCGATTAATTACAAGCCAAGTGCAGGCTGTCCACCGTGTCCAATTGGACCTTGCTCGCCATGCGGACCATGCGGGCCGTTACCATGCTTTTCAACAAATCAATATCCATTATGTGAACCTTGCGGCCCGTGCGGTCCTTGTGGACCAAGATGTGGACCTTGTGGGCCCTGTGGTCCTTGTGGACCCTGTGGACCTTGTGGACCCTGTGGGCCCTGTGGACCTTGTGGGCCCTGTGGACCTTGTGGGCCTGGACCTTGCGGGCCTTGTGGACCTTGCGGGCCTTGTGGACCCTGCGGACCTTGTGGACCTTGTGGACCCTGCGGACCTTGTGGTCCTTGTGGCCCGTGTGCTCCTTGTGGACCTTGCGGTATGACAATGCCTTCTGGACCTTTTGTACCATCACCTTGTGGCCCTTGCGGTCCATTTGGATGTGGACCTTGTGGTCCATGTGGGCCAAATGGTCCTTGCGGACCTTGTGGTCCTTGCAATCCATGTGCACCGGGTTGTCCATATGAGGCACCCGAATGTGGGCCATGTTATCCATGTGCTCCCACACCGTGGAATACGCATTGTGGACCATGTGGACCCTGTGGTCCTATGGTACCATGTGCACCTTGCGGACCTGGTTGTTCACCCTGCTGTTAAATTATGTTTATTGGTGTTATTATCAAGGTGAGTTTCATTTTGGATACGCCTTGATTAGCCGAAAAATGAGTCGCATCAAGGTGAGTTCCAGTGTGAAGCCCACCTTGAAATGACCTACGTTTTTCTGTTGATCTGTTAAAAGCAAATAGCAGTTCTATCAGAAAGATTTTTTCGGAATTTTTTCCTTGAGATTGAAATTTTTTTTGGAACTATTCAAGGAGAGAGATTACGAAAAAAAACCTTCAGAATAGGACTGTCCATGGTTTTAATCAATTGTAATGGTTTTACTGTTCTTTTTTTACAGCCTAAATCCTGTCGTAGTCGTGAATTACGCTGTGGAATTATGTACACAACGTGTGATTGTATCAAACGCAACGGCTTGCAGGACAAATGCCCACGATCAATGTGTCAGGGCAGGTCAGCATGCATGTGCTTTCCTACACCCAATTGCTGTCCGGCGTCATTCCCACTGCGTTACGCCAATATGACCATGGGTGTAAACCTTAAACGTACTCGTTGTACCGGTGGCGGCGGTGGCGGTGGCGGAGGCTGCTGCCCATCTGCTTCGTGCAATCCATGTGGTAATAATGATCCATGTTGTGGTCCTTCAAATCCGCCATGTGGTGCACCTTGCCCTATACCATGTTCACCGAATCCGGCGTGTTGCCCACCAATGGCTGAATCTGGTATACCAGATCCACGCGTATGGAACAGTTGTAATACGCCCCAATCGTATCCATGTGAGTAGCAACAACAAACTACATTGGTTAGCTCTAAGAAAAAATTCCTGAATTGCTTCGAATTGACTGATGATTTAAGTGATTTTTGAATCTTTTACGTCGAATGTCAAATATTACATCAAAGCAGCGCTTAATGCGGACAATTTTACGAACTTACCGAAATTCGAAACTAAGGACACATTTTGAATTTTCTCTGTTCACAGTACTTGATTTCAACAATTTCAAAAAAATTGTAATTTAATTTTCAGGTGGTTTCTAACAAAACTCAGATGGATGCACAGTCTAATGCGTTAAATGAAGATATCAACACAAATAAACTTCCATTATCTATAGGATTTCGGAGGACAATCTAAGAAGACGTTGATAAAATGCGGAAAATAAGGCTTCCTCATACAAACAAAAAAATTTATATAATTAAGATAAAAATTACTCTATGTTTGATTGAAATGATTGAATCTAAATGTCAGAAATGAATTAATTAAGAGTGAACTAAAAAAAGTAACTGTAACCTAACGAACGCAAAAACATTTTTTTGTTTTTTCTCTTTTTTATTAATAAAGGCTTGGTGATGACTTTTTTTATTAAAAAATAGAAAGTTATGATTTTCTAATTGAAAGTAAAGACGTTTATGTTAGAAGACACTTGCGGTTGCCTCAGACACGCTGATTATTTGTGGCTGACTTTCTTCACTTTTGAGAGTGAGGGACTAGTAACAACTTTAGCCATTACATCGCACCAAAAAAAAAGCATTTCTGTGCCTTTGTCCAAGTAGAATCCGATTAGCTTACCTTTTAATTTAATGATAAATTCCACTAATGTTCGGTTTTTTAATTTCTCGTAAACTAAAACTGATGGTCATTTTTGGTATCAGTGGGCTAAAATAACTACCCAAGAAAAAGGAATTACAACCCCACACCAGCATAATTATTCCCAAGAAAATCACTCCAGGAAAACCCTTTGCCTTATGTAACTGTTCGCATTTCCTTGCGTAGTATAGAAATACGTAATGGATTGTTTTTCCAAAGAATTTGTTTAATTACAATTACACTGTAACAGTAACAGTGTGCGTTTCAACAGCAATTTATTTTTATAATTCTTAATTAGAGAGTTTTGTGACAGAAAGAGCTTGCTTGCCACTTATACAGGGTGTAAGATATTGAACAATATCTTTCAATACCTTTCAAATATATTGATATTTTTATATAAAATATATCAATGTGTCGACTCTACTGCACTTCGATTTTTCTTAATAGTTCATGCAAATATCTGATTTTTCTTTAAAAAAATCATCAAACTATACCGAATTTTCTATTCCATGGCAGACCTACTTTTATCCCTAACTTGTATGCGTGTGTATTGTCTATATCTTTACTTCTGAACTAGTCATAATTCATGTGGAGTAATTTTGCTTAACAAGAATTACTTAATACTTATTTACTTAATTAACTATTTAACTAAATTTTGCTTTTCAAAAAGAGTAAAGTGCTAATGTTTTCTTCATATATATTTAATTGTAAGTAAGTTTAAAAATATCTTAGCTTACAAATTTGTATTATGATCGTTATCATCCAGTAAATTGTCTTTAACAAGTCTTAAATATGTACCACCGTCCGGGCATAGCACAAAAGCTTTTGTCTCGAATTTCATTTCGGTTATAGTCTTTGAACAAGTTTCAATTCGGTAATTTCTTAAGATATGTATAAGACCAGTTTTGACTTGTAAGAGACCCAAAATATAGCCAATACAACCACGTGGACCAC
This sequence comes from Meiosimyza decipiens, assembly GCA_963680825.1. Taxonomy (NCBI): domain Eukaryota; kingdom Metazoa; phylum Arthropoda; class Insecta; order Diptera; family Lauxaniidae; genus Meiosimyza; species Meiosimyza decipiens. The sequence continues at coordinate 11,599,727 of OY804260.1, forward strand.
TACCAAATGGTAGATATGCCATAGAAACATGTTTCTTACGTTCTTCGGGTGAAAAACGTTCAGGATTGAATTTATCGGGGTCAGGCCAGTACTAAAAGTAGAATTATAGATTAATAAAAATTGCAAGAGTTTTCGGAATAAATTCTTAATATTGATATGCACATACTTTAGCATCACGATGCAAACCTAATACTGATATATAGACAGGCAAACCATTCGGTATAAGCAACGCTCCAAATGGTTCAAGTGAGTACCCATTCGGCGCTGTGCAAACACGATCTAAAAATGAAGTGGCCGGATACAAACGCAAGACTTCGTCCACAACCATGCGTAAGTATAACATCTCATTTATAGTTTCATATGATATATCACCATTATCTTTTCGCAGTGCTTCTTGTATCTCTTTACGTAAACGCTGCTGCAGTTCCGGATGTCGGGCCAATTCATAAAGAGAAAATGTAATTGTAGATGATGAAGTATCAAAACCAGCTAAGAGCAAAAATGCTGCTTGTGCTACAAAAAAGTCCGGATTGTTCACTATACTTTCTTTGTTTTTGACACCTTCACCTCTTTTGATTGAAATAAATATATCAATAAGATCATTGCGTCGCAGACCGCTACGTTCACGCTCATCAATAACAAAATTAATGGATCGACGCATAAAGTGTTCATATTCTGGAGAAAAGAGATGTGTGCCTACACGTTGCACTAATTGCGGGAAGAAGAACATTGTAAAGAGATGCAGTATACGCAGCGGTCGTGGTTCATTTACTTCAATGCACATCTGACGAAATTCAGCCTTTGGATTTTCGAGACTGTTAGACTGTACACCAAATGCAAGCGATGAAATGAGGTCTGTTGTAAATAGTGCACACGTCTCTTTAGCCTCTACGATGGTGGAATTGGTGGCGGCATCAAAAGGTAACGCGGCTAAATACTGTTCGAGCTTAGCACCGATCTGGAAAAAATTTTAATAAAATGGTAGTTACAATTATTAGGCTAAGTAAGTAATTGGGGATTTTATTCAGACATCTGAGTACCAAAATGTCCTCACTTTCGTATTAGCAGTAGAATCAAATTATACTTTTCATGAAATCTGATTGTTCCATATAAAAATTTAAATTTCAACAAAATGCTTATTTTGTTATGGCTATGGACTCTAATCTACAAACATATACTACCTACCTGTTGCATCAGTGGAAACATCTGTCGTACTTTGCCATGCGCAAAAAGTGGCGTGAAAATCAAATGGATCTCCTTCCATATTTCATATTTGGCAAAGAATAAGTTCATTGAGCCCATTACATCGCCAATTGGATCTGCTGTCTCATAGCGACTGGAGAAACTGTTAAAATCTGTATTTAAAATGCGTTTTATTAGCTCGGGTTCACGCAACAACAGAGCATGGTTATGCAAGACATGTATGCCGACGAAAGGTTCGTTCACTGCTTTTCGATGATTGTACAGTTGATTGAATTGATCCCCAAAACAACAGCGATACAGCAACAAGTCCAATACATTACCCACTAAAGGCGTAGTAGGAATGAATGCTACACCAAGTCGTTTCCAATAGCCAAAGTGAGTACGATTCCATAGGTATATTAGGAATAATAATGTTACTATAACAATCAGGAATATGGAAAACATTCTATTGCTTCCCTTACACAAAAACTTCACTGAAAAAAGAAAGTATCTGCGCATGCAGCTTAACACGTCTTTGAACTTTAAATGTAAAAATGTACTTCATATTTATTAAAAATTTAAGAATTTTGATAATTTACAATATGTAACTCGATTATCGTAATTCTTTAACAATATGCAGCTGATTACTTACAACTCGCTAATCAGTTATGTATTTGTATGTATGTACAGATAACAGTGCTATGCTATAACCCAGTAGGCAAGGACAGGAGCTTGCAGGCCTTCTAGCAGGCCTTACCTGGTAAGATTAAGGCCTTACCACCTCCTTTCAAACTTACTTTCTTTTTTATATGAAACGTCCCGATAAGTAAGGCCTCATTTAGCAGGCCTGATAGAAGTACTCTTCGAGCAGGTCTTCCTACATCGCTTGCGTCAAGAGCACTTCTAAGAGCGTTTACCGTAGAAGGGGTCATAGAAGTACTTTGAAAAAATTAAATCTTAATACGTCGTGAGACTCTTAGTTAAATGTTTTTTTTATCTGCGTCAACCTCCCTTACGTTCATATTTTTAATGTTTATTTTTTGTGACGATTTCTTAATTTATAATTTCACATTGAATACACAACACTCTACCACTTTAGCATAACATGAAACAGAAGACCAACCTAGCAACATGCACACCGTTCCTTACTGCTAACCATGTATCAACTTTTGATGTCGTATAAGTACAATGCAATGACAAAAAAGTAATGTCGAATCATTAAACATTGCAATACATGAAATAAAAAAATACATGAAGTCCTTCTTTTTTGCCTTCTATTATGAGGCCTTATAGCACTGCTGCTGTGGGAAGGCCTTATAGCACTGCTGCTATGGGAAGGCCTTATAGCAGTACATAATAGCATTTCATGAGTTTACACTCAATGGAGTGTAACTATTCTGCTAATTAAAAATTCACTACTTATAAAATTTACTTATTGTTAATATTGACAGATTGTAAATAAAAACAAAAATCATAGTAAAAAAAAAAAAATTTTTTTGTTATTTACATGAAAATTTAGTTTTGAGAAGGCCTCTTACAATCGGAGCAGTGCTCAATTGCCTGCTGGGAAACTGCAGTAAGTTACTCGTTGCTATAGCCATAAAGCTGTGTTTAATGTGAACTCTATTAAAAAAGCTTTTTCCAAAAATATTCTTAAGTAGCTCACGTAAAATAAACCGAACTTTTTCATATGAAGTCGTTTGATTTCAAAATGCGAACTAATCGACTTTTTATAAAATTTAGTTAACTAAAAATTCTTTATGTAAATCATTTATCCAGTGAGGCAGACATAAATGCAATAAATGTTGACATACAAAAAATGGTGTTTTACTCGCATATGTGAGGCGTAGTACCGCCCATTTTTTCCTTTGAAACTTACTTTTGTCTATACCTTTTATATATGTAAGTACCAAGTCCCATTCATCTACGTCTAGTAGATAATCAAATATGATGAATTTGATTTTGGAGGGCGTGTCAAATTAAGCCAAATTTTGCAAAAATCTTCCATAGACCATAAAAAGCATTTAAAAAACCATTCTGAATTCTTCGTGAAAACACTATTTAAAAAATATTTTTGTATGAGGACCATCCCTCAATAAAATTTTTGCTGGTGTAAATTCCATGAGAATCGATTATTTTAAAAATATTTTTGTGTGAGGAACACCCTAAACGTGCGTCCTAAATAAAAGTTTTATAGCCTATGACACCCGCCGGATTGATACTGGTACTAACATACTGTAAAAATTTCATCAAAATCGGACGTATGGCTTCCGCGCTCATAAAAGACACAGACAATTCAATAGGTAGAAAAATTCTACGAGACTTGAATTCACCATTGAAAAATCTATAAGAAATTATAACTTTCATTTACATATTGTCGATAAGCTATGGAATTACTGCCATTAAATGGCATGTCGGCACTTCTGAGCTAAGTATATTAAAATTCAGACATGATTTCGAACTCAGTTTTTGCAGCTTATTACTGGCATTACAGATTCATTACTACAGAAAACACAAGAAAAGATCTCTTCAACTGGCGGAAAATCTCGAAATGCTTAAGGTATTCTATTCCAAAATTGGCAATGGGTATCAGAATTCAAGCAAGCATGATTAGACTGTACTTATTCTTTCGAAATTTTAGTTGCGCCACGTAATTATTTTATCACGTCATGATTTCAAAGGAATAAAGCTTATTAAATTTTTTTATTAAACCATTTAAATGTATTTGTTTCAATTAAAATTAAAATAATAAAGTCAAAAACTAAAATTTCAAATCACATTTTATTTTACAATACATAAAAATATCGCTAATTACAAATAATTATGTTATGCTAAAAATAAAAAAATAAATTTTGTTTACACAAACACATAGATGTGTTAAGCTTTTAATTATTTAAACAACCAAAATTTTATAAAAATAATTTGCAGTTGATATAAAAAATGGTTGTTGCGCTCATGCGTTGGTTTCATATAAGACATTTAGGAAGTTACATAGTTAATACGGATTTCTTGGTTTTGATTTTTATATAATAAATATTGTAATAATACAGAAAATATGCATTGCAATTGTGGTATGTTTGTGTGTTTATTGAGTTAGTAGCTGACATGACATTTATTTATGTGGTATGTAACAACAAATAAATGAACGTAAAATCAATCATTTGATTTAAATAATTCTTTCATGTCCAATTTCTTGTATTATTTTGTTTGCTTGCATAAAATTTTATTTTATTTTTAGTTACAGTAAAATATAATAATTAATTTAATATTTTTGTATATATAATTTGTTTTATGTATAAATATAAAACAACGACTACAACTATTTAATTTTTTTTTTATTTTTCAACTATTTTAATAATTTTATTATAAATTTAAGCATAAAGTTATTTGCATACTTTGAAGCAGCAAAATAAACTTCAAAGCAAAGCTTCTTTTGCTGAACATGTGGCGTTTGTTTTTTAATGAATTATGTATTTAAAAATTTACAACAATCTTCGCATTTAAGATATTTATAGCATTTTTTTTTATAGAAAATTTAACGAATTATTTTAAACATTTCAGCATAATTTTGCATTTTTAGTGTCTAAGCAAATCTTTGCAATTTTTTTCTTGCATGTCATCAGAATCATTTTATATAAAACGTTAAGTGTATAGAGTTAAAGCCATGAAAGATTGATTAAGCTTGAAGTTTTATGTTTTTAAATTTAAGCTTGTTGTGCCTATCACCAAAGTGATCGACATAATTTAAGATCATTTCACGATATCCAATAAATATTTTAGTGTGTCGCAAGAAGTAGGGGGGCAACTTTTAACTTAATTTTTAGAACACTCATGGATTTTCGGTAGCTGAATTAGGAATATGTGCCATATTACGGAAGTTTTTTTTTTAAACTTTTCTTGAATTAAATTTTGTGTAATTATGGTTTTATTGTAATGAGAATAGTAATTATTATTTATGATCGAAGATAAATGAACTTTTATTAACAATGTTGAAAATTAACAATCAAGGAGTTTTATTTGAGACATATTTGGACACATACATATGTCAAAATACATTTTTTTTTAATTGATAAAAAAATTTTATACGTTAAAAAATAATATCGATGCATTAAAAAATCCAGATATGGCTTCTTTTGTGTGTAAATAGTAACACTACGAATAATGTATGGTATATTAGAAAATCGTTTGCATTTCTTTATATGGTCTTACTTCCCTAGAGGAAACATTTTCTTGGATTTCTTGCATACTCCTTACTAAAAAGCATAAGAAACTAACTAAACCTACAAGGCTGAGCGAAAATATGTCCCTTACGTTTAATAAATATAAAGAGTTTTCTCTAACGCCACTGAAACCAGAGAATAAAACAAAAGCTGTGTTAGAAAACAATTACGAGACATTCGTTATGCCACTGAAGTATAGAAAATATGTCACCAATAATGACATTTCTTAAGAGATAATGAAATTTGAAAGGTATCATTCGATAAAACTGCAAGTTCTATATTCAATCATATTTATAATTGATGATGCTGGACAAAAATACTAGATATAGGCAAACAAAATAAAATCAAATAATTTTTCACAATAAAGAAACATCAGAGGGAATAAAGCCATATTTTTTAATATTCTTATTTTTTGGAAATAACTAATATTTTTGATTTCTACTTTAGAAATTAGACGACGCAGTTACAATGAAAGCATATTTTCACAATATGCGAAAACGAGAAATATTGTAATTCCAACATAAAACCGGTAGATTAAAGCCGATTTTTAAGGTAGTAAGTTGAATTCCAGTAAATTTATTGAACTTTAGTTTGCTGTTTTAAAGTCTGGGTCAAATCATCTTAGAAGGAAATCTTAAGAGAAGTGCAGTTGATAATGGAAATTTATGCTTCTAAGATATCATTCACATTTAAGTTATCTGCTTATTGCGTAGCGGAAAATAATTAGTTTTGAATCTCTGTTCATATAATTTTTGATAAAAATAGCCCCATTTAATGGTACTCCAATTGCAGTAATAAAAGTGTACTCTGCCCCAATTACACGCAATGTTAAATAGTAATACAAAATATATGTATGAAACTCGGAGGAATACAAAAAAAAAATTCATTACTTCTCTTGGATTGCTAAAAGATAACTCTAAGCGTCAGCCCCTCCCAAACTAAGATGTTTTAATCGAAGACACACAGATTGTTCGAAAATCGTGAAATTTGAGTAAAAATTAAGTTCCAGGTTCTAGTTTATATTTCAATCTTTATGAAACAAAATATACAATTTCATATGTTTATACAAAATTATGAATAGATCATCAGTAAATATTTTTCAAAGCAAAGATTTTGTTCAGAAATAGAAAATTACACAAAAATATGCAAGAAATAGAATATACACTCTTATGAAAAAAAAAACTACATAGATATTTTTATTTCTGTGAAAGATCATTATTCTTTCTTTTTTTCAATTTTACATTTTCACAAGAATAAAATGAGCGATGGAAGACATGAAATATATTTTTATGTTTTTGATAGAAATCTTACTGCTGAAAGAATGCTTTATTTCAAATAATATTTCATGCGTCTACCCATTTTCTGGAAAATAACAGAACTGCAGCATTTTATAGATTCTTATAAAGGCTCCATATCTTAACGAAAGTAACAGAAAAAAACAGTATTTTATAATTCATAGACAAGATCTTTGGTAAAGTACTAATACTTTATAGAATCCGCATATTGTTTACATACTATTAATAAAGATTATAAAACCTATTGGACAAATAAAGTGATTTTAAGTCATAGTTACCAATTAAAAAAAGATTTCCACTGTTTACTTTTTAAAACAATTACACAAAGACTTCTTAGATTTGTTTAAACATTTAACAAAAAAATAGTAATTTTTCAAAGCAAAATTTTGCTAAACTGTTGCCAAAAAATTTTGAGAAGCAAATTGAAAAATGCTAAAAACTTGCATTAATTTTATTTTGTTGAACCAGAAACGAATTTGTTTTATTTTTACTTAAAATACTACAATTTTTTATTAATAATTTATATTAAAAATAGCTGGCAATAATTATTCAGTAAACATTTCTTTTTTAGCAATATTTTAATTTAAACTTATTATTTAAATACATTAATTTCAATATCTGTTTAATATATATATTTTTTTGCTTTTAGTAATAAAATCAAAGTTAAGATTTTACTTCTTTTTGCTATACTAAAATTATAGTTTTCACTTATTGTTTTAGTGTAGTAGTTAATGCTGTTGTTCTTTTAATAGTAGTAGTAGCAGCAGCGGTAGTATATACTTATTGTTTATTTTTATATTATATATAGGATTTTGGCTCAGAAGTTATAAAGTTTTTTTTTGTTTACTACTACTATCTTGGATTTTGCATAACAACCTGCTTAAAAGCGCCCGCATTGACACGTGACTTCACTTCATGGCTACCAAGCGAGGCGGTACCATCACGCGCTATATACAACTGAAGTCCAGATGCTAAATGAAAAGTTGAAAAAAAAGAAAAAGTTAAAAATAATTTCCAGTTTGGTTAAATAGATATAAAAGCGGCCATTAATAATATCGATATTTTAATGTAGGATAACTTTATTTTGATAATATAGCTCAGAAAAGTTTATTGCAACCAATACCGAAGCTTCGAAAAAGGCATTTTATATCGGTGTTTTATGTAACATGTCGTATGCATAAAATTTTTTTCTTTTTTTAAATTAAAAAAAAAATAAATATTGATGGTCGCTATTATTTTTTTTTTTCGAAATAAAACTTACTCTCCGCTGATTCCTCAAGCTGATCCAATTTCGTATCTTTTAAAATCTCATCGATTAACGAATTAGGATTGACGCGAGTTTCTTCCACACGATCTGAAACACGCGGCGCACCATCATCTAGTGCGCCCTTTTTGCGTTTCTCTGCGGCGGTTTTCATTCGATCAAGAGATCCTGTTTCACTTATAACTAACGAACCGGAACTGGGGTTCCTAAGGCAAAGGCGCGTAGCACGTAAGTTGTAGGAGAAAGATGCAATAATTATTTGTTGAGAGCACAGCATCATTTGTTGATATTTAAATGAAAAAAAGAGTAAGAAAATTTTAAAATAAAAATTAGTTAGCATTTTAAATTTAATAACAGCGTATAACTTATTTCAAAAAACAATAAAATGAAAAATGAACTGACTATACAACAAAAAAAAAAAAAAAAAAAAAAAAAATGTGCGCCTTAGTAAAAGGGTGAACAAGACCTACGAACAAATGTGTATGAATGCCCGTTGTAATTAGCCACAATTAATAGGATTAGTTTGAGCAAGACAGATTCAAAATGCGATATGGAGTGTTGAAATGAGCAAAAATTTGGTGCAAAGAACGAAATTTTTAGATACAAAATACAATGAAGTTTATAATAGTTAATGCATAGCATATTTAATTGAAAGAAGTATATAGTAGATTAGATGTTTGAAAAATTTTACAAATTAGAAACAATATGAGAATATTACAATTTTAAATGTTAATATTTAGCAATGTACGTATCGTCGGTTGGCAAGCAAAACTCACTTACATGAATGAGAAATGAGTTTATTAAGAGGTTTTGTGTTTATAAATTGTTGAGTAACTATAAAATGTGTGTCAATTTTAGAACAACATTACATACTTAGTTAGTTTTACCTGCAAAATTTTTATTTAAAAGTTTTAGCAAATTAAAAATTTCTACTAGTGAGTAAGAAAGTGAGTTGTTAACAATAGATATTGTTGTTAATCATGCAATTACTAACTCATTATTTAAATAAATTACACTAAGTTGGTTCTAGTTGCTAGCCGACAATATATGATAGAGAAAAAAAACCTTTCATACAAACTTCAAGGTTATTTTACAATAGAAATAGTTATTTTACAATAGGTATAACAAATAATAAGTAATTAACATTTGCGAAATTATTATTAGAAAAATTTTAAATTGTATATAATATAAACATTCATAAAATTAATAATCAACAAAATCAATATAATATTTTTCTTTTGTATCTTAAATGTTTAAGTTTTTATGTTATTAAGAAAAAATATCAATGCTTGCAAATTATTTTTAGCAATGCAAAAAAAATAGAAGTTTCAGCAAAAATTAAAATGAAACTTTAACCTAAATGTTTGCACTCTAGGTAGCATCAACGTTATTGGTAATATGACATATTGTTGAAATAAATTTTATACAGTTTTTGATTTTTGACGTTTTCGAAAACAGGACATTTGTTTGAATATTTTCCATCAAAATTGGCTCCAAAATAAAGGAAAAATAAAGGGACAAGAATTTAAACTTTAACATATGTAAAAAGATATATATTATGGGTTAATGATGGCAAACTATCACTCAAAACTCATCAAAATTGGCTCCAAAAAATTACGAAATTATAGTAAACTGAACCAGGTTGCAGCGAGCCTAACTAAGGTCTAATTAATGCTAAAGATTGTCGTCTTTCTCGCTAAGCTAATATCAATAAGCTTATCAAACTACATTATAGATGCATCAAAACGGAACATATTTTTTTAAAAAACAGTCGCTCGTAGAATTCAACACGGATATCAGGAAAACAAATCATTCAACAAAATTGCCTACAGATATGGAAAGTTCGAATAGTCTTTGTAACGCTATGGCGCAAAATATACTGAACCGATTTTAATAATTTCTTTCTTAAAATAGCATATTTGTAATAAAAAAGGATATTGCATGTATATATTTTTAAAGTTACATATGGGTCATTCCATCTATAATGGGCCTATCATTACCCTCATGTTTTTTAAATAGGCTGAAACTTTTTTCAGTGATTGGTCTATCATGTAGAAGATATAAAAAAAATCGATAAAATTTTTTTGACCAGTATTATTGCTTAAAAAAAAAGTTTCAAATTGTGTTAAAAAAAACTCGTAAGTAAAACAAAAAAAATTCATTGATGAATACAAACAAACCATCACAATCCAAATTAGCTTTTATATTATTTTTAGGTAGACGTGTACTAGTAGATGACAAAAAAACTGTAAATCTGAGTAAATGAAGGCCTGAACGGTTTCTATGTGGTAAAAGATAAAAAAATTGACCTACCAAGAAAACATCACTTTCCCAAATACTCCATCATCGATTTCAGATTTTTTAGGCACGAAATTTTCAGAACATATAGGAGTACCATCCCTGAAAAATTTATCCATGTTTTTTCACCCTGTTTGATTTTACAAGCATTTAAAGTTAAAATTTATGATTTGCAATATAAATTGAAACATTGAGAATGAAAGTGAGAGAATAAAATTTGAATTGAGTACCATCTCTGAAAATTTCATTCATTTTTGTTCACCTTATTTCATTTTACAAGCATTTAAAGTTAAGATTTAGTATTTGCAATGTAAATTGAAACATTGAGAAGTAGAGCGAGAAAATTTAAATTTTCCGTTATATTTCTTTCACAAATATTCCACTGTATGCACACACTTTAAATGCTTGTAAAATGAAATGAGGTGAACAAAAATGAATGAAATTTTCAGAGATGATACTCCTGAATGTTATGGAAATTTTGACCTTAAAAAGGCTGAAATCAATTCAAATTTTATTCTCTCGCTTTCATTCTCAATTTTTCAATTTACATTGCAAATCATAAATCTTAACTTTAAATGCTTGTAAAATCAAATAGGGTGAAAAAACATGAATAAAATTTTCAGGGATGATACTCCTGTATATTCTAAAAATTTTGAGCCTATAAAAGCTGAAATCGGTGATGGAGTATTTGAGAAATTGATGTTTTTTTGAAAAAGTCAATTTTTTTATCTTTTACCACATAGAAACCGTTCAGACTTTAATTTATTCAGATTTGCAGTTTTTTTGCCATCTACTAGTACACATCTACCTAAAAATAATATAAAAGCTAATTTGGATTATGTTGGTTTGTTTATATTCATCAATGAATTTTTTTTGTTTTACTTACGAGTTTTTTTTAACACAATTTGAAACTTTTTTTTTAAGCAATAATACTGGTCAAAAAAATTTTATCGATTTTTTTTATATCTCTAATCACTGAAAAAAGTTTCAGCCTATTTAAAGAACATGAGGGTAATTATAGGCCCATTATAGATGGAATGACCCATATGTATATTTTTTTAAGACTAAGTCTTTGAAAAACCTTCTTGAATTCTGTGTTGTTATTGTTGTATCAATTGCATCAATTTTATTTCGAAAAGCCTCTATTTCAAGAACAAACTCTTTTTCAGTTGTTTTTTGTTGCTTTTGAAGAAAGAATATAGAACGAAATCTTAAAAGAGTAATTTCATACCGAAAAAAAACAGCAGGTACGTGTGTTAAGTCGCGGGTATCGCTAGTTTAAGTATAACATAAATCACAACAATAGAGGAAGATATTAAATTTCCGAAGCACCGTAAACTAACAAATGCCTTTGAAGGAATAAAATAACAATGGCATAAAAATGTTCTTACTTCTCTCCAAAGCACGTTCTACCACCTATCTATCTGATATTAAAAATCTTTACCAAAGTTATAAATCAAAATAGCATTAAGTGTTTATAAGAATAATTGAAACAAGTTTTTAAATTTAGCACAACTCTACCAAGTTTAGAAATAAATATCGAAAACCATTTAATTGCATTCATCTACGGGTACAACATTAACAAAAAAAAACAGAAAAATATTCAAATATCATTCCAAAAAGTATTAAAAAAAAAACAAGAATCACGCTAAAATCTTGAATTGTAAACGAACATCGTAACGCTGGGTCTACGTATAAGTTGTGTGGTTGTGAGCGGCGATAGTGAAGCACCGCTAGCACTAGAACAGATGACAATGCCGCCACAACTAGCACCGCTAACGCCATTGCTACTGCCACCAGCCGCCGCTACAGGTGGTGTGCCTAGCGATTCACTAACTGCAGCTGAAGTTGAAAGCGTTAAACAAACTGCCGAAGGGTTTGAACGATTGCTGCAAGCATCCGTCGTTGGACTAGCAGCCAAAGAGTTTAGAGCATCGCCAAAAGAAGATCCATGTGCAGGACTGCCAGGACTTCCACTGTTGCTGCCACCAATGATAATGACACCATTGTCAGTTGACGCTGTTGCTGCAGTTATAGCCGTTGAAGAACCAACTATTTGATGCGGATGAGGTTGGTGAACTGTTGTTGCTGTTGTGGTGTTTGCACTAACCCAACCATCGACAACATCACCGCCATTGCCGCCACTGCTAGCACAATGAAATGTTATAACTGCAGCACCACTGCTACTATTGCTGCTTCCGCCGGACGAGGATGTGCTAGAATGAATACTGCCTAATGTGCCACAAGAGGCACTAGGATTTGGTGAGGTGGATGATGTTGTTGCGATGGAGGAAATTTGTCGATTGCTACCGTCAAGTAGGCGACGTGGCACTCCAGAGATGCTTCTGTGCATTTTTTTTTTGTTTGTTTACAAGTGTAACGCGAATGAGGCGTGGCACACAAAAGCATAAATGTTGTAGCAGCGAGAGAAAAAGATAAATGAAGGATAAAGTTGCAAATGAAGATACATTTATTTTAAAGCTTTTTCTTTTTGAAGTTGTTTTTATAATTAAAATTAAATACAAAAAAATTTTTATAAAAAGCTTACATTTCAGAGCTTTAATGTATACAAACTTATTTATCATAAAAACATAAATAAATTTATGTGATACATGTATTTGCATCGTATTAGTGTTTGTTTATGTAGGTATATCAAAAATTATAAGAAAAATTGTATGAAATAATAATAAAAACATAACATTTTGAATAAAACTTTTACAAAAAATAACAGTTTATAATAAAATAACATAAGCTTTTTATGGGCCAATAAGACAGTATAAATTAATTGACTCTTGTGCAGTTATATTGTGCATATCAGGAAAATGGAAATATATAAAGAATTTCAGAATATATAATATGCGAAGACATTGACAAAACTCACTGAGAGCATTAAATGTAAGAGGTATATATCATAAGTGCACTCGAAACGACCATCAAGCCACTCGCGGGTCCATCAAGCTTTTGTGCACAAAACCCTCAGATCGAACCAAATAAAAACAAATCGAAACACCAAGCAGTGGAGAGGTGAGTGCTGCCATTGTAAATAAATCGCAAATTAAATGATCTACAAGTTCAAGCACTCAAAGCTTATTGGATTCAGAAGTTTATATGATGATCGTTTCGAGTGCACTCATGCAGATCTCTATAAAATATCTTAAAAAATAATTAGAAGCTTCATATAAAAAATCACACTATCGCAAGTAACTGATTGACTTTCACTAAAATATAGTAAAATATGAGCTTTCAAATTGGTGTAAGTCAGTGACAGTGAGCATAAAGCACGAGTAAAAAAGCTTTTTGTGCTTTTACGGCAGCTTGTGGATGAGCTCTCTGATGTTAAATACTAAGACGTGCAGGTTAGCGTTGATTTTTTAACGAATATAGTTAAAAAATATACCCAACAGTTTAACAAATGTGAAAAAGAACAAAGGACTAGAGTTTTTTTAAAATGTTTTTCGTAACAGTACTATAAGACCTAACACATTCAAAATTTGACGGCATGATTCACAAAACATAGTTACGGAGCTCAACTTGGGTTGAGTTACTCCGAAAATGCCAAGTAGTTTTCTCAATCAGGTAAATTATATGCATATTAAAAAAAAAACAATTTTAAAAAACTAAAAATTAATATTTATTTTCGTACCATGATTAACCGAACTTAACTTATTTTTGTTACATGACTAAGTGAACCTAACTTATTTTTGTTACAAAAGAACCCGATTTTTGAAGAATTTATAAAAATAATAAATATATTTGAAAAAATACATAACCGGGTATTTTTTTTCTCAGGCACAGTTTCAATTATTTGTTTTTCTGACATGTGTAAGTTTTAGTTTTTATATTTCTTAAGTATGTTTGGCTGCCATTAAAATGATTTGCATCCACGAAAATAAAAAAATTGGTTTATTGAGATATTTTCGTTTTAAAGTATCTCAAAAACTAGATTTGATTGGGAAAAATTATGAACATTTTCATAATCAGGGGAGAAAAAATGAAGAAAGCAAAGTATTTTGTTCACTTTTTTTTATATGTGGAGCAGTGTAGTTTTGATGCCTGGGGATACCTCAAACGGAGGTTATAATCATTTTATCATATGACAGATGAAGAGGGGTAAAAGAAAAACTAAAAACCGCTTGTTATAAGAGGTAAAATGGTCTAAATAAATATATTTTAAAATTAAGATGGAAAGATAACTTGATTCAGATAAATTTTTGCAATAAAACAAAAAAAGTTTTTGGTGAGATAGGTAAAATTCTTCGAGTTTTAATAACTGCTAAAACTTTATAGTTCTGTAACAATATTTTTTGTAATTTTTTCTTTCATTTTTGTTCAGTTTTTTTTCAGTTTTGGGCATACTCGTTTAAAACCCGAAATAAAAAATGACTCTTTTCATATGAAGTACCTACACGGTCTATTTTTCAAGAATTGATTTCTTATGAGCCGGATTCAAAACTTGAAAATCGAAGACAATTATTCAAATTGATATTGAAATATCATGGCTCAAATTTTTTGGGCGATTACTCACATATTTTTTTTTTTGGATTGGGAATTTTATTTTTTTGGGCCTATTTGACTGGACCCGTAGAAAAGTTTATACGTAAGCATACTCTTGACCAGAGTCAGCTTGAACCTTATGTCTATTTTCACTAAGTAAAATATTAGTCGTTCAGAGAAGTATACGAAGACAGACATATCAATATAAGTACATATTTTTGATATATAGACATAGTGAAGCCACATTTGTATTGCACTAAAAACTTATGCAATTTTGCTTAGTGTACACACAGAATTGCTACCAAAAGAAAATTATGAAAATGTAACTTCTGTTTTCAACAAAAAACAAAAAACCAAAAAAATTAGGTCACAGTCACCTAACTTTCAAAACTTTTTGTACTGCAAGAACAAAAACACGCTGCATGCAACAATTGCAATTTGTTGGCATAACAGCGAGTGTAGCACAGCCGTCACAACAACAGCAACAAAAATATATTACACATAACTTTTTTTTCTAATTGTTGATGTCACCATACTGGATGGACATTAGCAGTAAAAGTAAAAATTAGATTTTAAATCAAGTCCCACATGCGTATAAATCACAATCTACCAAAGAAGCAGCTTTGCTTTGAAAGTAAATCACACGAGTGAAACGACGTAGTTGGAAATATCAGATTTATGGCAGTGATAGCCTTTAAAACTTTTAAAAACATGAAAGGATTAACATTTCCAATGGGATGCATAGAGTTTGCATAATAATTTTTTTTAGGCGCAATGCAGTGCACGTTTGAGGAGTTTTATGGAGGCTCTATGTTCTTTGAGGAGATAAAGGACACAAAAAGAAGAATGCAGTTGCTGTTGCATTGTTATGGGTTTTTTTTAGAGTTAAAAAGTATTTTAGAAAAAGTGAAAAGCAGCAGCATAGAAGTGGCCAGGTTTTTTTTTCTTTCAAAATAATGCTTTGCAACAAAATAGAAATTATTGTCAGCTCCATTTTCTAATTCAATAAATTTTTATTAATTTTAGTGCACTGATTACAGTTCAAATTTTTAAGAAAAATGCATTTCAATAGCTAAAAAACTTTCTAATTCATGACAGCAATTTATGGGCTATAGTGAAAAATATAGTTACAAAATATTGACATTTTGTTGATACTTTTCGAAAAATAAAAAGAGAAGAAGAAAAACATTCTAATCTTGAAAATTTATTGGTGTACAAGATTTCAACTATTTATGATTTAGGAAAAAAACTGGAAAAAATTTAAAAATTTATTTACATTTTTGTAAGGTATACTCGTATACTATTCAAAATGTCGTATTTGCTTTTTTTCTGCACGGATAACATAATACATGAACATTGAAAATTCGAAAAAATAGATCCCATCGTTCGCGCAATGTCAGAGTAGACTTAAAATTTCATATATATAAATGTCAGAGATACTAATAGGTCATTCCATTTATAATGGGCCTATCATTACCCTCATGTTTTTTAAATAGGCTGAAACTTTTTTCAGTGATTGGCCTATCATGTAGAAGATATAAAAAAATCGATAAAATTTTTTTGACCAGTATTATTGCTTAAAAAAAAAGTTTCAAATTGTGTTAAAAAAAACTCGTAAGTAAAACAAAAAAAATTCATTGATGAATATAAACAAACCAACATAATCTAAATTAGCTTGTAAAATGAAATAACGTGAACAAAAATGAATGAAATTTTCAGAGATGGAACTCCTGAATGTT
This sequence comes from Meiosimyza decipiens, assembly GCA_963680825.1. Classification (NCBI taxonomy): domain Eukaryota; kingdom Metazoa; phylum Arthropoda; class Insecta; order Diptera; family Lauxaniidae; genus Meiosimyza; species Meiosimyza decipiens. Next base: position 11,616,219 of record OY804260.1, read on the forward strand.
CTGAAAATTTTGAGCCTAAAAAGGCGGAAATCAATTCAAATTTTATTCTCTCGCTTTCATTCTCAATGTTTCAATTCTCATTGCAAATCATAAATCTTAATTTTAAATGCTTGTAAAATCAAACAGGGTGAAAAAACATGGATAAAATTTTCAGGGATGGTACTCCTGTATATTCTAAAAATGTTGAGCCTATAATGGCTTAAATCGGTGACGGAGTATTTGAGAAATTTATGTTTTTTGAAAAAGTCAAATTTTTTATCTTTTAGCACATAGGAAACGTTTAGGCCTTCATTTATTCAGATTTGCAGTTTTTTTGTCATCTACTAGTGCACAACTATCTAAAAATAATATATAAGCTAATTTGGATTATGTTGGTTTGTTTATATTCATCAATGAATTTTTTTGTTTTACTTACGAGTTTTTTTAACACAATTTGAAACTTTTTTTTAAGCAATGATACTGTCAAAAAAATTTTATCGATTTTTTTTATATCTTCTACATCAGGAGTTGCCAACTTGTATGTGCCTAAGATCGACTTTTTATCTCAAAAATGTGTCGCGATCTACATAGTAAAACCAACTTGATAATTTTTATTAATCGTGCTCAAGTTTTGCACTATAAAAAATGTAAAGTCTGCTGTTTTAAAATTTTAAAATACTACGTTTCAGTAATTATGCTTTTTTTTAATTTTTAAAATAAATAAAAAAATTTTTTTTAATAAATAAAAAAATAAAATTAAACTATGATCGACCAAATATCGCTTCGCGATCGACCGGTCGATCGCGATCTACTTGTTGGCCATACCTGTTCTACATGATAGACCAATCACTGAAAAAAGTTTCAGCCTATTTAAAAAACATGAAGGTTATGATAGGCCCATTATAGATGGAATGACCCTAATACGTACAACATCTGCCGCCAACTCTATAGTTGTCTCCAGTTTCTTTGTCAAGGAAACATTAAATTTTAAATGGAATCTTTGAATTGTATGCCCATACAAGACAATTATTGCATAGCTTATGTACGTTGCAAAGCAGTTCTCCAGTACTCAATTATTTGCACGAATTGTGTCGTGCAAGTTTTGTCGCTACATAAATTACCTTCCCTAGAAGGAAAACTTTGCATACAAACTGTGGACAATTGTACGCTATACAATATCTACTTTTTTAATGAAATAAACGATATTTTCAGAGAAAATTTTTTATTCAAAAAGTACTCATTTTGTAAAAAAAAGGCAAGCAGAAAAGATAATCGCGAACAACTTTTTTTTCGTATATTAATTTTTCAAAATAAATTTCTTTGTTTTTGAAAATAAATTTCCATTTGATATTAAAAATTAAGACACTTTTATCTCAAATAAAGAAGATAAAAGATTTCACTGACACCAAATCCAATTTAGCTGTAACATTTAAATAAATTCCTTTAAAATTAATGACAAAATGCCAAATTAATACTCATAGAAATTAAACAAATTCATAAAATGACAGAAAATTTTGAAATTAAAACTTAAATATTAATAATAATAATCCAACACCAAACCGAAAAATGATATTTTTATTAGTGAAAGCCATTAGTACTTTGTGAACTAAAAGCTAACTAATAATAATAATAATAAAAAAATCCAAATTAAAGCTCTAAATTAATTTTTATACGACTTTTACTGATCAGCAAGTAGCGTCTACATACTCGTAGCTCAATGAAACAGTGTAGTAACATTTTTTTATAACTTTTTTACCGTTCAAGCAGAACGGAATAAATTTGAAAAAAAGTTTTACTTAGCTGTATCACAGAACCAAAATCGACCCGCCAGTAAAATATTTGAGAGTTTATACGTTTTCCATCAACTAGAGAATATTAAAGTGTTTTAAACTTGATGTAACTAATATGTGCTAATGTTTTTTTTTAACCATTTGACTTTTATTTTATGTGTCGTTGAAAAAAACTTTATGTGGCCACTAATTAAATCGAATCGAGGGTAAGCAAAATTAAACAAAAACTACTCAGACAAGTGCCTTCAAAGCTACATCGGAACTGAACTATCAAAGTGTAAAGTCTTTTCATCATCTTGGTTAACTTGACGTATGAGTTTCGACGAAAAATTAATTAAAAATATGTTGTCCATTAGTTTTAGACAAAAAAAAAAAAAACTTTACCTAATCGTAAATAATAACAGTTGTACAAATGATGAAGTGAAAAAGGTTTAAGAATTTAAACTTACAGGAAGTTAGTTATAAGCAATCTACCTATCCAAAAAACCGAAAACATTGCTGGCTTTTTTAAGCCAATTTAAAATACCTACATCATTTTAGTTAAAAAAAGGTATTTTTCTAAAATCCTGCACCTAAGTCTATCGAAACTATTAATTCTAAACTGTATGTGAAAGAGAAAGAGAGAGAGCGCATTAAAGACAAACAAAGAGCGAGTGAGTGTGAGAAGAGTAAATAGTGATCGAACGATATAAACGCAGTACGTAAATGCTGTGTGAATGAGGATTTGAGCTACAAACCTCGTTAATTCATAAGCAGCATTTGCCAAATTTGGACGAACGAAAATTGAATCCAATGGTTGTTGACCCAACATAAATTGTGGTTGCTGCTCATAACCAGAATACTGTATGTAACCGAGCGATTGACGCATTGGCGTCGAACTCTTCATGGCACTACGACGATAGGCACGTTCAAAAGGAGTACGTGACATAAACGACGCCGAATTAGATGTTGAAACGGTATCTGTAAATAATTTACTTAAACGGTCTTGTGAGTAAAGTTCCATAAGAGAGCCATGAGAGTGCTGCAAATGACGCGAGGGTGAGAATGTCGGTGCACTGCCACCAACACCACCACCACCATCTACTGCATCATAATGAAGAGAGCGATTGTTTGTGGATATTTCTGTACCAAATTGTTGTTGTTTTCGCTCTGCTGTAGGTGTAAGAAATGGTTCCGGTTCAATGCGATCGCTAACAACATCGGGTATCGTACCCATGGATCGTATTTTTTGTATCGGATAATGATGTTGAGCAGCGGCGATACTTGATGCAGCAATCTGATAATGCAACGGATGATATAGATGTCCAACAGTTGTCGCTTGAGGCTGAGGTGTTGCTTCATCATTGCCAATAAATTTGGCGTTACCAATTTTATTCTTAATATACAATTTTCTCGAATTATTTGAACTGGTGGAATTTTTACGCGATTGCTCAAAGTTAAAGCGCGTTTTTTCTTCCAAAGACTGTTGACGTATACGTTGGAATTCATCACGTAATTGCTTTTCAGTGTAATCGTCGAAGCAGAGATTACTTAATGACTTCATTTTTGGTATTTGCGCACGTTCAGCAAGCATTTTTAGTCTTCGCGGTGAATTACGGTCCAAAATTTGTGATGCTTTATGAAATTCCATCTCAAGTATGGAAAGATTTTCCATCGATTTAATTTTGGCAACCCTTGGGGTATGGAAATTTTCATCGAGTCCTGAATCATCAGCGGTTTCTGAATCACTGCCGCCACTTTCATAGAAAGGTGAATCATGACCATCACTTCGACTGTTACTTGCAACACTGACAAATGTGGGTGATGGTGTATTAAAGTATTTACTACTCGAGGCGGAACCAGAACGTGCTGAAAGTGGTGCCGGCGAGGGCATCTCATTAAGTGGTGTTCGGAATTCTTCGATGATGTGCTGATAATCATTTAAGGTTGAGTTGGGAGTATGAAAAATCAATTCGTATTCATCACTTTCTACAAGACTATTACTATTGCTGTTGCCGCTGCTGGTGGTGGTGTTGATGTGATTTACATAAAGTTGTTGTTGTTGTTGTTGTTGTTGCTGCTGCTGTTGTTGTTGTTGTAGTAGTAATGTTGGTATGTTCAAACGCATCATATTACTGGCTCTCTGATTTAGTCTATTGAGTAGAGAAACGGATTTGCTAAATCTGTTGAATTGTGTTGTTGATGGGGTATTGAAATTTTTGTTGTTTTATGGTATGGATTTTAGCAAAAGCGTTGCAGCAGTTAATTTTACCATTGATTTTTTTCAGTTTTGTGCATTTGTTTTAGAGTTGTTAAATATTAAGGTTATATATTGAAAAAAAAAAAAACAAAAAACAAAACAATTAGCAAAACAATAAACTTAAAACAAAAAACGTATAAAATACATGTAGTACTCAGTATATTTGCGGGAGTGAAACGTTAGCGATGCATAAAAGAAAAGTATTTAAATGCAAAACTTGTGTGTTTCATTCTCACAATTAATACAAAGATTTAATAACTTCAAATGATTAGTATAAAAATATATAGCTAAAGTTAATAACAGTATGAAGAAAAGTTCACTAGTTAGCAGCAATTTCAAAAAGTTTGGAAAAACTAACGAATTTAGTCATATTAAACCTTTCACAGTGTATCACAACTACCCCTTAGTAAGTAAGCGTTAAGGTTTTGCCTCGAAAACAAATTAAAAAGCATAAAAATATTCGAGTTAGTTAATGAAATAATACGTAAATCGCTTTGTCCAACAAATAGGGTACCCCCTTAGGTAATTTATTAGCGATTGTGTTGAACAAGGCACGTGACATTTTTGCGTCTATTTTAAAGATTTGCTTTAGACAACGCATAAGGTTTCTTGTTCAACGTAAATGCTAATAAGGTACCTTATTCAACGCAAAAGCGTTAAAGGCACCTTAGCGATCGAAAATAAGAAAAAGGTAATTTATTTGTTGGACAACGACATAGGTTTAGTTTCACCTTTCGACCTTATGATGTAGATTGAGGGAGTACTAAAACTCAAAAGAATAGTTAAAGCATTAAGCATTATTTTTTGAATTTGTCACTCACATTTCATTTTTGTAAGTATAAAGCTAATAAATTTGACATTTGCCAAATGGCAGTCTCAGTACAAAAAGCACAATGCTATAAAAATCGCAACATTTAAAAACAAAAAGTTAAGCGTCACTCATGATACATTCTTCTAAAGATTAAAGTTTTAAGTTCAACCATCATTCCAAATTAAAGTATAAAGTTACAATGTTCTCTCATTTTAGTTTGTTGAGTACATCTTTTGCTTCGTTTATTTTTTATTTAATTATTTTATAAATTAAATGTGAGTGACAAATATTACCTACAGTTCGACAAAATTTTGTCAATTCTCAGTATCTGTAACTCAAATATAAATTGCCAAAGGTTTTCGGCGTGCTGAATTCGGAGGTCAGAATTTCTCTGTTGGTTTTGGTTTTCGAGATATTCTAACCAAAAAGTGTGTTTTTCAAGGTATTTGAAGTTATATTACATCGAAAGGTAATTTTTATTTATGAAACCAGTAATTGAGTCCAAAGAATTACTTTTTCTTTTCAAAATACACTTTGAATTATATCGATATCTTTCTTTTTCTTTGAAATATCGTAAATTGAAATTTATTACACATTCTCCTACTGAAACTTAATTTGATTTGTATGGAGAACTGAATAATAAAGTTCAATTTACGATATTTCGAAGAAAAAAAAAAGATAGCGATATAATTCAAAGTGTAATTTTGAAGAGAAAAAATAGTTCTTTTGAACTCAATTAATGGTATCATAAATAAAAATTATCTTTCGATGCCATATATCATCAAATATCTTGAAAAACTGATATATTCGCGCTTTCAGGTTAGAATATCACGACTACCGAAACCACCACAAAAATTCTGGCAGCCGTTGAAATGTTCCACCGCGGCGGTAATATTTTAACCTAATAGCGCAAAAACACGTTGGAACGTATGGATATTTCATAGTTCGAAAATGCATAAATACACGAAAATACTGAGGTGCTGGATCAAGGTTCGGATTAAGTATCAAAAAATGTACAAGAATATAATATTAGAGTGTTGGATAAGGCAAAATTTATTTAAAGATAGCTCGACATTTAGCCAAAAAGTGAATTTTTGACGATTATATAAGAGTACTTCAAAATCTTCACATAATATGGCAAATTTACGGATGGATTATGATTTAGAAATGGAAAGTCTATAAGAATTGATATGTTTCATATACATTACTGACAAATAATTCAATTTTTGCTATCATGAGCTATAAGCTAAAACAATCAGTTAAAAAGATTTCAGTTAGCTTAAATATTCGAAATAAAATTAGCTAAGAACTACCTTAATAAATCAATGATTTTAAATAAGGATAAAATTATGCATAGCCTTGATTTTTTAACAGCATTAAAACAAAATATCGAAAGTATTTTACTTTTAGTCTAACAGATCGAAATAAGTCTCACATAATGTGGTACGGATTCATAATACTTTTGTGTGAAATACGTATCAACTTTTCGACAAATCTGCTCCGTTTTGATCTGTGAAGATTTTATTGTTAACTAAGATGGAAACTCAAGTACGAAATGATAAAAATATTGAGCATTGAATATTCTTCTGCACTATAAATATCTCAGCTAATGAAATGTTCATTCGGAATTCTTGCATTTTAAATTTCATAGCATAGTAATATTTATATTTTTGTGTGTGTGGCATCTTATTGAAAACAATGAAAAGCGATAATTTGATAGAACAGTGAACATTTAGACACTGAATCAAATAGTGGATTCAAAATTCTTGTTCAGAAACAAAAGCCAAAATTAAAAACAGAAGATGATAGGAAGACACTACTATATCTATATCGTATGTCTACTACCCAGATTTGGCTTGATATAACTTTGCTTTATTTTGTTTTCGAAAGTTTCGTGAGAAAAACAACGTAACTTCAGACCAACTCCACAAAGAATTCCAAAATACTTCGGCTAATGAAAAAAAAAAAAAAACCAATTAATGGGTTATAAAATGCTATTTTTCACATGTAAACACACGTGAAAACTGCACACTATTTAACAGAACTATGATAACATTTCCATTTTGTAGAACATATGGTTTACGGTTTTCTATTTTTATAACAAATACATTTGAAATATAGTTTAATAATTAATTTTTGGAAAAATATCGGTTTTCTGTTGAGAAAAATTATTAAAATAACTGATGACTCAAGCACTATGGTACCGATTTCAAACTTCAAAAAATTCACATGTAGGAGTTCCCACCTAAGTAAAAAAAGGTTTATTAAAAAAAAAAAAATTGAAATGCATCTATAGAAAATGTTTGAATGTATGAAAATCACCAGCTTGGTTCAATTTTTTGTAGTGATTATCAAAATATTTTGTTCCAATACATAGATCGGATGCTTCTATTTTTAACTTTTATTATTTTTTAACAATAACGTCCACATATTACGTTAAGCGATTTTAGAATAATTTTTACCCTGCCTGCCTTGGTCAAACAATATCACTGAATGTAATTTAGGAATTGAAATTTGTTTTAGAATTTATTTTTAATTATTAATTCATAAAAATTTTTAACTATTTTGATATAGCGTAGAGTGTTCAATTTGAAGTCTTATAAAAATTGTAAGTTTGACTCTTCCCTAATCGCGCAACGAAACATGTGAAAGTCCCCTCAGTTAACATTTTCAAAATGAAGACTTTACTTGAATTTATGATTATTTACATTTAAATAACAAACTATTTCTACGATATTGTTTTCAGCAAAAATTCTAATTACTAAATGTTTTTAAATAACGCTATAAAGGTATTCCTATAGAATTATGTAATTTTCTTCCAGCCCTAGGTTAGCTATGAACTTAAATTTTTAAAACTAGGGTGATCCTGCATCAAACTGATATATTGTGCACAACACAAATTATTGATTTTCAAAAAAACACCACAAAACATGATTAAAAATTTATTCAGTAGTTATTCCTTGAAGCCTCGAAGTCATTATTTATTGTTGCTATTTTCCAATAAAATTCCTGACAGTGAAAAAATTAGCATAAAATTATTATTGATATATATAATCGATTAAGTCATTGGAAAAAACAAATAGACAACATGTTGCCATGAAAGAAAAACGCAAATCTTCAGTGTATTTTATATACCATACGTCGAAAAAATACAACAATATGAAAATAATATTTATTTTTGACACGCGCAAGAATGAAAACAAATTTTCATTAGAAGAAACAGCAGCGTGCGTAAAAAACAAATAACAAATAGATTTCAAGGGAAAGTTTAAGGTCAAAAGACCACCATTGCCAGCATGCAGCCAAGCCATACGGTATGACTCGAAAAATTGCTGCTCTTATTATTGTTGCGGTTGGTGCAAGTGCACTCAAAACTAACAAACATACAAATTCTTGGCTACAATTCAAAAATAAAATATTTAAAATTTTTTAATATTTACTTGTTTTGTTGATATAAATTTTATTTACGTTAAAAAAAATCTCAAAGAGATGAAAAGAGTCCGTCATCTTGGCGCCTTAATGTTAGCTGCCACGGCAAATACAATTTGTTGCACTCTTTATTTAAAATATGTATATGTTGAGAAGCGTGAGCTCATCACTGTCAGGGTTACAACATTAAATTTTCTTTCATTGTCATTTATACAGAGCGTTATTCTTAGGAATACATACATACTTAGATTATAATTGATTGCACGCATATAAATTGATAGAAATTAGATTCCAGTTTATGAAAAATTTATGAAGAAAACATATTAAGACAAATAGTAGCTAGTATAAAAATAAATAAGACTATATTTTTAGATACACAGAGCTTGAATTGAAAAATTAGCATATAAAATCAGACTATATGTATAAGGGTGCTCCTCAATATAAGGGCGAAAAACGAGTCTACTTATACGGCGGAAAAGGAATCAACAACAAATTTATAATAAAGTAATATGTAAATATAGTAAAATTTTTGAACCCCCTGAAGCTAGTCAGACCCGTAAAAAGCTTTGCTGGTGGTGCTTTTAAAATCTAAGTAAACTAATCTGGAACTGATGGCTGATTATAGTGGTCAAAAGAGAATTGTTAAATATTAACTTGAAATGACAGTTTTTAATTCAAAAATATATGAAAGTCAAAAATTCCTGCTTTATATAAAGATCTCAGTGCGATAAAATTTGACCCAGTTACGTTATCCATAAATTCATTTTAAAGAAATTATAATGTAATATTTCACATGCCTGATACACTGAATGGATTTCGTTAGCTCTGGCCAAAAGACTAAACGAATTCATATTGGTGCAACACCTCATATAATGAAGTTTAAATCGCATTACAACTAAATTGTTTAATGGGGACTTTTACAGTCTTTAGTATTTTGAATTATTCAATAAAAGTTATTTATTTAACAAGCATTAACTCAAAAACTTTGATATTAAAAAACTGAGCTAGCATTAGCATTAACACTTCAATGAAATCAAAGGTTTTAGAGCAAACAATTTATTCAACGACTATGATTTCAAAAACAAAGAAAATGTTATATTGAAATTTTTGTGAATTTTTTTGTTGTCGAAAATTTGGAATGAAAACAAGTCCAAAACATTTTTCATAAAATTTAAAATACATCAATTGGAACTTTTTGAAAAAACGACATTTTCAAAAAAAAGAGAAACGAATTAAATTGAGTTTTAAATATATTTTTTCCTAGTATTTTCAATGGTTGACATTTCGTCGCCAGAGTTCTCTTTGGCTTTTATAAATTTTAACTTAAAACTTGATCTATAGGTTTTGACACATTATCTTTCTAATGCTGTTGTCGCAATACATCTATCTATCTGTTTTAGTTTCTGAGATATGCAGTGTTCACTTTGCTCCATAAGCAACGTTCTTTAATTTTTTTACTTATTATTTGCTGCAACATCGAAATTTTAGTTTATGGATTAAATTTTATATCAAAAAACTATTTAGTAATTAATTTGCTCCATAAACTTAATACTTCCATATAAATTTAGTATTTTTTGATCCATTGCAATGGTTCCCTAAATGCAGGTTTGCTCCATGTACTACATGGGAAAAATAAGTTTGTCATTGATTTGTATTGTATGGAGCAAAATGTCCACTATGACTTATCTGATAAAATATCATATATCTTTAAAAGTACTTTGGTCCCATTTTTTAAATTTAGCACAGAGCTACCCAATTTATAAAAATACTGTTTAATACAAATTTTGATGGTACTTTTATGGAACAATTTTTTAAAGGCTCATGCTTTCTTTTTCGATTTTTTTGGAATACACCTTGAAGCGTATGGAGCAAAAGAGAATGCAGGCGACGAGTTTTTCTATTAGGTTTGATTTTCGGAATAAATTTGACAGTTTTGAGTGAGGATTTAAAAAAATTATATTTTTTGAATGTAGCGAAACAGTCACACAGAAAATAAATATAAAATTAGAAAAATCTAATCAAAACCAAATTTTTTTAATTCATGTTGCAGGCTATTTCGTCCAAAATGACGATTAATGCCGTTTTCAAACAATTAAAAGGAACACCGTATTGGGATGATTAAAATGGGTACTCAAAAAAAAGTTTCTTTCATTTATAAATACTCTAAAAGAATTCGTGCATTAGAACAAGTTAATATCAGATTCGAGTTTAGAAATGAAGATGTGTATATTATTTTTGGAACACATGTTTTAAGCCCATTCGTATTTGTTTTAATTCATTTGTTTTAAAAAGTGTCAAAAACGAGATTTAAAAATTTTATTATGCTCGTTTTGAAAAACTTCCAAACTTTAATTAACTTTTTATATTATAATCAAGATGAATTGCAATTCTTTGCTGTTCAAAGAGTTTTGACACTAAACAATATAGCATAAATAAATAATTAAGCCACAGAAAAAACTTTCTAAAACCTACTTACTAAATTGAAGAAATATATAATGTTGAAAATCACAAATTTTTTGCGAATACAGTAAAAATCGTATAACTTAAACTTGGGAATTTGTTTAAACATTTAAGAAATTCACTAAAAAAAATGTTGGGATATTTACAACTGTTAGTTGATGTTAAAAAGAGATAAAATGAAGGTATTAATTCGAAAATTAGGCGTTTTACAATGAAAATTAGTAGAACATATAAGACTTTTTTAAAATGTGAAAAGAGGATAATAAAAATTTGAATTGGTAGTAATAGTAGTAGTAGTTGATGCGTGGTAGTGTACACTGTTAATAAATGTCGTAATTGCTGTTTTGTTTTTTGTTGTTGTGTTTGTAATTAATATTACAACTACACATTAGCAAATAGAGGAAAAATAATATAAAAAATAATAATAAAAAGTTTCTTCTCAGTTTTTGCAAAATTATATAAAAAAATTGAATTTCGCTAAGAAATTTAAGATTATAAATCTTCTATACATTTGTTTTTAATAAAATAAAAACAAATATTAAACAAAAACTTACCTTGCATGTCCTGAATCGCCTTCGGAACTTTGCCTTGAATGTTGACTGTGTGAAAAACTACTGTAACCCGAACCCTTCGACATCTATGGAAGATGAAAAAATTTTAGTTTTTTTTAAATTAATTATAAAATTTTAATGATTTCTAACTCGATGCTCGATGCAAATGCACCATAGATATAAAGTGCTCAACTCACTTGACTAGTATTACTGGAATTTCTTGAATGACCCATTTCCATAATGGATGATGTGCCAACTGCAACTCCGCCACCAACTCCCGTTGTGCCACAGTTATTGCTGCCAATTATTAAAACACCACCGCCGCCACCAGTACTGCTATTACCACCACCACCACCGCTGCCACCTGTACCACCGATACCAACGTATGGCAACATTTGTTGCGCATTCGTTAGTGTCGATGATGCGCTAGTTATTAGCGTTGATGGTGGATAATTCGCCACTGTTGTTTGCTGCTGGTTCATAGCATCTGCTGTTAATGTGGCCGCTGATTCGGATGATTCTGAAAGTCCTGAATCTGTGACAATCGATGCTATTAACAGCTGTGCATCTAAGTCTTGATAAAACAACAAATCGGATTTTTTCTTTGTCAGAGAACCGAAACCCGATGAGGTTTGTGAATTAGAAATACCATCATCACGAACGGTGGACACTGGACGTGCCGTCGCCAAAGCGTTGCCGCCGCCGACACCTCCGCCTATCACAAGATTGGAAACGCTGCTGGTGGGCATTAGTGCGGAGGAACCACCGCCAACGAGAACAGGAATAGCAGCACTACTGTTATTGTTGGCTATGAGTCCACCACCGCTGCTGCCAACACCACCACCGATTTGCGGTACTGCTGTTGTTGCTGTGGGTGTTTGTAAGCCTACACCAGTTGAAGAATTTGCATTTGTGCCAATCACAGTGGCCAAGTCATCTTGAGAAGATTTTTGTTTATTTTTTAAATTTGGAGTTGGACTAAAACGAAAGGAATAAAAAGATTGAAGCAAAGCCTTTAAAAAGACTAAGGAAAATGTCACACAATCAGATCAATGTTGTAAGTACTTATTTATTTTTCTGTGACATATTCCGAAATTATTTAAAATGAAAGTTCATCACTTACGCCTTAAACAGTATATCACCGCTAACCATATGCATCTTAATCGATACTCTCAACATGGAGTTGTCCAAACGATGACGCGAATCATAACCTTCAAGTAAAAAACGTCTTGAGGTCAAACCGGCGCCAGCGAATTCGGCAAGATTTAAATCTATGAATCCAAGTTTATAATAACTGCGTCCACCCTTCATCTCCTTGCGTATAGAAATACGTAAATGGCATGGATCCAAAACACCAGTTGATGCATTAGCGGACATTTTGCATGGAAATTCGAAACTGCGATTCCATTCTACACGATGATTGCGTACTTCCTCGCTGAAATAGAAGAAAAAAACGTAAATGATTTATTAGAATCCTTAGACATTTGAACCGAAATGTAGCTATGTGTAGTTTAAAAATATGCTAAAGCTTGTATTTTACAAGCCTTATAGTGTTGATATTAGTTTAGAAATTTTAGGAAACAGAGTAGCTTAATAATTAAGACTTTTAATTTCAAGCACAAAATCCTTGTCACAGGTGTACAAGCGGAGAGCCCGCCGCAGAAAAGTCGAGAAATATAGTACTGTATTTTGGTGAATTTAACGGACTATGGTTGTTTTGCCAAAACCTGTCCCAGTGCCCAAAAATAACCGAATTTTAGCCAATTTAATTATTTTAATTAAAGCTGTACATATAATATTGCACCTCAAAATGTATGTCAAAAGATAGTACTTGAAGTGGCCTAATCATAATATATTGGGTTGGATTGCTGAATCCTGTCGCAAACATGGGTTGCAAACAGTTTTTTGAGTCAATTTTGATTATTGAAGATATCAGATTCAAATGGGTGGAACTGATAGAGCTCGAATACCCTAAATAGAATGTATAGGCTTGCAATGTTGAATCCTGCCCCAAACATGGGTTAACACTCATATAAAAAAAATTGACCCTTTAGCGGGTGGCAACCCATGTTTAAAACATATTTCGACAAGGCAATTCTATATATTCTGTTTAGGCTCTTCGAGTTCTATCATTTGACACACATTTCAAGCTTTTATCTTTATTAATGAAAGTTGACCTTAAAAACCAGTGGCAACCGATGTTTGGGACATGAATCAACAATGCAGCTCCGTATATTATATTGAAGCTTATTCGAGTTCTATCATTTGGCATACATTTTGAGCTGCAATATTATACAGATTTACAAGGTTGACAAGGTAACCTTCGTTGGTTGGTTTCACCAAAATGCATCTTTATCTTTTCCGTACATCACATTCTGTAATCTCATAAACACAACTTTTCTACAGCGTGCTCTTGGGCTAAATAAGTAGATAATAACTTTTATATATTCAACTTACCGACTGCTGTACTCCTGAAACGAACCACCATCCAAGAGACGTATTTTTGCAAATAGCACCTCATTAACCAGCGCTACCTCAACCAAATCTTGCAATTGTACCTCAACATTGAACTTATATTTCTTCTTTTTCATCATAAAGGCCATACCAGGGGCGCTGGGCCCAAGTAAGGTCATACAGTGTTGCCAAGTAGCGTTGTTAAATACAAATAACTAGCTTATGTTGTATAGTAAAAACAAATACAATAAAATAGTTGTTATGGTTGTAGATGTTGGTACGGAGGGATTTTGACAACATAAAACTAAGTTGCTAATCCGTAAACGACAACAACATATACGTTAAAATTGCGTTTCTTGCGTTTTTACAATAAAATTCTAGAGTAAAAACTATGTGTATTTTAGGAAGAGTGCACAACTTTTGGAATTCCTTTGAAATTACTTGGTAATGGAGGTTTTCTTTTCGTTTTCACTAAGTATTTTATTTGGGCTATATATCTGTCAGTGTGTGTGTGCTTAATGTGAATATGTTGCTGATTTAAATTGATAGCAGCTACATTATTATCGTTGTTGTTGTTGTTCTTTTATTGATAACATCATCATCACTATCGAGAAATCGCCAAAAGCTGCTGAAGTTTGAATGAAACTGTATTTTTTAATGCTGAAAGAGAAAAACAAATATGGGATATGATTAGGGTTATTTATTTAAATAAAATGTAATTGAAGTACTTATGCTAAAATAATAAAAAATCATCTTTAGTCGCAAAGTATCGAAGATTAGCAAAAGGCAGTTAAAATTTTTTTATATTTAAATGCAGGGTTTTATTTTCATAATTAAAAGTACGGACTTGAAATTTGAATTATCATTTCCAATCAATGTTCGATTTCAAACATCAAGCAGCCCAGTCATTTGAAGAACTAAACAGTAACTTTTTAGCTGAAAATTTGTATAACAAATACTTTGTCACAAATGGAGTTTCGGCAATCCGACACAAAATTTTAGTAAAAATGCAAAATAAATTCTAGAAATATTGAGCGTACCCACAGCGCCTTCATGAAAACATACTTTAAGCTTCAACATGATAGTTTGAACTTCTTTGTATTATTAAACTTTTTCATAAATATTGCCTACTAATGGCGTAAGTCGATTAAGAATATTTGCTCCTACCTATCATTAAGGTTGTTTACACAACAAAATATTTGAATATACTAAGTAATCGAGTTACCTGGCGTAAAAGTTTTTAAAGGACCAATGATAAATAAGACAAATATAATAGCCTACTTTTAGGTAAAAACAAAGTTTTTTATAAATAGAAATGACTAAAAAACAAAAACAACAAATGAGTTGATGTCCTTTAGCAACTTAATTAAAATGAAATTTATTCACAGTTGAAACATAAAAATTACAACGCATTTTTCGACAAATAAAATTAAGTAAACAGTTTAACCAACACAGTTTTTCATACAAACTTTTGTTATTCCAAATTAATCATTGCATGTTGGGTCAAAATATATAGAAACAAAGGTAATATGTTATTATTGTAGGCAGGCAGCATTTAAGGTGTGCTATACGGCGCGTGTTGTTAAAAACGCACATTGTTGGCCTGGTAAAATGATTGATGGAAAATGTTAATACTTTGAGTTTTTCAACTGCGTAAAAAGTTGTGCGCTTTTCGCACTACATAACCATATGGAGGTATTGTATTAGAAATGGCAAATCAATATATAGAATTTGTTATGAAAATTACTTTATCAATATCTTTAAGTATTTATTTATTTTTGTTTTTTCTTTTTTTGTAGTTTAGTTTATTACCGAAAATGTTTTACCACATAAAATTCCATCAAATAACGAAATGTGTTTACAAAACTGTTAAGTATTTCATCACCAACAATATACCTACATGTGCATATAAGACTGCTAAATAGAGGAGGTAGGTGTCGAAATGTTACTCATACCTACATAAATCTAGTTAAGTTTAGGCTGAAATCAAGCTGAAGTTCGACTAATGTATGGATGAAAAAATAAAAGAAGCCAATGTGAACTTGAAACAAAGTTTAAGTTAAACTGAACTGACGATGATGTAAAACTGACCTAAAAACTAGATAAGGAGGAGCTGAAGCTACAATGACGCTTAAGCGCAGCTATATGAAGTATAGTTGAGTTAAGTAAGTCCATCATCTGCTGGAATTCACGTGAAAATAGATGTTCAATGGAACTATTTTATGGTTGAAATTCGAGGGAAAGAAGATCAATGAAAAAATGCTTTCAATTTTTAGATGAAAACAAAATTGTCTAGCCTGTGCTTGAGGTACACAGAGAAAACGATTTTTTTTATATATCAAATGTATATGTGATATAGAGCACTCAAACATTTATTTGGGTAAAACATATTTTATTTGGATCAAATAGTGATGTATGTTGATTGAATCATATTATGTTTGACTCAATCAAATATTTAATTGCTCTAAGTATATCAAGTATTTGCTATTTCTTTTTTCCGTATAAATTTTTTGACACCTCTCTTTTGCATATTTTCTCTTTTCTTTTCAATTTTCAAAAACCAAACACTTAATAAATCAGCCGATATGGTAGCAATGTTTAACAAAGTTCGAAGGTTAGCTTTCATAGGTGTCACTTTAAACAATAACAAAAGCAGATACAGAATTGATTTTTTATCTGTCACCACTTAAACTCCACATTTATAGCCTTGCACCGAAAAGCGCTATTACCCAAACTATAGAAACAGAATAATTTAGAACATGCGTCTATTATGTTATAATATAATTAACACGGTATCTTGGTTGCTACCGACTGTACAACACCTTCATATGATTTTAGAAGAATTTTCACAACTTTCATCCCTAGGAAAAATCTAACATTGTTTTGGAAGTAGATTTAACAACAATTTACAGCAATGAATTGAAAATATAATTTGAAACGGAAGTGCTACATATTGTAGAATCAGAATGCAGAATGGTCAAAAAATATTTAGGTATGTAATTTCGGACTCTTGAAATTCAGTTTCTGTAATTGTTAAAATATGACATTAATGGACTATCAAGAAGTGAAATAGCAAATAAGAGTTTCTAGATTATGTCTAAATAGTATTTTCACATTTTAACAGGCTTTTGACAGCTGTCATGTGCCAAAAGTAATCTCAATAGTAATGTTCGCAGTTATTAATTAAACTGCTCAGTAATGCGAAAATTTTGAGCACAAATATGGTGAGAATTTAGTTGAATTAAAAAGGAGAAGTCGAACTTCAAGTCTCGTTAATGCCACACTGTGCGAAGGTTCTTAAGTGGCATTGTATCATAAGCGTAAAAGCTGAGGGATTGCAGATGCCACACAAAGATTTTTGCAAAAAGTTGCGGAAATGATAATGAGGCAGTATCAGTAAGGCATTTTTTATGTAAACCTCTATCACCTCAAGAACATAGTGTCTGATCCTATGGAGCAGTGTTTTGACCGATGCAGTGAATGTGCTATGTATCAATTTATTAGAAGACCATACTGCTTTTATGTCGTTTTATATACTCAGCCTACCAAGGTATCACAATGGGTTACAGACTTTTGGGTGTATTTTCTGCTGTTAGCATCAAGCAATCTTATTTATCTAACCTACCTTTCCGATTAAATATATTTTATATAAAGGATGAAAGATTTTTGTTAATGATTTAATGGCTTAATTAGGCCAAACCCTAAACTTAATATCATAGGCCTTATGTAAAAACAAAAAATCATTAAAAATACAGACAAAAATACAAATTTCTTTAGAAATCGTTGAAAACACGACAGAGTTACAAACAAAAATAGACATTAGCTAAATAACGTGGTTGTCGCCATAACTGATTATTTCGTAATTATTTTTAAATTACCTTAGATGAATTAAATTTAGAAAATAAAAATCATTAGTTACACTGAAATTGCGACAAAAGAAAATGTACAAAAATGTAAGATTTTGTTGCTGCACGATCGCCTAATGAACGCGCTACGCCGCAGCAAGTGACGTAGCGCGATCAAAGTGATTTTCATC